>JAPZDV010000005.1:8071602-8098076 GCA_029814665.1 Acanthurus lineatus
CCTATACTGCAGCTAGACACTAGGGGGCGATCTTGATGTTTTGTCCTCAGCTTTGGGAGGTTTTCGTGTCCTCCATCTTTACACAGTCACTGGTCTGTGACCTACATGATAAGGTTCATCCCAAAACCCAGTGTTTCTTTGAAAAAACTTCACTCATCCTCTTGTTCTTGTCCTTAAAGGTAATAACTCGGAACGAACTGATGCTGGAGGAAACTAGGAACACAATCACAGTCCCAGCTTCTTTCATGCTCCGAATGTTGGCCTCCCTTAATCACATCAGATCAGGTACACACTCAAAAACTTGTCATGACAGTGTTTACTTGCTGTGATTGTCTGGATTTTTTCTTGACCTGGTTTTCTTTAATATCTGCCTTTTCCCTGCTGCAGATCGACTAGAAGGTGATCGCTCCGAAGGCTCAGGCCAGGAAAATGAGGATGAGCAGTAGCGTGCTGGCATTATATTTTAAAGAAAACACTATTTCTTTTTGCTGTATAGCACTTGAAACGAACCTGAGATTTGTACAAGTATAGTGTAGAATACTTCCTTTTCAAAATTAGTGTAATTTCTAGCTCCCCTGTGTTTTTTTAAGATGACTTTCTTACTGATGTTTCTGTATGAGGATAAACTATATCTGTGTGAATGCAAAAGGCGAGGACGTCAGTATATATAAATTTATATATATAAGTGTGAGAATAATGGTGGCTGGTGTGCAAGAATGTTAAGTGCAATATTGTTAGGAGAAAGTGAGTTTTGATCAGTGTTAACGTGTGACATTTTGAATTTGTAGCACAAAGCTAAGAAATGTTGATGTGCTGCTCCGGCAGTTACGCATGTATACAAGGACTTTTAAGTAAAGCATACTTGGAGATTGCTTTAATTTTGTTGTTAAAGAAAAAAAAGAAACAAAGCTGTGGTTGTTCTACCCAAAGGGACATGTCAATAAATAATAAATTATAATCTTTTACAGGATTTTGAAATAATAAAGCTATGGCATCTCAAAGATGTCTGTATTTTGATCTAAAAGGTAAAAGCTGAAGAAAAATGTGCAGAAAGTGGAAAAGTAAATTGAAAATCACTTCAGAAATCAACAGCAGTACAGAACATCCATTAGCCAGGAAAAAACAGGTGGCAACTATCCTATGATGCTGATGGTCGACATGACTGTTTCTGTCTTCAGCTCACCCTCTGGCTGTCATCTTTTTTTTTGGGGGGGGGGGGGTAGAAAACTGTGTTGCAACTTGCAAACAGATTAAAGGCTTTTTGTATCCCTGCAGCAGATATTCTTTCATCCAGAGGGTTGGATAAGTCTTGAAGGAGTCTGGAAACACCCTCACTGATTAAGCATAGTATTTCTGTAGGATTGTCCTCACAATGAACAGTTTAAAAAGTGTCAAAATTTAAGACAGAAGGACCAGATAGGTCTTCATTTTATACCACACATCCATTTTTCTTACTAAAACCTGGTACCTATATTACCCACAATGCAACTTGACTGCCAGCAGTTTAGGTCTATGACTTGGACGTGTTGTTCTAGACTTAGATGGCTAAAAATGGGTGGAGTTCTCCTTTGAGAACATTGCTAACACGATTAAACAACCTTCTTGATTTTTTTCAAACACAAATGGTTATTTGACTTGAGTGGTCATACATGAGTTTTATCAAATTCTTAGTGAAACAGAAACACCTCCAGTTTAATAAGGAGGACAGTTTGCTTTTGTTTTGGTAGCCGTTGTCAAGATAACATGGTTCAACCAAACCTCCTACACACACTGAATAACAGCAACATAAAGGAACAAACAGCAGAAAACAAGACAAAATAAATTAAATCAGAAATGTTTGTGAAAACTTTTAATAGAGGGATCTTGATACAAAACTTTAATGCAAATCTTCCTAATAATGCTTATTGTATAGTGAAAATTATACGGTTACATCACTTCTCAGGTGTATATTTTTTCTCTCTCTTTTTCTTTTTTGTTTTTCTTTTTTTACAAAAGTAGTACCATTCAAACACAATATAAAGATACGAGGTAAGGATGAAGCACATGGAATGTGCTCTGCTTATTATAAATTTCCTCTGAGTTTTTTTAAGAATAATAAAGGGAGCAATGGAGTGTATAAACTGAGACAAACCACATGTACCAATAAGTATTAACTAAGACAGTATTGTATGTAAAGATCTTTTTTCCCTCAGAACATGTTTTCTAATTCAACCCTGAATGCAATTTCTTTTTAGGTGCATTGACTTTCACCTACCAATATAGCAAAATTAAGTTATTTGTTTCTGGCAGTGCTGCTTTAATTCAATGATCTTGTAATGCTGGTTACTGTCAAAGGTCTTGGTTTACTCTTTAACTTTACTAAATGTTATTTAATGCAAAATTACTGACCAAACTTCAATAGCCCCCTTCCCTGACAAACAATGAGTGGTTTCTATAAGAACAAGTACACATAACATGTTCTAGTGCAATGAGTGTAGCAGATAATAATGAAGTATCAGTACTGTCCCTGTTTCTGATGCACCTGTGGTTATATCAGGTGCCCCAACAATAAGGACCGTGTCACTCTAAAGGTACCTGGTCAATACTACAAATGCAGGCCAACAGATTCTGTACAGATGATGACGCTCAGGGCTGGGCAATACACATTCTGTATGATCATATTAATTTTGAGATTGTATGATGAAGAAAAATACATGATTTTCTTTTATACCACTTACTTCCTATTCAGTGTCATGGTTAATAGATCATTGGGCACATAACCAGAACTCCTGTGTATGTGGACCAGTGTTATGCAGCAAATCAGCACAAACTGGCTATTTGTTTGTTCCTGAATGAAAGAGAATTTGGGCTTGAAATGAACTTTTCATGATATAATGAAGAAAAATTTTTAAAGTGATTTGACAAAAGTGTACAAGGCTTTTGGAGGACAACAGCAATTCTATTTCTTGAATACTGCCCAGCCCTGATAGTCCAAGTTACTGTAAATTCTGAGGACAGACAATCATATTTAGTAATAAACAAATTACTACAACAATCAGATCATTTAAGCTACAGTAGTTAAGGCTTCCTATTTGATTACATTAATCCATACAAAAGCTTGCTAAGGCACCGATAGTGTGCACTTGGTCCAACATAGTGGAAGGAATAATGTGCCTCTTCTTATTTCCTAATAATTTCAAGTATGGAGTACCCAAGTGTAAGCGATCAGACTTCATAAACTGCACCACAGAGCAGGACAAGCACCTCTCTGAATGGTCACATATGGTCGTATTTAGGGTGTACAGCCCTTGCAGTTCAATGATAAACTGGAAACAGTCAATAAGTATGTACAGACGAGCTCATGATGTTCAGGCTGTTTTTTCCTCCACATCCTGCTCCTCCTCATCTCTGTCGTCTTTAACAATACCTTCATCAATACTCTCCAGTCTCAGTCTCTGACCATCCAGGTATCTGGGTCTCGGTGCTGCCCTGGTTGTAAACAGTCCCCCAGGCAGAGCCAGATCCTCCCCGAACAGGGTGAGCTTAGCGTCGCTCTCTATGGCCTTTGCCAGACAGGAGGCAAAGGTGTCCAGAGATTTGTGTACCTCTGCGTGGATTTGAACCGAGGATGCGTTGGTGTTTTCCACTGAGGAGAAGATTCAGACACTTATTAATTATTAAAGACGGCCATCGATAAACATAACAGTAAACAAATCTTATAGTGAACCTGATGTCTTTGTTGACCACAAAGTCATTTTGCCAAACCTCCGGTGTGTATAGAGTGAACTTCCCTCCCCCTGTTTTTTTTTTGTGGAGTGGGGGGGCGACACATACCTTTGGAATGCTCCACCTGGTCTTCAAAGGTGACCGAGCTCCTCCTCTTCCCTGACGGATTCCCATGGTGCTGTGGGTGGGAGGACCCATCTGTGGAGAAGTTATCCAGCAGCATCACATCTGTGCCTGCGAAGGAAACATTACACATATAAGACGCTGGTAATGCAAAAGTATAAAGTGGCTTATTAAAGAGCACAATGAGTTCTTTTAATACACATGCTATTACATGCCATGCTAAACAGAAATCCTGAACTGTTAAATCAGGAGTGTGAGGCTACGGTAACAAAGCTGTGGGAGTATGATGCAACAGAGTTAGTAAACCATCTAACACCCCTTCAAAACCTTTTTTTACATGCTATGAGTCACTCTATCTCCATTTTGTGTTTAGGTTAGGACAAACTAACCAGTTTTCAAAGCAGGTTAGCCAGATATTATTAGCTTGAACAAATCTGATGGAAAAGATGCAATTTCTGCTAATATTAGAACCACTGCTTCCCAATTGTTATCTAAATCAACTACTTAAAATAAAGTTTTCTTAACATAAAATTCGGCAAGCAAATGTATAAAGCAGCTGTGCCCAAAAGCGATATAAAGTAAAGACTTAGTAAAAATAATGGATTTGGGAAACACAAACAAACCAAGTGTTTCTCCTGTTTTTTAAGCTTCCTGTGTGCGACACTTACATGAGTCCTGAGTGAAACTGAAACCGGTGTCTCCTGTGCTGCTCCCTGGGGCCAGCAGATGCCCACCACCAGCCAGCATGGCCGTCAGGTGTGGGGACATACCCAAGTCTGAAAGAACACAGTAATACAGCATCATGCAAGACATGAAATCACAAACATGATAGGACTGTTAAAAATGCCTTGTGTTTGAACCACTCATTGTATGTATGTGAGTAGGGCTGTGCAATTTATTGATGTAGTGCATGAAGTTAGACATGATTTTATCTTAGATTTTACATATTTTTATATTGCGATGTGATGTGTGTTGTCTTTTCCTGGTGTCAAAGCCAAATTATGCTGAAATTTCCTTTAAGAAATCAATATACAGACTTAAAAAAAGTGATCACATATTGATGTGAGACTCAGAAAATGTAAAAACCAGAAAACATTGCTGTCTGTTTGAACAAAGGCACACTGACACACACACACACGTGCAGCAGAGAGGCAAATACTGGAGGGGGTGAAGCGTGTGATTTACACAAAAAAGAGGCATCACTACACCTTTCTACAGAGCTGTATGGAGATGTGGGTGTGCTGTGAAACGGTCAGAAAAATGACATTTTCTTTCTCTGATTCACTGTTTTTATTCTTAGTAATGCCGCTCCCTGTCTTCTTTCACACTCTCTCAACCGCAGCTGCTCTCTCAGTCAAGGTGAGCCAGAGAGGAGCGGCTAACTTTGAATGTTGTATTTGCAAATAATAATGAGCAATTCCCTCATTTTTTTTAAGGCTGCATTACGGTTAAGTGATGCAATTTTCTGAACTTACCAGACTGGTTCAGCTGTTCTTATATTTGCCATTATCCTCTTAGTCATTACATTCACAATACGGATGATTATTTGTAAAAAAATCTCATTGTGTTATTATTTTTTGAAAGCATCAAGTGATCCCCACACAAAGTTGCAACTTCCATCAGCCTTAATGTAAAGCCCCGGTTTTAATGAAATTTTATGTAATTTTTCATTAAATGTTTGCAAATGTAAATTTTCAAACAGAGAAAAAAACCCTGTTTTTTTCTTTTTTTAAAATTTTTAATAAATGTGTCATTTCAAATGGGGCTTTTATGCAGCACTGAACATTAAGTCTTTTAGTAGAAAATACAAAGACATATATGCTGCATCGAGATTCAGTTGAAAATTTAGAGTTATGATTTTCGGTCAGTATCAGCCTAGCGTAAATGTAATAGACTTATTAGGCTACCTATTTATTTTTTATTCCAGCACCCAACCCTACCCAGAAGTCTAAACTGAGCCACTGCTAATCTCCTACCTGTAATTCTGTTAGAGATGCTGAAAAGACGGGACGTTCTTTGCCGCGTGGCGAATGACTCTCTGTAGTAGCGATCTCCAAAACACATCCCCAGCAGCTCTTTTCTCACTGTTTTATTCCACAGACCATATATGAGCGGGTGGCACACTGCACTGCAGAAAGACAGCAAAGCCACTAAAGTCTCCAGTCCCTGAGACACACTCCCTTGTCCCCACAAAGCCTCAGTGCACACCACTCCAACATAGGGCCCCCAGGTCATGAGGAAGGTGCCAATCACCACCAAAATAGTGACAAAAGCCTTGCACTGACTCCCTGCATACACAAGGCTTCGCCGGCTTCCATTGGAGGAAGTTGAGGTGCTTGAGTTTTTTCGTCCATTTCTCTGAGCTCCAGTGGCATCATCCTGTGCCACAACGACTGTCCCACAGTGCACCTTACGGGCTTTCATGCGGGCAACGCGGAAAATTACACCATAACAGGCCAGCATGATGAAGAACGGGGGAAGGGTGCACCAGGTGACCCAGAAGGCTGTGTAGCTGAGCTCTCTGTGCCAAGACGCAACACAGGTCCACTTGAAGCAGTCGAACTCAAAGGAGGACCAGCCGAACAGAGGAGGCAGACAGCCCACCAGGGAGTGAAGCCACACGTAGGAGATAACGACAACAGCCCGGTTTCCTGTAATCTTCATGGGGTAGATCATCGGGTAAAGCACAGCATAGTACCTGTTGGGATGAGAGAGCAACACAGTGAGGAAACCCCGGAGAAAGGAAACTCAACCTTCATCTTAAGGAAGGCCTCTGGTAACGCAGAGACTGCTCTGATTTAAGGAAGTCTAAAGGCTCTAGTTTTCCTCCTAACAACGCAGTTGGTTTTCCTGAAAAAATGCAAACAAAACAGAAAAGGAGATGCTTGGCAGGAAGTATAAAAAAATACACTGTAATCAAAAATTCTCAAAGGTGCTGAGGGTAATTAGGGCAGCACTGAGGACAGTGGGGTTTGCATGCTACTGAGCCAGTTTGCAGTAGATCTCAGTAACTGTATTTTTATTTTTATTTACAACTAAAATAATAATCTAACTTAACCAGAGAAGTATTCCATGTCATCAAAGAATAAAAAAAATAGAATATATATCTAACAATACAATATTTAACATATATATGACGACACCTCATCCTGCGATACTTTAATTACATTATTTATTTGTTGTTTTCCAGAGACTTATTGGATTTTAAAAGAATAAACAAAGGAAGAGGTCAAATTGGAGCTCAGTATACTGGATTAATGGTGTCTGTAGGCTTTTATTGGTTTATTAGTTTCTGGTTTCTAAAAGTAGGAATGAGTGGAGATAATCTCAGCCCTGCAGATGAATGGTGCATTCATGTCAGTCCTCATTTAAAGTTACTTTGTAAGCCTGTCTAATGCTGGTCACTTGAGCTGGGAAAATCTCCAGAAAAATACCATGACCTAAGTGTGTGGTAAACCAACCTTATTTACAAGGCTACATACTGACCTTAAAGGGAAACACACCAAAACCTCAAGTTCACAAGTTTCAACACATGAATGTTTCTTCCGAAGCAGAACTGGCACAAACAATATCAATTCATTTCATCATTAGAATGAGAAAAAGTGACATCTAAAATTTACTGAAAGAGATAGACAGTTGTTTTGGAGAAAATAAAGGTGACATTAGGTGACAAAATATGAAAAAAATGATTTTTGTGGAATCGGGCTGTAACTCAGTAAGAGATATTATCACTGCATGAGTATTATCATTAAATGACCAACTTAAAAATGCTGCATCTAACTGCTTTTATCTATTATCTAGTTACTGTCACTATTTATCTATGTATTTACTATAAATGTGTGTATTTTTGTAGAAACATATACACAAACTAATCCACTGGCAACAATATTTATAAAAACACTGACAACTAGTCAATAGTGAATAAAATTGGTGAATTCTCTCATTCATTTAATTTTGTCATGTCATGTTAACATACACTGGAAAATCTGTTCATTTTAAGGGGTCCAACATTCCTTCTCAGCAATGCCCTTGTCAGGCCAAAACACTTTTTAAAATGTGGGAAATGCCCCGTTTGGCCAAAATCTGACGCCACTGGCCAGTGAGCAGCTGCACTGGTCATGGTGTTTTGCTGAATGGCAAACGAACAAATTCCAGTAACAAGCCCGGATTTGTACCAATTAGGCCACTGCTTTTTCTGCATTAAAAAATGACTTATTCTGTTTTAAGTCTATATTTGAAGCTGCACCAATTTATATTTCCAACTTAACAATAGCTCAAACAGTTATATGTAATGTGCAACATGCAATCCAACTCTCAAGTTCCCCTGTAAATAATTTCTTTCAGCACAGTATTTTGGCTTTACAGACTGCAAATTTACTGTTTTATCTGTCAGACACACTACTCAAAATTAATGCTTATGTTGCTGTATGTGTACACAGCAGTTGCTAACACTGTTGCCATATCAACTTTATAGAAATAAATTGCTATTGGTGCATAATAGCTTGTTGTACTGCCTCATAGTGGCCAAAAAATCTTACAAATTATCAACACATTTATTATTGACATTATCTGACACTAACCTGTCAATGGCAATAGCTCCGAGGGTGAGCATGCTGGCAGAGCTGATGAGCAGGTAGAGAAGGGCAGTGAAGTTACACCACACCACTCCAAACACCCACTCTCTCTTAACTGAGCTCACGGCCACAAACGGCAGCACCAGCATGGACAGCAGAAGGTTGGACAGGGTCAAGCTGAACACAAACTTGTTGCTGGGTGTGAGCAGATAAGGCCTGCGATAAAGGGTTGCCACAATCAAGAGGTTCCCCAAGCAGGCGAGGAGTGTGATGGTCACAATGGAGACTGACTCTAGGGCAGTCACACCCTCACCATTACCCACTGGGGTGCAGTTCCTACTGGTGTTCATGGTGAAAGACTGGACCACCAGACAGGTGAAGAAATGGATCGAGGCTGTCAGGGGGAAGTCATGGTTAGAAAAGATGTACAAAGACATTAGATAACAAAGACAGCATTAAAAAAAAGTTAGCTAAAATCTTCAAACAAACTGTCAAGGTCTGACTGGACCCTACAAGCACATTTTAGCTCCCCAACAACAAAAAAATACACATCATATTTTGGAGACAAATTTTGAATGTATGCTAATTTAGAGATTTATTTTCTCCCTCCATTCTGTGGACACAGTATTTTACTATTCAATCCAGAAAAAAATCAGTTAGTAGGATCTTCAAAATTGCTTTGATTTGTGTTAGCCATCACAGTAAGCATCAACCTAACACTAATGTAATTGTTATCAACTAATTTTCTGTTATTTCACTTTAGGTCTAGTGCAGTTTAATGGCAGAATAATAAAAGCTTGCATTGCACAACTCCAACTTTGATTAGCATAAACACAGATTCAATGATCACAGTGATGGATTACGCATCTCAAGCAGCTTGTCATTTGATTCTCATACTGCACAGATATCAACAAGTGGCTGCAAAAAAAAGTAAGTGATGATGTAACATGATTTAAGTTAATGTGCATAAGGATAAAAAATACACTGATGTGGTACTTGAAGTTATGTCTTAGTAGTAGATGTATACATTTGTCTAATTACATGAAGCTGCTGTCCTCTCATGGCTTTCTAACATCGGTGGAAAGAAAGAAATTGCATTTCATTAAGTATTGTATACAACACACAGCTATGAGTTTGACATACTTCGCCTTACTGAGGGATTTCCATTTTGTGATACTTCATACTTTTACTCAGTTACATTTTAAAAGAAAACACTAATTTTTCAATCCACTACATTTATTTAACCTCTGTAATAAGTAGTTATTTAGAAGATTTGTATTTAACATACACTATTCTAAGTAAAAAATTAATGAAGTAATAAAGTAAATAGTAAAATACTATCAGTCAGTACACGAAGATGACATTAATAGCTCCAACTCTACAAAAAACACAGTAAAGATGCTTTCTACACATTTGTTTGAGTCAGTAAACATAATGATAGCATTAGATTATACTTTCGTGACGTTGCTTATCACAAATTTGAATGCAAGACTTCGCTTTGCACTAAATTTACTCCTTTCTATGGCTAGTTTTACTTTAAAGTAAAATCTGGATAATGACGCTATTCTTACCCCGGCTCTAAATTTTCAAAAATCCTCATGACTGTTTGCAGTCATTTAACAGGGATATCTTGCTCACACTTTTAAACTTTACAGAAACTCAAAAATCCACAGAATAAAATCCTTACAATTAACAAAATAATAATCGCGTATGAGTTGAAGCCTTGCAAATACGCAGAGAGCTGTCTCAACATTTACACGGGCACTGTTTTGGAACAGAGAAGCCTATTTTGTTGCCATTTCTCATCATGGCGTTACTCGGTTAAAATTAACTTTTGAGTGAGTTTAACGTTAAACGGCAATAAAACTTTAAAGGTCCAACCCAAAATCTTGCGATATTAAAGGTTTTCTCGCAGCTCAGTGCTGACAAATGTAAATGTTTTGTTACTTGTAAAGAGGATGCAGCACTGTGACCGTGAAGTTACCACTAGTTTCAGTTCGCTAGCAGTAACGTTAACGCTAGCTGAAACTACCGTTAGTTAGCCTAGGTTAGCTAAAACTTTCTCCCATTGTCCCCCCGAAACACAGCTATCCCTCCTTACCTGCTTTGGTTTGGCGCTGCGGCTCCACATTTTCTCCTCCTCGAAGGCGAACCGTCCATCCTAGTGGCCCGTTTTCACAATTAAATTTAGCCCTGTAACCGAGGGCTGAGCCTGAAAAATCTCTGAAAGCCCCTCGACATTGTTAAAAGCAGTAACGTCCCTCAGCCGAATCACTAACGGCCAGCTGCGGCTGCAATGGCGTCGTCCTCCCACCTCAGTCTCGACTCCCTCTTCCGAACAGACTCCTTCTGTGTGTGGGTGGTCGCCGCTGAGAAATGCCTCTTGTCATTTTAACTTCATAGCACCTAACGATACCGTTATATTTCACGGTTAACGTGTGCAGCTTTTTCATTTACGTTATGTGCTTTTTTTAATGATGACACCGTATGTGTTGAATGAAAAGCGTAAAAGTACATTTTACTCCGTTTTGGATGCAACGCCTCGTTCTTGTTGGCGTTTGCATTCATGTTTACAAATACTGTTAATGGACGCGTGTGTATTTCATCAATAACAGGCTGATGGTGTTAATGAATGAAGTACTTGGCAGTATAATTTTTATTCAGATGGACCACCCACGTAGCTCAAAGCTTCCCGCACTAACACGTTATCTTCCGTTATCCAATCAGAGCACCAGGACATTACCGGCTCCATCCACTTGGTGGCGCCCTCTGCCTGGATGTTACAGCCATGAGTCATGCTGTGCTCAGCAATAGTCCTAAAAGTAAGTCTACACATGGTAGTAACCAATATAATCCCAGGCATTGCTTCAGTGGTTTTCCCCTGCACTTTATATCACACAAAGTGAAATGTGACGAAAGTGTCTTAGGTAACTCATATGTTCAGGAACACATTTCAGTCTCAGTGTGAGAAATTGATTAGTTGTTCTTATTTTATATTTATCGCTGCTTCAACCCTTAAGCAACAATAATTGATGGTGATGTTTTCCTTCAGAAGATTTCAAAGGGAGTGGTGCAAAGTACTGAAGTGAATACAGGGTGGAGGTCTTAAAGTAAATGTTATGCTTTACAGGAGGGAGGCAGGAGTGCAATGTCCATGTTCTCAGTTCTCGTTTTCTCTTTGTGAAGATTAGTTTGCACAATAAACTTATTGTTTCATCCATTTATTGTTTGGCTCAATTAAAATGATAATGAAAAAAAAAATTGAACAAAATAAAATAAAAGATTGAGATCTTTTTTTAAGTGAACAATATGAAGAACACCAAAAACTATGTAGTTCAGATTTTTTCAACAGGTTTCAGAAGAGCACCTCAATAACCTATCCAATTTGTTCGATTACTATAATCTCTTTTCAGGAAAGATAAATAAGTATAGAGGAAACACAAAACACTGTTGAGGTTTCAAAATAACAAACCTGGTCTATTACAGACTTCAGACAAGATTGTGAATAGAGTGTTTTATTTATATTTTGAAAATAAAATCTAAATTATCTTATTTTTGTTTCATTACAATGCTCTTCAGAAATATACATAACTCAAATGTGAAGAGCAATACACAAAAGGCACATCCGTGTACATTAAGACTTAAAAAATTATATAAAAGTCGGGTTTACTCACATGGGGAGGAGACTTTTCTTACAACATATTGTTCACTTTCTTTAAGACATTTACACCTTTTCTAAGGACCATGTTATCCATTCTGATATGATGCAGCAATACTTTTCTTTTCAGTAACAT
Source organism: Acanthurus lineatus (assembly GCA_029814665.1). Lineage (NCBI taxonomy): Eukaryota > Metazoa > Chordata > Actinopteri > Acanthuriformes > Acanthuridae > Acanthurus > Acanthurus lineatus. The sequence continues at coordinate 8,083,799 of JAPZDV010000005.1, forward strand.
GTCTTCCAAAAAGGTTTCCATTGTAGACCTTGTGCTTGTTGTAATCCTCATTACCCATCACAGTAAATTTAAAATGTAAACAGTTAACTTTGGTTATTAATGCTGAACAGGTACAGTCAGAGGTAAACAATGCAAACAATGCTCTGAATTAAAAAATGGTAACAGATACTTTGAGAAATTCCCATCTAGTGTTATTATGGTGAGAGAAATCTGACATCGACCTATTTCTTTCAGCCATATCAATAATAATTATCATTCACACAAATGAAAGTCCAAGTCCAAGCATAAGAACTAAGATTAAAACTTGAGCATGGGGATCTGTGGAGAGTAGTCAGTCAGGAGACAAACCATCAGACCCTGAAAGAGAAAACAGTCGTAAGGATCAAATTGAACTCGTTCTTTCTTAAAACTGTATGTTCAGTAATCAAGTTATACTCACCATGATTGTCCACTTTCTATTCTCTGCCTCTGGGAAGACAAGGGAGCGGGATGAGTAGAATACCTGGTCATCCACCTCCTCCATTTTCCGGGGGAGACAATGAAGGAAGGTCCAGTCTGGTTTGGCCACACTTCCTGTCTGTGGTGAACCAGTGCAAAACAACATAACAAAAATAAATTTCAGTTCCTTTGCATGGGACAGTGCTACAACAACTACAACAGTGCTAATATTTACTGGCTGGACATTAAGGCATATTGTTACCGTACTTACAAAAATAATTAAAGCAGTTTAAAGCTTGCTCATTAGTGCTGTGTATAAAGTTTGTGATTAGTGTTAGACTAGAAAACAATACAATTTGCAGATTTTCAATTCTTCTACTTTGTGTACAGGAGGTAAGTCAGGTGCATGATGGAGATAGAAGTTTTTTTGCTGTTAACTGATTTTTTTATTGACAGGGAGTGTGTGCTCCTGTCAAAAGAGATCAGTTTTCAGAAAAGGCACTGACCCAACAAAAACATAAGCTTCTTTAAAACCTACTGGCATTTTGCAGGTGACCTTTATTGTTTTTTAAAGCCCAAAGGCTCTAAAAGGGTAAAAGTAGAATTGTGCCACTAAAAATACTAAGACATGTTCTTGTTTACCTGCATTGTGATCTGGTAACCATGAAAGTCTTTGAGTCTCTTTTTCTTCTCTTCCTCCTGGCCCATGCTGACCCAGGTGTCAGTGACCAAAACATTGCTGCCATGAGCAGCTTCCATTGGGTCAGAGGTCAGAACGAGCTGGGTCCCATGCTGAGAGAAAACACAATGTTGCAAAAGACCCTTGACAAGATGTCTGTTAATAGCAGTGACACCAGAGGAAGACCTCACCTCTTTGGAGAGTCTTTGCGCCTCTTGAACAACACTCCTTTCTGGCTCATACCCCTTTGGTGTAGCAATCTTGAGATGAACCCCCAGTTTGGCTGCAGTCATCATGAAGGAGTGGAGGACGTTGTTCCCATCTCCAATCCAGCTCACTGTTAGTCCACTAAGAGACCCATAATGCTCCTAGAAGCAAGTTGTAGTATTTTAGAAAACATGACTATCATTATTCACTGCATTCAAATTGCAGAATATTGAGTGGATGCAGCACCTGCAAGGTGAGGAAGTCAGCCAGAATTTGGATTGGGTGGTAGAGGTCAGACAAGCCATTAATGATGGGGATGGAGGCCTCCTTATCCAGCTCCTCCAGAGTGGAGTGGCTGTACACACGTGCTAAGACAATATCGCAGAGCCCTGAGAGAACCCTGTATTTGAAGTGCACAGATTACTGAGGGTCGCCCAGCAGCCTGTGGTTCATACACTAGTCTACAAACACTCTACTTTCCCTTCTGTAGCCAGCAGCATCAGCAGCATGTAGAGCAAATCAGAGTTACAGTGAAAATTACTGCACTTATTAAGAATTTCCTGCATAAACGAGTAAGTGCAGGTATAAAACTTACATCCAACAACTTACTGACATTATTTTTGCTCTCTTTCTATCAGTGAAAGCATATTTATCAGACTCACCTTGCTGTGTCTGTGGTACTCTCATTCACTCCCAGGTGGATGTCCTGAGAGGTGAGAAAACAAGGGTGCCCACCCAGCAAAGCAAAACCTAAAATTATGTTATAGAGACAACTTCAATTAACTTATTGCCCGGTGAGCCTTTTAAGCATATAAACACACAACCAGTGCTGGGGGGCAGTACAGGGGGAAGGGGGAGAGGAAATAATACTGACGTAGACTGCTTTGTTCCCAGGATACAGTGACAGTCACATTCAGCAAATTCTTTGTGTCAGTGTTAACAATGACACTTAAACCACTGAACACGCTCATGAATAGCATCAGTCTAGCTAACAGTGTAGAGATGTTACATTACTGTCAGATGTTCAAGCATACAATTTCAAGTGTAAATCTGACCTGTCCAGTGCCTTTACAAAATGTTCCCACTTACAATATCCTCTTATTCATGAAAATGTTTAGCTGAATGACACATGGCACACACTATTGCAAGTGCTAGTATGAAAAACGGACACCTGTTTCAGTGGACATTCTTGTTCTGGTGCTCCTCTTCTCAAATATCATAGCAATCGACTTTCCTTGTAGAAGTGGAAGATACTGAAATAGAAACGACATTTATGACCCACCCTAGGCTTACTAAGTAAATCTGATCCGACTCATATGGATCTGAAGAAAACGCTGGTGTTAGCTACCTGTTTTTCATGCTTGATCCGGTGTTTCAGATCCCCTGACACCCACAAGATCCTCTTGATCTCATCAGAGCTGAAATCTTTCAGAGTGAGAAAACTGCGGCCCTTCAAATTATCTGCACCAAGGGAAGGAGATCCAGTGCTGAAAGAGCAAAAGGGATGCATGTATTTTTGTATTATGTCTTGCAATAATAACACCAACGTTAGCACTCCTGACAGTACACTGAAAAAGTTGGAGTAAGGAGTGCCTTACCTAAACCCTCGCGAGAGACCCCTCTGAAGAGTTTTCAAACATTTGAAAACTGTTATGTTTGCAGATAATAGTTTAGTACACATTGCAGTTAAAAACAGAAATACTATGAGGTAAAATTTTGTTTAACAAATGTTACTAGAGAGACAGCTAGCAGCTTTCAATCATTGCATGCTCTTATTACACGTCCCTGTCTTTCCAACAACCAATCGGAAGTGTGGGTATCAATGACATCACACCAGCACGAGAAGAGAGCATGGAGGAGAGGTGCGGCTTCCTCCAATCACAATCCACACACCCCCGAGCCCTCAGGAAGCGCGCCGGACTTTGGAGCAAAAGAGACCTGCTGGCCAAACCGTAGTATTGCAGGCTGATTTGCGAGGCGTCGGTCACGTGGTCCAAATAGACTTTTCCGATTGACTAACATGAGGAAACAGACGTCTATAATAAAGTGAATAAATTTTCCGTAGGTACACAAACTTACCAGTACTAACACTTTAATAGCCCTTTTTAAATTATGATGTTTTCTTCTTAAATTTTGCCTTAGTATCAAAGATAGGAGGTATTTTTTCTCAGCCTTGTAAACGCGCATCAGAACCACAGGGCCGCGCCTCCCTTCACGTTCAGGCTAATTTTAATGCCCCATTGATATACTTTTTCTCTTCTATCTTGTAAAATAATATATTCACGTATGCACTGATCTATTAACGTTAACATTGGTATAAAAGAAATAAAAGGAACATTCAGTTTGAAAGAAAATTTGGTGTCAAATCTTTGGTATTTTTAAATTCAATTTCTGTACTAAAGGAACCAAAAGACCTTTTACTACTGAGACTAGTCCACTTCTAACAAGTGAAAAAAGCAACAACAGAAACACATAAATCTCTCGTGTGAAATAACCAAAGTTGTTTAAAACTGTGTATTCATACAGGACCACATCACCAGTATCCTGTTAGTTGCTAACAGCTAATTAACTTTTTGATGTCTTGAGTACCTCTAATTATTAGCATTTTATATAGTGTATCTTGAGATTAAAAACATGACATAGGTCAAATGTGTAAGTACCAGATAAAATCTATATCGATCTGCTAAGAGCATCTTTGCCTTAGCTCGCGTGAACGCGCAACTATGACCACGGAAACTGTCGAGCAAACACGGAGGAATCCGAGCGACTAAAGGTGGGCTGTAATCAGGGGCAATTAAGAGACCTCGTATATTCAGTATTTCTGTTTCAATGAAAGGCACCAGTGCGCAGTATGGATTTATTCTGAACTAGAGTTTGTTTTTTTATTGCTTCACGCGCAACTGAGCAATTTTTATAGGAATAAAGAGGGCTCCGCCTCCGACGCTGTATCCAGTTTTCCAGTCATGGTTCGCTCTTTGACATCTTGCGAGCTGGCTTACACCTGCCCCTCCCTCACTGACGTATCCTCCCACCTGTCAGTTGGCTCCGAGCTGCACGGTGAGGGTGAGGAGGTGAGAGGGGGACAGGAGTGAAGATGACTGGACAGACAGATGCAGACATACCTGGTGAGACTACTGTCTACACATCTAACTATGCAACACACAAAATTTAGATCAGTGATGGGTGCAAACACTTACATCCTCGTTCCACTAAAGGTGACAGTATAGTGCATGTGTGGTAAACCTGAGGCTATTTCTGTCTGCCTGCCACTTAAATCGCTTGAGATGGGACAGCAGGTTGGGTCGGGATTTAGCCGGTGTTAAGTTAGAGAGGAGTAAGTTAGTGTTGCCTTTAAGTCTTATTAAGGATGTCTAAAGATAAATCACACATTTGTCACCAGAAACAGGAGCCATCTTCACATTTGGAAAGAGCTGTTTTGCTGACAATGTGCCTGGTCAATTCTGGTTGAGGAATGACCAGCCAGTGCACCTTTCATGTGGAGGAGAGCACACTGCTGTCATTACAGGTACAGATTATCTTTGCATAGTTTAATGCATGTATCAGTGTATTAACCCGTAGGTATTGCATGTGTGTAACTGTCTGCAGTTCGATCAGACTTCCATGTCTATGATGATTCTTATGTCTGCAGAAAATGGCAGGCTGCTCATGTTTGGTGGTAATTCTCGGGGCCAACTTGGGCTTGGGTTTAAGCCTGCTGCCAGCAAACCTGCCTCTGTGAAAGGTGCCTTACTTTACTTTTCTCTATGGCTTCAACTCATCATTTTCATTTTTCATTAGAATATCAAATAATTTCTTCATAATCCTTAAGTTGCTTGGGCCATTATGTTAAAAAAAACATTGTGCCCAAGCTGAATCTTTAGCTTATTTGTTATATTTATCCAACAGGCCAAAATCCAAAGATTTCTAATTTACGATCACATAGGATGAGGAAAAGTTGAAAATCCTTGCAACAGTGAATCTTAAACCAGGAATTTTTTTATGCTTAATTAAATTGTGTGTTTCCCTTTCAGCCTTAAAGTCTGAGAAGGTCCTGTTTGTAGCTTGTGGAAGAGATCACACAATTGTCTCCACATGTAAGATGATGAAAAATAATTTTAATATTACAAAACAGTAGTGCCCTAAATAGTTTTTCCCTGTATTGACTTCAGGTTTTATATATTTTTAGGGCTGGGTAGTGTATATGGTGCTGGCAGTAACCAGGACGGGCAGCTCGGTTTGGGCCACTGCAACAAAACTACATCCTTTCAGCTGCTGCAGCCTTTCTGTGACCATGCACCAATCAAAATGCTTTCTGCTGGACACAACACCTCAGCTGCCTTAACAGGTTTTGATAGTGACAATAAATATTGTAATTAAGTCATAAAGTGTTAGCCAAGATGATTGGCCAGGGTCAAAACTGTATGTTTTTTAACATGTTTGTTAGGACTTATAATTGTGTTTGATGGTTGATTTTTTTCTGCAATGTGTGTGTGTGTGTGTATGTGTGTGTGTGTGTGTGTTGGTAGAGGATGGGAGGCTCTTCATGTGGGGGGACAACTCTGTGGGTCAGATTGGTTTAGGAGACAAGGGATTTGCGGCAGAACCCACTGAGGTGAATGTTGGGGAAACAGTGATATGGGTCTCCTGTGGGCACCACCACTCAGCATTTGTCACAGGTACAACACAGTTCAACCAAACACAACAGAGGAGACAATCAATTTGAATTTAATCTCATTTATTTGTGCTAAGAATGCTGTGTCACCCTTGTTTTAGCGGATGGAGATCTCTACACGTTCGGTGAGAGTGCAAATGGAAGGCTTGGTCTTCAAGTGGAGCAACTGGCCAGTCACAGAGTGCCTCAGCGGGTGCAAGGGATTCTGGGTCATGTTTCCCAGGTTTGCTGTGGAGGGGAACACACCGTGGCACTTACAGGCAAGTAATAAGTTTAAAACTCTTGTTTCATAAAGAGCCATCATTACTGGAAATAGTCATTCCATATTATTAAATGTGGTGGAAAGTCTGGTCAGAGATCAGCTGTGGCAATGAGGAAGTCAGGACATGACAGATGTCTTACGTAGAGGCATTTATTGTAGAACTGGACACCAAGGAGATCAGCACCAGCAACATCAATAGGGGATCATGAGTATTGCCACCACTGATCTGAGGCCATCCTGTGTGTAAGGTGTATTTAAGTCTTTAAGGGATCCTTGCTTGAGAGTGCAAAAAATGTCCTCTTATTGTAGAAAATTCATTAAACTTCATAACTTCTATTAGAAATGTTTAAATTGTGTCATTAAAATAAGAATTTGAGATTCATAGAACACAAATTACCTAGAAAGAATGAGTTTTTTGCATTTTGCACTGTGCTAACTGTTAAACTTCAAAGTAATATATGAACTCAATCAGAATAAAAAAATCAAGTGGAGGTGGCATAGAATTGTACTTAGGTACAATGATTGAGTAAATGTATTTAATTACACAATGAAACTTTCCACCAAGTTCAAAGTATTCTGTGTCACCATGTCTTCTTGCTTTGCCAGAGGAGGGTGTCTACACGTTTGGCAGGGGTCAGTACGGGCAGCTGGGCCATGGCACATTTCTGTTTGAAGTTGATTTGCCAAAACCACTGGACCACTTTTCTAACAGTAGCATCAAACATATCACCTGTGGAGAGAACCACACGGCTGTGATCACAGGTGAGCAATATTTTAAGCCCATTCAGATTATTATGATAGGATTTAAAAAATAGTACTGCTTGTTAACCTTCGTGATTGTCCAAATGTGTCTCTGATCAACAACGGTAAGTGCTAATTTTCATTGCATTGCATTGGAAGTCATGTTTTCTGTCTTTGAGCAAGGACACTGAATCCCACAATGTGTTTGTCTTCTTCCTCCACAGACGATGGGCTTCTTTACACGTTTGGTGATGGTCGTCACGGCAAACTGGGTTTAGGGGAGGAAAACTTCATCAACCAGTTCAGCCCGAAACTGTGCACACGTTTTCTCAAGTACAGTGTTCAGCTAGTAAGTTAATGTGATGAAAAGATTCAGGGTAGAGTGTATCATCCATCAGTTACACGGTGATTGTATCATCCTTTCATACATGTCAAATGATCCTCAGCAAAACCCCCAATGCAACCCCTTAACTCTGTGGCTTTTAATGCTCTATAAGTGCAGTCCACCTACCAAGTGGTATATCCTGTATTTCTGAAAGTAAATGAATATAAAGTTGGTGAGCAGATTAGGAAAAAATGCACACCACATAGCAATAAACTAAATTAAGTCCATGTGTTTTCTTACCTCTAGGTGTCCTGTGGTGGTAACCACATGCTGGTTCTGGCTGTCCCCAGACCTCCAGAGAGCCAAGAGGTGGTACCAGAGAAGGATCTCACAATCACAGAGGACTTTTTTGAGTCTAGTTACACAGAAATTTTGCTGGACTCTTTAATTGATCCTAATTCACTAGTCCCGCTGCCGGCCCTGTCTGCTCGAGCCCGCCACAGAGAAAAAGTGAGAACTCACACCTCAGTGTTTAATTTGGTCTTAATTATGTTTTAAAAGTACAACAAAAAAACATCTAAAACTCTGTAGTCCTTAATTTTAACCACCAGCTGCTGGATGATATTGAAGGAGGCTGTTTAATTCCTTTTTCTGTCCTTATTATCTGTGAATCTAATTTTCTCAATTTATCTATTAATTATTTTATTTACAAGAACCAAATAAACATGACAGAAAATCTGAGAAATTCCTAAATGCCACATTATCCCAAAGCACAAGATGATGTTTTCAGGTGGCATGTCCAACATCCTCATGTATTCAGTTTACTTAATGATAATAATACTATGGACCATAACATGTTTGGTATTTTTACTTGAAAAATGACTGAAAAATAAATTAATTATCATAAAAGTCTTCAATTTATATTTACTGTAATCACCTTCTTGATTTCTTATTATTTCTGCAGCTCTAAAATATAATCAGAGGAATTCATAATTTTTATAGGATTATGTGGGTCCAGGACACTAATTCTACTAAATTTTTAATCTCAGCTTTACATAATTGTAGTCACCATCTGACTCCAGCAGGGAGCAGTGTTGCATCAAATTATAACAAGTCTGTAATGCTACTAAATAACTGGTTGGGGGAGCTCCATCAACATGGTTCAGATGTTTTACTCAATGCTGTTTTTCCTCTCGTGTCTTTCAGGGAAACTCTGCGGAGCTGTTTGGGAAGATATTTCAGATCCTCCCACGTCTCAATTCTGGCTTCCTCAACACCTCCTGGCAAATGTCAAGAAATATCCCAACCCCTAAAACACTTTCAAAGGACATTAGTACCCCTTCTTCATCCCCTAAACCACAATCAGAAGTAACACCGAGCCCACCAATCTCCCCCAGATATCAGCACAAATCCCCTCAGAGTCCTGGGTTATCCTCTAAGCCATCGAGCCCACACTCTCAAGCATCAAGCACACTTCAATATAACTCTTCAACTACTGCTTCCCCTAAGTCTAAACCTAAAGAGTTGCCTTCTCCCTTACTTTCACCAAAGTCTATAACAAAAGGTAGTCCTAGCTTCCAAGGATTTTCTAAAAAGACTGGAAAAAAGAGACTGAATGCTGATAAAAAGGCCTTAATTGAAAAACTGTCATCTCCTCAATCACCTAAAGAGCCCTGTAGCCCTGACAGACCCTCCAGTGAGATTTCCAATAGCCCTCACAGTGAGGAAGAGCATGGTGCTTCAACAAAAACAGGTATGTTTTAACTTTTATTCTGCACAACTGGCTGGAATGTCTTTTTTGGTCTGTGCTGAGTTTTGTCTCGCAAATCCAGGAACATGAAGCATTTGATACTCTACTAGATACTATTGTATAGCTTTCATTGTTTTCATTTTCAGGGGAAGAAACTGTTCTGAAACAAATTGTCATAGAAGATGTGGAGGAGAACGTCCCTGAGAAAGAAGTCGACGCTGACTTTTTGCCAAAAATGGTGAGCAAAGTGTTCTTTTAATGGCTCCTTGTGCAATAGTTGGACTGTGACAGAGAGGAGACATAGAATAAAATACATTGGCCACAGCACAGAGTCAGCTGAATGTTATTTTCCTCTTAAGGCTTCTCGGTTGTGGTTAAGATTATGTGCACTCCAGGGCAGCATTCAGCAACACTGATAACTCACTGACTTTTCCAGGAAATGTGCAGAGCTCAGCACACTTACTGTATGTGTGTGTTCCTGCAAACACATGCGTGTATGTGTCTGTGGAGTCATTTTTCACTTAGTGTAACACTGAGATGATCTATATAAAGTGGTATGGTTCCCTAATTTTTCACTTTAATTTGTTTTTTTCTCATCAAAGTTTGCAAAGAATCTCCTTAATCAGATTCAGAGTTTTGGATTGTTTCTGCAAAACAAAAAAAACCCCCACGTGTGTCAGCTCCCCAGCTTCAGATCCACAAACATGCACATAGATACACATACAACGCTTTGGAAACGATGGCAGAAACCTTGACATCTCATCAGTGTTTCCACAGCCAGCGATGAAGCAAGCTGTGAAGAGTCTCCTACGTTGTTATGTGTCATAGTGCAACATGTGTTGCACAGTAACTAGTCCCTTTTCTTCTGTAATGTTGAAGAGGCTCGTGTCTCTATGTGCAGAAATTAACAATTTTACATTACTTAAATAATACACTGTACAAAAACGTATGTTTATACATGTAAACTTACTGCATTTAAATTGTTAATAAGGACTAAATTATAATGAGCACAATGTATGTAAAGTACAGTAACTGTGAGATGTTGTCACATCACACCTCACTGACTCCAATTAACTTCTGTCTGCTTATTTCTAGTGCAGATTGTGCAGAGAAATCATAAGGATTTTCTCTAAACAGTGACCATGGTTGTCTTTACCTCCCACCCTTGTCTGTATTTTAACCTGATGACAGATTTGTTGATGACTGACTCGTTGTGTGAGCCCACCATACACATATGTCCTATGATGTCATGGGGATTATCCATGCTACAAAAATCACTTCCCATATGCTTTAACATATTTTACACTTCTTTCATATTTTCAGTGTGTGTTTCAAAGCCTACTGTACAAAAATGTACCAAAATCTATTTTTAAATGATGATAACTTCCAAAATAGACCATATAAAATAAATTTTAATAAAAAAAATCAATAACTGGCAATGGTTTTTCTTCTCATATATCAGTTGCCACTGTACTGATTCATGTTTTTAGTTTTGTTGAAAGGATTTTACACAACAAAAACTACTACTGAAACTACTGAAAATGAGTGCTATTATAGTGTTTATTTAACAAGCAACCACTTCCTTAAACTAGAGATGACATGCATGAGGCAGTAAAGTGCATCACATAAAACATCAAAATGCCAAAACTACGTGTGCAGTCATGTTGATGACAGGTCTGCTGCTGTGCTTCCATCCCTTTTCATTACACAGTGTTGTTGGGTGCATGACCTCTTTCTGCAATTTTTCTTATACTTACATCTGACTAACCTACATGTTTACTCTGTGGGTTTTTTGTAGGAGATGAAAGGGAGCCGAGCACTAAGAAGAACCGCAAAAGAGGCCGATGTTTCTGCTGAGCAGCTCCAGTCGCCTGGGAAGGCTGAACAAAGTTCTCAAAAGGCCTTACCGACAGAACTCCTGAAAGGCTCCAGCTCCTTAAGGAAGGAGGCAGCTGCACTGAAGAGCTCAAAGAGCCCGAAAAGTCCTAAGCTCACATCTAAAGGCAAGGAGAACATCACCAAACAGTCAAAGGCGATCAAAACCCATGAAGATGGACAAGTTCAGAAGGAACTCTCCTATTTTAAATCACCAAAACGTGATAAGCTCAAACTATCCAAATCGAGCCCCAAAACTGCACAATCAGTCCAGAAGACACTGAACAAAGCAAAGCAGAGACTTACTGAAGTGAAGGAAAATGCTGGCAGGAAGAGAAATTTGAAAGAAAGTAATGTAAACCAGGAGGAAATTGCCAGCACTTTTAAGAAAGACTTGATGGGGACACCAAAAAAAGAGAAAAATGAATCCTCATTTTCAGAAAAGACTTCTCCTGTTATTAAGATCACTAAAGGAAATGAAATTATCAGCACATCCGTCCAAAAAGGAAGTTCAACATCTGTAGAAAAGATTGCAAAGGAAGATGCAGAAAGCACTGACGTCAAACCTGTTGAAATGGAAACGCAACAGGTGACACAGCGAATCAAATCAGGTCCAAAAAAAGATTTGCACAAAGTTAAATCTGCACTAGAAAAAGGTCAGGCAAGGGATGCAAAATCATCACAGGTTGATACTAAGAAATCCCTTAGTGTGAAAAGTACACCAGTTAAAGTCAAAGGAAAACCACAAAAGGTCAAATCCACACTAGTCCAATCTGACAGTGAATTTGTAGAGCACACTCCAGTTAAAGATAAAAGCAAAGGAACAGATAGAGCAGCAGATAAGCAGGAGATATCTGATGATGACAGCGCTGAAATAAAAGGCAAAAAGAAGCCAAAAGGATCTAAACTGAAGACAAAGACAAAGTTGGAGGAAGACAAAGGAGAGGAAGTTAGAGGAGACACTAATAAGGACTCTAAAGATAAGACAAGGACCAAGCTGAAGAGTGAGCAGACCGAAGCGTCCAGCCCTGTTTCCTCACAAAGCCCTAGAAAAACAGAGCAGGTTTCGGTCAGCGATGCCAAATCCCTGCAAGGCTCTGAACCTGTTGAAAGTAATCTGTACCCAGACGATGCTCAGGGCCCAACTGAAGAAAAGCCCAGGTGGGGAGAAATCCTCAGCACCGCAGCCTCTGTTCTTCCTGCTGTTGCGATAGCAGGTGCATCTATGCAAGTCTTTAGTGACGCAGTGACAAGCTTAGGGCCTTTTCAGTCTGACAGTGACACTTTAACCTCCACACCCCCTAAAGCAACCAGTCAAGTAAGGCAATTCACAAAGCAGAGTGCACTCATGCAACCTTCTTTTTCCTCGACATCGTCACATTTTTCTTCAACAGAAGCAACAAATCCACCAGAAGAAAGAAAAGATGTTCAGGTCAGTGTTTTATCAGACTCAGAGACTGCAGAGGAAGAGAGTAAAGATACCACTCATCTTCAGTCACAAGTGAAAGGTGACACATCCGAGCAGATCGCCAGCGAAGACATTTTACAAACTGAGTTGGAGAACCGTGGCACAGACTTTGAAGCTTCCCAAGATGAGAAAACATACGAGCCTGCCAGAGAGGATGAGGATAATGAGAGAGGACAAACCGATACTGAAAATGAAGAGGAGGAGAGTGGAGATGATGTTGAGGACGAAGACGAAGAGCAGGAGGAAAGTAAAATTGATGATGACATTGAAGAGGAAGAGGAGAGTGTTTCTGAAGAACAAGGTGCTGAAACTGCAGAAGGTGAGGAGGATGCAAGCTCCAACAGTGAGGAAGATGATGAAGGAAGCGAGAAGAGTGATGTTACTGAAGCTGAAAAGGAGGAAGAAGAAAGTGGTGAGGAGACAGGTGAAGGAGGGAGTGAGTCTGAGGTGGGTGAAGTGGCAGGAGGGGAGGAAAATGAAAGCGAAGAGTCCACTAATGCAGAGAATACAGAGGAAGAAGAGAGTGAAGTGAGCGAGAATGAAGAGGATGGAAGTGATGAAGAATCGGGGAGTGCTGGCAGCAAGAGCAAAGAATCAGAGGAGGAGGATAAAGAGGAAAGTGACGTTTCAGAGTCTAATTCTGAAGAAGAGGGAGACAATGAAGAAGAGAGTGAGGTTGATGCGGAGGAAGAGGGTGACACTGAGGAACAGAAAGACTCCACTGAAAGTGAGGATGAGGAGAAGGAGTCAGACGAAGATGAGAAAACAGATGAGAGTGAAGAAGAGAAAGATGAGAGTCAGGATGAAGTGAGTGTTGAAACTGACAAGGAGGAAGGGGAAGACAGTGATGCCGTTGAAGAGGAGGAAGAGCAAAGTGGGAAAAGCGACAAAGAAGAAGATGAGGAAGATGAGGAGGGTGAGGAAGCAGCATCTTTAGATGATGAGGAAGCTGAGGATGAGACTGCAGAGGAGGAAGAAAAATCTGGTGAAGAGGAGGAAGGGGATGAGGGAGAAGTTGAGGAAGAGACTGCAGAGGAGGAAGGAGAAGAGGCTGAGGAAGAGGAGGAAGAGGGCAAGGAGGAAGTTACGGAGGAGGCAGAAGAAGAGGATGAGGAAGCTGCTGGAGAAGAGACTGCAGAGGAGCAAGAAGAAGAGGGTGAGGAAGAGGAGGAAGAGGGTAAGGAGGTAGCTACAGAGGAGGCGGAAGAAGACGAGGAAGCTGCTGGAGAAGAGACTGCAGAGGAGCAAGAAGAAGAAGGTGATGAAGAGGAAGAAGAGGGTAAGGAGGAAGCTACAGAGGAAGGTGAAGAAGAGGGTGAGGATGACACATCTTTAGATGAGGGGGAAGCTGAGGATGAAACTGCAGAGGAGGAAGAAGAGGATGATGAAGAGGAAGTAGAGGGTAAAGTGGTTACAGAGGAGGAAGAAGAAGAGGGTGAGGAAGAGGTAGAGGAGGAGGAGGGAGAGGATGAGGAGGAAGGGGAGGATAAAGAGGAAGAAAGTGAGGAGGAGAAAAAAATACAAAGTAATGAGAAACGTATCAAGGCTAATAAACAGGTGACAGTGGAGAGCGATGATGATGAAGAGGAGGGGGAGGATGAAGAAGAGGAAGAAGAGGGGGATGATGAGGAAGAGGAGATGGAAACAAAGAGTAAACCAAAATCAGAGACAAGACGCGAAACAAAACAGAAACAAACTGAAGGAAAGAGAGGTAAAGATTCTGCAGACAACGAAGATGAAAGTGAAGAGAGTGAGGAAGAGGCCAATGAAGAAGGAGAGGATGTGAGTGAGGAAGAGGAGGGAGAAGAGGAGGAAAGTGAGGAAAAAGGGAAGGCTGCAAGCGTCAAAAAAAGTGAGAAAG
>JAPZDV010000005.1:8120263-8142880 GCA_029814665.1 Acanthurus lineatus
TTTATCATTGAGGATGTGATCTTCGATTCATGCATGTTTGTCTGAGGAAAATTTTTAACTAAAAATTATCTGTGAAAAATCAGCAGCTACAATCTACAAGTTGTTTTGATTATAAAGTTGAGTTACAACATTATTTTTTGCTTGAAACAACAAAAAATATAATTTCAGCCTTTTTTCACTTCATTTTTTGGAATGAAGTGTTCTCATTCTTTAAAGCATAATTTAACATTTTGCATATTTCCCAAAATTTCAAGCTATAACTTTGAGTTTAAAAATCCATTTTTCTTGTTTTCTAGATAAAGATGCTTGTTTTTTGCTAGAATCAAACTTGTCTTACTCACAGATATTTTCTCTTTTACATCCAAAAAGATAGTTGGATGCTTAATGAGGTAAATCTTGTGGTGCTCGAGGATAAAAAGTATTTGAATCTAAACATGCAAAATGCAGATTTAAGGCACTTACATGTAGAGAAGCAGAATGTAATGTGGACTTTTGATTAAATATTGGTTACATGATCTCAAGTAAGGGTGTACTTCAGGAGTTAACACCTAAGCCTGACCTTTTCATGCCTTCACTCAAAGGTGAAGGTTGCTGAATCCTGATTGGATCATTTTGATGACAGCTGGATGATAATTAGTTTACTTCAAAATCAGAAACCAAAACATTTGCAAAAAAATAAACCATAAAAAAACATAAAAAATGTGAAACACCAAACAATTTTACAAAGGTGTCTAAAATTAATACTTGTCATTTAGATTAATTTGTTGTTACATCAAGTTTCTGTATTTGAATGAATGTTTTGCTCTTAAATGCATGTTTGTGTTCAAAGAGTCTATTAAATATATTATTTTCTATCATATATAACAATTAAATTTTATACTTTTAGGACATTTGAACAAAAATGGATGGATTTTAAATCATCATCAATTGAAATTATTTTTTGCAAAATATTCCAACAAAAAAGCCAACAGTCAGTCTATGGAAACTTGTGTGTTTATTTCAAAATATTCCTGTAACATATTTGGGACAAAATAGGATTGATACATTGAGTTTGTTGCTCTTAAAACAGACACAACAGAGATAATACATGCTCGACATCAAGAGTTTCTTCAGTTATCGGGTATTGCAGGAGCCTCTCATCTAAAGTATGTAGCACGGTGAACACCATGTATTATTACTATAATTGTGCAGTGGGAAACTGTTTTGCTCTGGCAGTTCAGAGCAGAGGGTTTGCCTATTACAAGCGGGACAAAATCGGCATCCTACGTGAAATATGATTGTCCAGAGTTTAACTTGAGGATCGTTTTTGTGAATTGTGTGATTCATCACTGGACGCTGGATCTCACAGCCCCCAGGCGACGGGGACAAGGTGACTGTCACTGACTCATTATCAGGCTCCCCCTGAGATAAAGTGCTGACTCACTCTGTCACGCACAGCCCCCATCTCAGGGTTCCTGAAAACACACTTCACACATCACATTTTTTCTTTTGAGGCTAAAGTGATGTTGTTATCAGTGCTTTACGTAACCTTCTTTTGTTCTTCTACCTCTGTTTTATCTAACACCATGCAGTTTCTATCATCACACTGATACAGTGCTAAGTAATTTTACATCGAAGCTAGTCTAAATTGTGTAATCATAGGAGCTTTTTTTTCTAACAACCAGAGGTGGAAAGTAACCAAAGTACCCTAATTTCTGCCAAGATATTTTTTAGGAACTGAAAAACTTTTACTCTTTTAAGTGCGGAGAATCAATTAAGAGATTAGTTGATCAACAGAAAACAATTTTTCAACAATTTAGCTTTCAGTAAATGGGTTATATGTTATTCAGCAGGAGCAAGGAGCCTTCAACCATACTTACTGTAAGCACGAAAAAAACCTTTGGGCTAATTGGCAACATCAGTTTTAGCATGCTAATAAAAACAATGCTAACATGCTGGTGTCTTGCAGATATAATGTTTGTAACATTCAGCATCTTCATTTTGCCTGTTAACATGCTAACATTTGCTAATCAGCACCGAACACAAACCACAGAGACTGAGGAGACTGGGTTTAGTTTTAAAAGTTTTTGGTCATAAGCCACAGAATTAAACAAATTAAATTTTTGACTATGGGGGCGTTGAAGAAACAGTGAATCATTGGAGTGATTATAATAAACTCTTGGTGGAGAAAATGTGCAGGCCAACAGGCATTTTTTCAAGGATATGAAGAAGCTAGCCAGTGGAAAAAAGTAAAAGCCTCAAGTAGCCAGCTAGAGGCAGATTAATTATCACAAGTGAATAAAGTGAGTAAAAAAAATCATAGAATGATTATTTTAATACTTGTTTTTTCTAAATGTGGCCAAGTATAAAAAAAGACTCCAAAGGAAGTGGACTACTTGCTTACTGTAAGGGGTAAATGATTCTTTTCCAAACTTTTATATTACATAAGTGGTGGATCAGATAAACTTTGATCAATATAGTAGCTTCCGCTGTCATTTTAAATTAAATGTCACTGAGTTTTAGACTGTTGTTAAGAAAACACTATATTTTAAAATGTGAAGATGCTGCTTACAGGAAACTAGACATCTTTTAGCATTTTTTTCTGGCAGTTTTTTAATTACTATTAAAAATAAAAAATTAATTAAAAAAAAGTTATCCATAAAGGTTTTGCATTCCTATTTATTTAAATATATTCTATATTTTGTAATTTTACCTTCACTCCATGTACAATTTTGATACATTCATCTAAATTTTCAGGCAAGAGTAGCACATTAGCCAACAAAGTAGGAGGATACTACATTTTGCTTTTGATTTTATTTTCTTCATAAAGTGGTCAGAACCAAAGCTGGTAAAAAAAAGATGCTCATTACTTTCGAGAAAAATAAAAATCAGCAGTCAATTTATAATAAAATGGGCTGATCCTCCCTCATTGATCACACAGTCCTACCCTGTACCTACCCTGAGAAATCCTCAAAAATGCTACTATTGTAATCGTACTCAGGTAGTTTTCCTCATTCTTCTTCAGTAAAGTCAGAGCTTTTCTGAAGTAAGACAGCAGTACAAGAACTTGTCACTTTCCACCTCTACATACAACTGTTTCTAATGGGATGAGTCTCACTACTGTCATGTGCTTCAGACCAGAGTGTTGCTTGGTTGCCTATATGGGGAATGTTAGAGTCTCTATTATCTCTATTATTAATCAGTGCTTCATCTAACTCCATACAAATGGTCTCTGTCAGCTGTAACTACATGCACAAATGATACATGACTCACAGAGACGAGGATGGACACATCAGGAGTCACACCGTGTGCTTATCCGGTAAGGACAGTAAGTTACATACACATGTTTTTCATATACAGCAGTAAACAGCAGTGCTTGGTCATGTCTAGATGCTTTGGAGGGCAGGGGGAGACACATGTGCATGAGTATGTAAGGCATGACTGGCTGTTCTGGACAGTAGACGGGATCTGAACAGGGCTTCGCAGGGGGAGAGAAGTAGGGAGAGGGACGGTCTTGGTTCCTTTACAAGTGTTTCAGTCTTGGACCCTTTGCTGTTTGTTTTTTTTTTATCTCGACCGTTCCACTTCACCAGCGCTCTCCTCCACATCATGTCTTTCTCCTTCTCTTCTTCCTCTGTTATTCACTTTTATCCGATCTGTCTGCGCTTCAGCCCGGCTCATGTGTTGTGCTTGCGCATGCTGGATCGCAGCATTAGAGTACACTCCTGAGGGACTTCTGGGTTTTCAATCATGCGTTGCCACAGCCGCTGTTCCTCCCCATAGGAGTCCATCCAGTCTACCTCAGTCCCGTAGCTTTCACCTTAAGGGGAGAAAAGACAAACACATAAACATTTGTTTACCTTAGAGCTGCTGTAGAGCCTGATGATATTACAACACTCACAAAAATAGAGTTTTGGATATTAGAAGAACTGATATGTGTAGTTAACCTTACCATCATAAATGAATGAATAAAGTTTTAACTACTGTGCCATAAATGCAACTACACCCTAGACCTCATGCAGTAACAAGCAGTCAGTGTATTACGACCTTTGTTTTAGGCACAGAGATTGAAAATATGACGGTAAAAAAACTCAAAACTGTTTTTTTAAATGTATTTTCTTTATTTTGGTAACACTGTTTTAAAACATTGACTTACATAGTGTTCTAGATCTATAATCTTTGGAAGTCTTTAAGGGTTGTATGCAGAGCACAAAATTAAATAATTCATGCAATCATTATCATTATAGGTTATAATTTTGAAAAACTCAAACTATTCCCTTACATTCATAAATAAAATATGTTTAATCATCTGCACATTAGAATATTTCAGGGTTTTGTTGAGTCATCTGAATATTTTAGGGTTGTGTCGAGTCATTTTTGTGGAAAATTGGCATCTTCAATCATCCTCCTTTGTGCAATATAAAAGAAAACGGGCCTCACTTTCCACTTCTCCCAAGTCACAAAGCTCATACAATCTGTTTTCCTTTGAAAATGTTTCAATCTGCCAAGTTCAATAGCTGCAGGAAGAATACCGGCTCCAAACTGTGCAACTAAAGATCTTTTGCTTCCAGATAAATGAGACTAACTTCTCATTCAGGACCGTGGTCTGATGCCTGCTCGTCCTTGATAAAGGATTTTACAAGGTATTTCTCAGGTCATTTTTTATTAACTGGAATAAGACTCACTTTTATGGAGTAAGCATCACAGTATAAATTATTACTGTTGAAAAAAACAGCATCAGCCTCTTCAAAGTTACAGCAAAGCTCTTTAGCCCATGGAGAGCAATTTTTAACCTCCTTATTTGAAATTCTTTGAACTTAATATGAGAGAGGACACACACCTGTGCCAGCTCCGAGCCTGACTCCTCCGAGGAAAACGTTGCTTGCCAGGGCTTCTTTGTCCCACACAGTGAGCTCCAGGCAGACGTTGTTAAGGTCTCCAGGCTGCAGGCCGCAGTAGGTGAAGGTGTGGTTCCACTGAGGGTTCACAGTGCGTCGCTCCACCACCGTCTTGTGCTTGGTTGACTTGTTGCTGTCAGGGAGGAGGTATCTGTGGGAAAAATTACAACTTAGAGTTACAATGCTCACATTCTCTTCTTTCAAAATCACATCTTGTGTGACGAGGAAGCCAGCATCAGAGCAAGAAGGGTGGCCAGGGGAGACAGAAACAAACTGAAATTTATTGTTGACCAGTAAATCCAGTGACTATAGAGACACACTGAACAGCCATACAGAGTCACATAACAACCGTAAAGAGACACTAAACAGCTACAGATTAACACACTATGACTACCAAGAATCACAAAATGACATCAAAGAGACACAAAAAGAATTACACAGGGATGAACAGATTGAAAGAGAGCCAAAATGACAACAAAGAGACATAAAGCTACTACATAAAGGAGCAAAACGTCAATAGGGATGAATGCCAAACTATAACAAGGAGAGACAAATTGATTCAACAGAGATGAAAAATGTTTTGTGTTAAATTTGGAGCTTGGGGACTTTTATATGTCTGTGTTCACAGGCTTGTTGGCTCGTCATCTGCCAATGGTTGTATGTTATTTGGGGTAAAACATTAGTTATTTACTTGTTTTTTTTTTCATATTAAAATATTTTAAGTTGTTGGATTGGCATTTATGCATAACACAGCATATCACAATTAACAATACAACAAAATATTATGAGCCCCCTCTCTAAAACTGTGCCCCCAGTTACATAAGCCTCCATTCAGCAGTGTCTCAGCCGTCCCTAAAGGAAGAATCTCACCCTTTCACAAAGGGATCAGAGGTGCCTCCAGACTTGACAGCAGTCAGATTTTTGGCTCCTTTGACCAGCAGCTCAACCATGCCCCCCTTAGGTAGAGTGAAGCTGCTCGTCTTCTTGCCTTTAAGGAATCCTTTCTTTACTGTATGGGGGATGGCAGTAAACACAAAGAAAGAATTAACAGTCTTCAGTTCAAGATTCAGCTCAAATTAAAACAAAATATCCAGCAACTGTTAATGTATTTTGCAAAGATAATGCTCAAAGTTGACCACTCGTCCATCAACACGAGAAAAACAGTGGTGACATAATAGAGGAAGCAGCATTATTACAACAGAGCAGAGGAGAGAGATGAAACAGTGATGTAACCAGAAAAATGAATAAATAATAAATGAATGAGTATGTTAGAAGTAAAAAAGGGAAAAACAAAATCAGAATAAAACAAAAGTTAAAGAATCCTCCACGTATTAACAGACTCTGAACAGACATCTGTGTAAAAATAAAAAATATAGTGAAAAAAACAAAGATAAATAAATAATTTAAAAAATAATGAATATTGAAAAAATATACATTAAACATAATAATAAAAAATATCCGGAATTCATCAAAAAAGCATAACACCATCTAATGAGTCGTTCTTGTTAAAGGATTTATAAGTTGAAACTAATTAACATTTTATTTATAAATGCTTTAGTTATTAATTAAGCTTTAGTTTGATCATTAATAATTAGCTTTTTGGTCCAGACCACCGTTTTCTAAAACTAACTTATCAAATTATCGGTAAAAGTAGTTTATTCACAAGATGCAATGCAAAAATCTGTTGCTGCTAATTCCTATTTTTCAATTATAAAGTAGTAGATCAGTATTAGAAAATAAGAGAAAAAATAGGAAAAAAAGAAAGACAAGAATAAATGAAGCCATGGGTTACAACTTTAATTGGTGTGTAATTAAAAGTGGTGCAAAAAGTATCTGAAAACATCTCATGATATTTTAAAATTAAATTGTGGAGGCATGTAAAAAATTTTCTTTGGGTCAGATGGTTGAAGAAGGAGTTTTATATCGTTAGATTTAACTCAGAGTTGAGAAAAGTTCTTAAGTACATGAAGTACAGGATGTACCTTGTACTTGGTCCAGAGGCAGCGTCAGGTTCTTCTCTGCAGGTATGTACTTCAACACGACAGTCAGTTCTCCTTTATACTGCATCGTGGAGTCAATGCTGTTCTCCACCTGCACAAGAATCATTCACATTCCTTTCAAACACTTGTCCTTGAATAACTCAGAAGAAGAAGAAGGAGAAGAAGGAGAAGAAGAAGAAGACAACACATGTTTGACATCATAATGCTGGTTCTGGAGTCCTACCTTGGGCTGCAGAGCGTACCACTCCTCTATTTGGGAATCAAACTCCCAGGAGTCAAAGGTCAGCTCCACCTCTCCCAGGAAGCTGTTGTGTCCAAACCGGTCGTGGTGCCACACAGACACCTGAAGGGTTCGTGTCTCCAGCTGCGAGTGGCTGATCACATACTACACAGGACAAACATGATCTTAATGATAACAGTTTTGACCCATTCGTGTTTGTGCTTTTTGAGTTTTCTTTCAGCCACTGACCCTCAGATTCTCATTGAAAACAGGGTTAATGGTGTTGGCCTTGATGCTCGTCTTCCTCTTGCTCTGTCGTGACATATCTGGCAGCAGATACGTCTTCACATAGCTACAATGCAAAAGACAGGGTGACTCAGTCAGGCTTTATTAGCCACCTAAGAAAGCCAAAAAAGCCTCTTTTTTACATCATTTGTCTTGTTTATTCAATAGGTTTAAAGATAGAAAATAATTTATTATCATCTAATTTAATTTATTTCTTTCTGAATGTCTTCCTGAAAGTTGTAACAAATGCATGGCCTTGGTTCATGTTAACAAAAAAGAGATAATCTATTAATTAACGTCACATAAATATTTACAACTACTGACTTAATGAGCATGTTTTACCTTGGCTTCTTTAAATGTATGCATGTGTGCGTGTGTGTGTGTGTGCATGCACTCGTACGCGTCCGTGCGTTGCCTCCTCTCGTCTCCTGTTGCCAGGTTGTGACACTCCTTCACCAGGACATTGAGTGCACCGGTTTTGTAGCTGTAGCTGATGTTAAGCAGGATCTCACCGCTCACCCTGGCGTTGCCATAGTCACCGGTCTCACTGTACATGCTCATCATGCTGTTTATGCTACTCTGTTAGGCAAAGACAGACGGCAGAGAGAGAGAGAGAGAGATACAAGGGGGGGACAAGGTCAAAGGAGAAAAAATTGGTGAATAGGTAAGAAAAAGGAATTGAGAGCAACAAATATAAAGCATGAGAGGGGAAGTGAAAATAAAAACACAACGGCATCTGAAGTATTTGAGAATGCAGATGAAACATGACAGAAATAATGAAGTTCTTTTATGAACTTAAATGGGATCAAATCTGTGGAAATACTCAGAAATGTTAAAGGCTCATGCATTCTTTTTTAAATTGCACGTTGTTACCGCTGCATCCTCACAAGGTTGTTCACTGTCGTTTTCAGAAAGAGCAGAGCCCTCATGGAAAAGAAACTTGTTACTGGATAAGCTAAGGTTTTCAAATGTTTTCTATTGTAGGTGGTCTAGAAAGTAACAAGCACTACATTATATTCTCAGAAACTGGAGGGCACCTGGATTGCCTCCTTTTTAGGAAGAAATAATAGAGTTTGGAAAGTCTGCTGCATATGAGAGCATATGGTGGCTCATAAAGGATGTGTTATGGAGCAGAAATGTATTTCCCATAGGTAAGATTAACTGAAGAACAATATGGGATTTGTGCTCTAATTTCTCGGTTACCCTTTTTTTCTTTTTCTCTTTCTTTCTTACAAAGTCACTTAAAACATTCTGTTTAATCCCTCTTGTTTCGGCAGGTAATAATAATATTGATCAAACTAGTAATTAATTCCTTGATTAACATGTTAATTGTCAGGGGGTTTGCAACCATTTTTTGAGGCCAAATTGTTTATTTTGTATGTACAACAGCTTGGAAACCAGAAGATCTTTAGTTTACAATCAACAAGACTTGAAAAAAGCATCATATTGTCACAACTGGGAACAAAAAAACCCCAAAAAAACCAAAAATAGCTCAGTCAAATAACAGAGGAGCATTGAAAATGAGGAAACAGAACCAAAAATATGCAAATTAATATTCACCAGGTCTGTAAAAGTCCCTATCTCCTGAAAATGTTGTTATGTGATGGTGTCATAGGTGTAAATGAGATGTTTTAACCATAGAATAGAAAAATATACCAAGTAAGATTTGAGTTTTTTTGCAGTCAAGAGTAAATATGAAAGCAAAAATGAAACTGCAAATAAGTGAAATCAAGTAAATACTTGAGCATTTGAACAAAAAATGAAAAGTGCTGCTCATAAAGTGCTCTTATCATTATTAGTAACATCCAGAAAGTTGACTTTACATTGACTGTCAAACAGTATATTTCCCCATTCAGCTGCACCTCCTGAGTTTCATGATGTGCGTATTAAAATTCTCACACCTCAGACTGGACAGCTTGAAGGCAACATTTAGCATTTCCCATTGTGTACCTGCAAAACTCATTTCATGAACAAAAGACCTCGAATTATTACAACCACAGCGGGTAATTTAGTCTGTAAAATTCCTTGGAAAGCAGAAAAAATATTTCTCCTGCACCACTGAATAGGGTTTAAGTGGTTTATTCCACTGATAACAATGCTGCCGTCTGGAGAGCGCTGAAGTGAAGACGCCAGAATCGAGCCACACTGTACTTCTTCTACTGGAAAGTCTACCTCACTTATTTCCAGCAGGGAGCTTCTGTGATACATGAATAGCTGAATGTGAGGAGCTTTAACTTAATGGAAACTGATGTTGCTACCATCACTTAAAAAAAAGCGATTATGAAACACAGACACTAAGCATTCAGGTATATTCAAGAAAAATCAGTGATTATGACTGAATCGAATGTAACATTTATGATTTGCTGATCTGCCGCTGCACCTTTACTCCTCTATGATGTAGTAGTGAAAAAAACTGCATGCACCGAATGTTGAATGGGAGACTTACAGTCTCAGCATCCGAGTCAGGCACATTGAGGTACCACCTCCTCTCCGAGCCAGGAGTGGAGGACTAGCAGCCGATTCATTTAAAGGAGAGAGAGAGAGAAATACACAGGAGGGAAGGAAGACAGGAAAAGCAGAAAAGGAGAGGAGATCAGAGCTCTTTGATGTGTTAGTGATAGAGGTAGACCCCGAGCACAGACCCCCGGCCCCTGAGGAGGAGCTGCAGACATCACATTACACACGGTTACCATGGTGATTATCAGAGGAAACCACAGAGATTACAACTCATCTGGAATTATCTGTGAAATCAACACGGCCACACACAGGGGCAACAGTCAGAGAGAGGACAAAGCAATGGTCCACCATGATGTTTACTATCTCAATTAAATCACTACATTTTTACATTTTTTTAAATTTAAAAAATTTTTTTTAGCCATTCATGTGTTTTGGCACTAATGGCACTAATACGACTGCCTCAGTAGTGCCTCCATTATCCAGCCAAAGCCCTGTGTGGAGTGAATCATGTAACAGCGGGGAGAGTCTATTAGAGCTGGAATCAATGGCCGACTCAAATATCTGCATAACGTCCCTCATCACTTCCATTCAAACAGGCACCGGCAGCTCAGTGACGGCTGGCAGTCATTTATGAAATGTCAGACAGGAAGAACGTCT
The DNA here is from genome assembly GCA_029814665.1 of Acanthurus lineatus. Taxonomy (NCBI): domain Eukaryota; kingdom Metazoa; phylum Chordata; class Actinopteri; order Acanthuriformes; family Acanthuridae; genus Acanthurus; species Acanthurus lineatus. The sequence continues at coordinate 8,130,760 of JAPZDV010000005.1, forward strand.
GTCTCGTTTGTTTACCTATAGAGTTCAGAAATTACACGCTCACACACACACACACACGGAACAATGAATGCATGAGTCATAAAATAAGCCAATTATTTAGGGCTTCTGAATAACTGAATTTTCTGCCAGACTAAGCACTTTATAGTTGGTTGTGACGGTGTCCAGGAGATAATAACATGCGTGAGCAAGTCAGCCGTGTTCAAGGCCCGAGTGTAAACATGGAAAATCAAGTTAAGGAGAAAAAAAGCACTAATTTAATGCGTGTGATTATATGAAGTAAACCATACAGAGAGATTTGGCTTTGTATTTCATATCAGATTGAGATAGCCATCATTTCTGCCTCCACTCTAACACAAAAGACTTCAACTCAATTCAATTCTAACACTATTTCTCAAGCAAAGGGGAAGGTATTCACAATAAAAGCTTTTTACAGTCTTTGGATAAGAAAATATTGACTTATACAGCTTTAAATGTTTTTTCCTATTCCCGTGAGTATCACAAAATTCCACTTATTTCTATAGAGTGCCACAGGGATAATGTACTTTTGTAGGCCAGCCTATAAGTCAGCGTCCCTCCGGTTCCCTTGATAAAAGCCAAAGGGATTTTTCTATCTGATTTTATATTACTGCAGAAAATAAGCTCTGTGGTGAATAAAAGCTTATGACTCTTACATGTTTTATTCAACCAGATTATAGCTTCATAAGTGAGCACCACTATTGTGATTTTGAAGAATCAATGTAATTGTTGGCAGTAAAAAGCTAACATTAGGCTATAAATGAACAACACTCAATCACATGACTTCATCATCACCACCATTAAGCCTCCTACTGCATGACACTATAAACACAATATAACTTGATGAAGTGTGGTGTAAAGGGTGAATAAAAAGTTGATTAATTACCATGTTCACCATGATTAATATGCCCAACAACCTATATAGTCTCATTTAGCCACTTGTTAGCATCCATCTTGTAAAAGCTTTAAAAAATTAATGAGTTGGGTATTTACTGAGGTATTTTAAACCATAGAACAAAATTGTTACAATTGCTTAACCTTATTTCACACATCAAGGGAAAACCCATTTATAAAAAAACCATTGACTTTAACACAAGGGAACCAGAATTTCAACAATGCTAATTCGTTTCCTGGTATTAAGATTCCTGTGCTACTAATAGAAACAGTGAAAAACTTGGCATACTAAATTAAAAGTATACATAGAGCTGCATGTCAGATAATGTGTTTTTTTCATTAATTGACCCTATAATGTGTTAAATAATGACTAGAAAGTTTTAAATAGAACATCCACTACATTAACCTACATTAAAAAACACATTACTTTCATACAAATAACAGCAATCCTCTGAATTATCCAACAACAAAGTCAGTTTATGTAAATGCAGCAGGCTTTCCCCGAGTGTGTCTTTGCTGAACACATTTGTGACACAAGCTGCTGGTCCTACAGCTCACACCGTGTTTACACAGTCAACAAATGACATCCACACCTCCTGCATCATGTGATGGTCAATGCATGTGTGTGTACAGTGTGCATGTACATGTTTGAACTGTATGTAAGCATACAGGACCTCCAAGAATCTGTTTTTGGTATTTTTGTGTTTGCACTAGCTTTGACATGGGCGTTACCGTTGACACTGCGTTGCTGAGGCGTCGGCTGGGAGTCTTGCTGTGGGCTGACATCAGGGCATCAATGTCTTCCTCCGGATCCTCATCAGAAAACTCCTGCGGATGACAGCATTCACATTTAATCAGAAGGGAGTGGGCATATGGGAAGCTGGCCCAAGCGTCTTTGTGTGTTGCACAGTTTTTCCTCACAGCAGCTCTGTGTGGGTGGATGCAGCCAGCCTCCGTAAATTCAATCAGACAAGTCGGGACAGAGTGTGGTAATTTGTTTACTCATATTTCACACACAAAATCACAATGTCATTGGGTTTACAATAAACTTGTGAGCATGAATGGATGAGTAGGTTTACAGAGGAGTCGTGTGTCTGCGTTTTCATGAGGCGCTTTGAATACAAATGAACGCTCAGTAACACAGAGACAAAGCAGCCCCTATACTGACCATCAGATCCTCCACCTGTTTTCAGCCTACAGCTGTTTAGATGCTTGTTGTGCTCTTTGAAGTGAGCTCTGAAGTGAAATTAACATTCAGCCCCACGTCCGACACATCACGTTTAGTTCATCAGCCCACAGATCTTGAGCTTATCATTGATAGACAGTATAGCAGGTATATGGATTTAAAAGTGGCTGAATTATTAAACTGATTGAATTCCCCACTCAGTATTTGCTCTGGTTGTAGACTGCTGTGAATTTGTTGCGGAAATAAAAATATATAATCAGTGTGGGGGAATACGGCTGAAGGTGGAAGAAGGGACAGACTGAAGCAGCTTACTGTTTCATTGAGCCCGGGGACCGAGCGGCTTCTGAGGCTGAGGGCGTCATCGCTGGGTTCAGATCCAGGAGCTGACAGGTCCATCTCTGAGCGACTGTGATCTGCTGCAGGGAGGAAGAAGAGAGGGAGTCATGGGGTGAGAGCAGAAGAAAATAGAAGTAATTTCAAAGATGCTGTTTGAAAGAGGAGGAGGGACTGGAAGGCAAACACAGAGGAAAAGAAACAGACAGTGTAACAGGATAGAAACTGATGATCATCACTGTGTTTTTCTGCTTGAACAAGGTGTAAACATCACAGAATTCTCCATATAATAGGAACAATTATTTATTTTGATACTGATGCTCAAGAAACAAAGAGCAAAGTGCTTTACATTAAGAGTAAATTGAAGGCAATTAAAATGAAAAGGGTGTTAATTTTAATTGATTAATTCAACACTTTATGAAATGCGCTCATTAGTTTTCTTGCTGCGAGTTTGACAACAAGAAAATATCTCTTGTGTCATTTCTTGTAGTGTGGTGCTAGAGTCTGGGGGCTTGGCCCATTAAGCTTTAATTCTTGCAGATTACCTTTTTTTTAATACATAGTAAATTTAAAAAAACTGGTAGCTGATGTTCAAGAAAGACTTCTTTATCCAGTCAGGAAAAGCAGCTTCTACTAAAATTTTGCTGTCAGTGGCAGATTTAGTCAGCTGTAGTTAGCTCGCTGGCAAAATGAAGGTTAGCAGCATAAGCTGGTTGACAACATTGTCTCAGACTGAATTTTTAACATTTTGAACATTTAACATTTTCAGTTGACTTGTTATTAAAAGATGCACTTGATGGGTTGAGTCATGAAAACATCCTCAAGGACAAACAGACCCCAGACAAGAGTCTGCAGGTTCATCAGTTGATGGTTCCTTCAAAAGACAACATCGTTCTTCTCATCCAGCACAGAGAAGAACTAGTTAATGTTAGCCTAGTTAGCAGTGTATTTTCATTGTAACTTTATGAGAGAATAGCTTTCTGATGAGGAATAACATCATCTTTGGCATGACTTGCTGATGTTGCCAGAGTTTGAAAATCTCCACGTGCAATAAAGAGCAGAGCTGTAAAGATTACCCTAAACTCCAATAACATCCAAGACCACATTTCAAACAATGAGGAAATGCTACAGTGGATATGATCTGTTAATCCATCCATTATTAGTGTTGAAACAGAGGCAGGCAGCTTCAATTGGATTTTAAAAGTGTAATATAAATGCGATATTTTTAAATTTAATATATTAGATGAGTTAATAGAGAGTGAGTTGAACTAATAAGATAATATAAATCTGTCATGCAGCAATGCATGATCATTTTTTATGTGGAAAAGGCCTCCAAACAAGCAAATGTGCACTCCTACATTGGTGTCTGATGACTACCAGGACAAACTGTATCTTAAAAGCACATCAGGGGCAAGCCTATTACCAAAAGCATAGAAAAACACTTAGATTGTTCAAAAATTAGAAACAGGATGCTAAAAAATTTAATGGTTACATTTTCAGTATACAATGCTAAATGTATGGTTTGACTCTGTGGGCGTAATTGAGGGTCCTCACTCAGCAGCTCTTTTTCAGCTATCGACCCTAAAAGGAGCCATTTTAAAATCTCGACACACTTCATAGCAGCTGTTACAAGCAGAGATAAAGGGTCTGACAAAGACACAGACAAAATGAAGAAGATTATAACAAAAAAGGGGAGTTCAACACATAAAGAAGAGCTGCAGAAAATGACAGGGATGTTAGTTAACAGTGTAATTTGTGCAGACGTGACATCTTCTTCTGACAAGGGGAGTAAGGAATAATTTGGTCCTTTATGAGGCACTTAACAGGCTGAGTTGGAGAGCATCTAAGTCTTTCTTTTTTTGCATGGGTTGGTCTGTCTTACATCACCTTTGATGCGATATCAGTGCCTGTAACACATCATTAATCTGTGATCCTCTTTACACCGTGCATTAAAATGTGTCTTATAACAGGTTTGTACTTACTGTAGATGTGATTTAAGCAGCCACACATGAAATCTACACCTACAGATTTCTGATGATGCCTTTTCAGATTTTCCACAGATTCTAACCATATTCAAATGCTGTTAAAAATTAATGGTTTTTTTTAGATGTTAACTGATCATTAAACACTAATTTTAATGCAAAGTAGGAATGACAAGGCATGAGATTTGTGTGTGAAGCTGTTAAGGTACAGACACACAGAATCTGCATCTTAATGTACCAGACAATTCAAGCTCAATCTGGTGGGTTTTGGCCTACAATTTTCAAGATGGCTGCCATATCACAAATTTTTTCACTATACAACTGATTAGCACTTTAAAACGTGTTCCTGAACATATTGTAGGAAAATAGGAAATTCAGTTAAAAAATCTAAATTTCATATCTTGTCAGTTTGATGATTAAGTATGATTTTCATGAGCTTCGTTCACTAATGGCAAGGTCATTAACATAAAATAGAGGTTGAGTCATGATTATGCAAATTAGGATACGGTGACCGGTCAGTCAAATTCCTGCTCGCCATAGAAAATGAATAAAATGTCATAACTTGATATTCATCAATGCATCCAGTGTGTCTCTACCTAAGGATGAAAGCAGCAGACATGTTGCTTCAATGTGAAGAATAAAATGGACGAAGAAAAGAAAGAGAAGTGGTTTCTAGATACCAGATGAAACCGAAGCCCTGGACACAGAAATGGACGGTGTGCCTGATTCCGTCCTGTGATGGCCTTCAGTTTTTCTCTCAGATGTGCTATCGATTGAGTGTAAGCTGGCGACGCTCTCCGCTCCGTCGGGCTGCAAACACAAACATACGCACCAAAGCTGTTAAAATAAAAAGACCTGGATAGTTTTTTTCCACTGTGTTGCTGTGTGTTGGTGCGTTAGTCGCTGACCCTGACCCTCCTCTTGTCGCTGGGAGTCGAGGACCTGTTGTCCAGAGTTTGGGAACGCAGGTTGTTGGGGACCGTTGGCATCCCTGAGGACTCCAGAGCCACGGCACTCCCCCTGAGAAAAACCCCCACCAAAGACATGCCAGTTCAACAGGTAAGTAACACTGAAGACATTCTTATCATCCTTAATTTAAGTCTGTATAACAGTTGTGTAACACTTGTGGGAAACAACCTGCCTGAGGCTATTTGTCTGCCTAAGTAAGATTTAGTCAAATATCTCTTTAATGGATCCTTTAATGGGACTCTACTGTCTTTGAAAGTCTCATTTGGCTTTTCTTGTGTTTTTAAAAACAATTATGTAATTAAAAATGCCTTAAAGTGTTTACTTAGGAAATAGACTGATTAACCTTGATGCCTAAATGCTCTGAGTGTCGGCAAAGTCTGTCTTCGTACATTGAGGTTTCATCCCGTAAATACGAATGCAAGGCTGCACCAGAGCTGACAGTATGGGTCAATGTTTAAAAAACACTTTTCAAAGCTTAAAACACTTTCCAAAACTGCGTTCATGTGAGCTCTTTAGGTGTTGTGATATTTACTGGTATACACACAGTTCAGTCTATGTGTTGTTGGTGTGTATGGGCACCTGTTTGAACGTGGACTCGGAGCAGAACGAATACTTCGTACGCTGTGAGCATCTGCATCCGAAACAGATTTGACGCTGGTGCTGTCGACTCCGTTCTCAGGCTTCAAGGCAGATCGGTTGCCTTTCTTCTCCATCTTCATCCTTCTGCATACAATCAGACACAAACACACACTTGTTGTTATCTTCCCTATTGGAGATATTCAGTCCAGTATTGTAGAGTCATTACACTGAGTCTCTCTGCTCTGTGTTTTTATCAAAATCATCTCGGTCACTCAACGCTACGGTTTTTCATCCTGCAGATGAAATACAATCTCCGTCAAGATGAGCAACCTTGATTATTATTACATTGCCGTTATTTTATTATTTCCACCAAGTGTGTGATTTTCTGTCTTGTTTGTTTCTCTTTTTTGTTTGTCAAAAGAACATAATTAAAAAAAACCTTCCTGGTAGATTTTAATGCAATTTCATGGATATTTCAGTCATGTGATTAGTCACAATGCATATTTTTTAACAGTTCTAGCTGTATGGCTGATTTTTTTGGTTTTGACAATTATTATATAAATTACTGTGAAATTTGGTACATGTGTCTATTTTTTTGCCAGGATGATTTTTTTAAATGGCTTTGGCAACGTCTTGACCTTTCACAGAGCACCATGAGCAACTTTTGTTTCTTCAAATATAGTGAATCAAATAAGGCCTACATGCAAAACGAATGGTATTACCATCAGCCTTCATTAGATTGCTGGGCTGTAATACAAATCACAAAGTGTCAGCATGTTAAACTTCAATATGCTTAGAAACATCACACTAACTGCTGTCACTGTGAGTGAGTTAGCATCCTGACATTAGCATTAAAGCACTGATACAGCCTGAGAGCCACTAACATAGCTGCAGACTCTTAGTCTAGTTTTAAAAGTATTTCCTAATATCAACAAGTCCTAACATCTTAATGTCCTAACATGTGAATCCAATGACTGTCTATCACTACTGTTTCTAAAATCTGATGCAGGTCTACATTCACATGCAGGCTTCCAATTCCAGACAACAAAACACAAATTTAAACAAAAATGTTAAATATTTCTTTTCTTTGAACAAAAAGTCTTTTAATGCATAATTGATAATGGCTTACTCGATTTATTAGTTAGAAAGTCAGAAGGCAATAATTCATTTTTTTAATAATAGAAAAGTCCCTGATAGCTAATGTAAATCAGAGCAGCTTTGCCTTTTCTCTACATGTCCTCTCTATCTGAATCATAGTGATGCCTTCAGGAACCATCACAGTGAAGCCAAGATGAGCAGTGTTGCTAGCTGGTATAATCCAATTACTGCTGTACTGCTTTACCAAATGTATTTAAAAATGCGTTCAGGGTCCCTGAAATCAAATCCAATGAGCATCCACTCAATCTTTTATAATGCCTTTGTACCGACTCGAGTCTTCAGCAAACTGCAGACATCTTTTTGAATGTGCTTTGAAGTTATTTCGTCCTCCCTGTCTGCTCCCTGCATATCTTTCATATCTTTTGCTTTCATGTTGTGTAGTTCTTTGTGTAAACCCTATTAAATCAGAGAAGAGTGGTTTGCATGAACATAATTTGAGTGCTACTAACCCTTTCCTCCTGGCACCATCCATAGCATTGAGTATTGCACTTCTGTGGGATTTCGGGGTGTCAGCTCTCTCTGACTCAGAGGCCACTGACACGTTGTCTGTAGGCTTTTTCTCTGCGGCTTGTAATCAAAAACATCATCAATCCATTAATTAGCATATAGTCAAGATTACATCACAACGTAACAAATTTTTTCCACCTTTTCATCCTTGGACAAAAGGTTTACAGTTTTCAGGACATTGGAGGTGAAACTCACGTGGTGGACTGCTCAGGATGGTCTGTTTGATCACGTCACCGCTCGGCACTCCCTGCTCGAAGCGCTTGGACCGCTCCTCCAGGAACCACTCTCCTGTCACCACCTTCAGCTCCCTGCAAATACAACACCCACCTGTTACCTAACTCAACACACTTCCTATTTTTGTTATGAAAAATCCATCAAAAATCTTAGACAACATTAATCAGTATTGACAGAGTTTCTGCAGGGGTCACAAAGTTAAATTCAGACTTTTTTTTTAGGTTGGACACAAATGAATTAAACACCTGTTACACAGTTGTACCCCAAAAAGTAGACACATATAAATTAAAATCAATAATGATAATAAACTAACTAATTGCATGAATTTACTGAAATCACATCATTGTTATTTTTTCTCAGGTGTTAATAAAAATAATTTCTAATAATATTATTAATCAGTAATTAAACACAACCCTGAGTAAAATAAGAAGCAGAAAAAGTGATCTATAGTGAATGCATTTACCAAAATAAAAAAATTCAAAAATACCTTGTTTATCTAAAAATCAAACAAGAGTACCAGAGATTTTTACACTAAGTTTACAACCAAGAACACGTTTTATCAACATTACAACTTACTGCAGGCTATAAAAAATGATCTAGACTAAAATGAAATGATAATAATCCTTAATCCTTAATCCCATAATACTAATAATTCCTGAGGGAAAACTTGAACCATTGTGTTTTTCAAGACTCAGAGATACCTTTATGCAACCACTTCCTCCCTCTGCTTTGTCTTCTTGCATTTTAGTTGGAAATTTTCTCCAAGTGAGCTTTAGCTGTGGGTTACTCATGTAGGTGGAGAGAGCAAAAGTATGTGTACACCCTGAGCAAGAGTCGAGAAAAGTTTTACTTCTTATTCAAAAACAACATCTTGTGGCTGCAGTGTGATTATTAAGATTGGCGGCAGTGGAGAACCTGGTATCTCTGCTATCAATTTTCTTGTTTTGTCAATGTTGAGTGTGCAAAGCCATTGTGGAAAGAATCCGCTGTTAATTGACTTCGACAGAAATCAATCTGATATTTACCAGCAATGACTTTGTTAGTTCCTAATAGTTCCACTGTAGCAGAGCTGTAAATATCTCACATCACTTTTCTGCCTAGAATGAATAAGCTGGTGGTCCTTAAAGTGGACAGTGTTTGTTGTAATATTAACTTCACACACTTTCCAGATGCACAACAGTCAGAAATGGTTGTCTGAGCATTGATGAAGAAGCTTTTCCTTGGAAACAGTATTCTCAGTCCTTAAAAACTTAAAATATAGGCTATAATAAAGAAATAAGAGAGTGAAGTCTGGAAACCTTAAGAAGAAAACAACACGTTTTCACAGCAGGCACTTTGACTTTTCATGGCAGAAAATTGCACAGGTGATGACTCAGTTCCATTAAGTTTCCCTTGTGAGCCATATCAGAGAGCCAGCAGGCACAACACCAGGACCCTGAAACTGCTATCAGCTCTGCCTGTGCTTTTTCTGCCATGACAAAACAAAATGTCTAGTTTTTTTGTGCTTATGTGGGTCTTTTTATGATTTGGGAGGAAAAAATGTTAAGGCTCCTTGAAGATCAAAGCACTAAAACATCTGAGGCCCTTACGAACAAATAGAGACAGATGTTGTGTCATTAACCATCTAATCTAAACCATCTGGAGTCTGTTCATGTTCATGTCCCTGCAGGCATCACACTTACGAGATCTTGGCACAAACATTACACCTCCACTGGCGTGTGTTGGGAAGTTTAACTCTGCAATCGTTGCAGACGCGCAGCTGACACTCCTCGCAGAGATCTCCACGGTCGAAGATCAGGCCCAAATTTTTCAGGCAGCGAGCGCATTGTCGCTCCCCCAACTCCTGAGGCCGATGAGAGCCCTTTCGTTTGATCTCCAGCAGCTCATTCTTCAGCTTCCTGAGAGAGAGAAGAAGAAAATCAAGAGACATTAAAAAACCTCAGACTGAGATGAAGATTACATCAAGTGGTTATACTAAAGTCTTCACCGTATCCTCTTCTCCTCTCGTTTCCTTAGTTTTTCATCTTTCTGCAGCACCTTCAGGATCATCTCTCTTTCATGTTCCAGCAGAAAGGAGAGGTTCAGTTCCTCCCCAATCTGCTCCATTGGTCCCTCAGGTTACACTCAGCCAATGATAACAGCCAAGCAAATATGGAGGACGTCAGAAAGAACTACATTCTGCAGCAGAGCGCTTCACTTCCTGGCATGTTCTGCTAATGATTGGGTTGTTGTTCTTTTAATGCTAGCATAGTTTGAACTCCCCCCCTAGTGTTTCTTCCTCTAATCTTCTGTTTCCTTGGGAAGCTGACAGGAGATGGCCACGCTCTGGACACCTGGATGAGGTCAAACAAACACAAAAGAGAGTCAGTGATATAAGGTTGACATTAATAACTAAGAACACATATCAAATAAATGAGTGGGCAATAACAGTCCTGTTTTAATGTGCTTGTCTCCTGGTCAGTATGAAAATCGCTAATTAAAACAGGCTCCAAGCCTGACATTCAGAGTACAACACCCACATGTCTCGACTTCTATTAGCATGCCTCTGTCTTTCCCTGAAATTCACACAAAGACTTGTACTTATTATCTGCACTCCTGCATGCCAGTGCACACAGCGACATACCATTCCTTTGGCAGATGTTTCGTATGAGGAGACTAGCTCTTTGGTAATATGCATGGCTGGGGATGGCAATTTCAGTTGGCTCACCACTTTGATGTAGAGTAAAATATTTAACTGTTGCCATGAAATTTGGTGCAGACAAGCATTGCTGTGGACTCATGCTTTCCTTAGTTTGCATACACACTCATTGTGATTTCAGTATCTTGTTAAACACACCATGACACATGGACAGGCTCAACCACCAACCCGACAATTAGTTGCTTGACCACATGAGGTATGGCTGCTTAGATGATGATTAACGGTTCACAGGACAGTGCTAAGCAGTGAAATGTCACTCCTAGCTGTGCTGTGGGAACGCTTAGAGGCTCGGATTTCCTCTGATGCCAATAAGGGAATTTGAATGCTATACATAAACACACACACTGACACAAACACACACAGGATTCTCGATCTTGCTGCAGTGCCTGATAAAAGTTTATTGCTGTGAATAACCTGATTTGCACAAAAATAGGCTTTCTGCGCTGTCAATAAAACCAATCATGAAGATCAGAAACTAATATACGAGGCACTGAGCAGAGGGACCAAATTCTGTCAGAGCTCATGTGAATTAAGTTGGGAAATAAAAAATTGAATGGAGTGGAGGACTCTGCATAAGCCCACACCAACCTACTTCAGTTCTTATTCATTACTGTCTCTTTCATCCTCCTCTTTTCTTCTCTCGCCTCTTCCCTTCACTTCACATGAATTAGCACTAATGAACTGGCAGACATCATCTCAGCTTCATTTGTAACCAAAAGAACATCATGACATCAGTGATTACAGTGTTTTACATAAGCTGAACTGCAGCTTTAACCAGTGAGAAGACCTTTAAGACTTAAGGTGAGTATTTAATAGAGGAAATTATTTCAATAAACCTACCTTTGCACCTAAAAAAGTCACATTGCTTAATAAAGACACCCCCTGTTTATCTGTTCCCTTAATGTGATGCCTCTTAAAACAAGGCAGACAGTCTGCAGCCATGCTAGCGGCTCTGTGAGGCTGTTTTTAGGCACAGTGATGCTTTTAGCTTAAGGCTAATGTCAGCATGCTAATGCTCACAATGATGGTGCTTGCTTGCTGATGTTTACAACATTTGTCGTTTTATTTTAGTTTGTTAGTAAGCTAACGTTTGCTAATTGGCACTGAACACAAAGTACAACTGAGTGTGAAAGGACTGTCATTAGTTTCATTACTTGTCATTATTGATCCACATTTGGTCAGATATGGGATATATTTTCATATTGACTGTGGTACTAGATTCAAAGTAGGATTTATCATTAATGGAACATGAATGTATGTTTAAAAGTTTAATGCTAATGCAGTCAGTCAGTCTGGGACATCCTCTGGGGACCATCTATGTAGAACAAACTACACCTAAAAGTAAAAAGTGTCGACAAACTGATTCAAGACCTGCAATTTCAACAGAAAAATGAACATTGTTACCCATGAAGTTAGAATAAGTTACAGGATTGATTTTGTTTTAGCTATAGGTCAAGTAAATTGGAAACTGGCAACCAACAACTGAGTCACATGATACTCCTGCCGTAACTGGCACACATGACAAATGCTTTGTCAATAATAGCAATAAAGCAAAACTAACATTTA
>JAPZDV010000005.1:8143133-8158966 GCA_029814665.1 Acanthurus lineatus
CAATAGTAACACAGCTCAGAGTAAATGAAATTATAACGCTCTGCTATCTCAAAAACAAAGAAAAGGTTTTCATTTTCTCCACCATTCAAAATTGATGTGGCCTCAAAGATATAATGGATCATTTGTCACAGATTCTGTGCTCTACCGGGGGACTTCTGGCCACAAAGCCACATCGTGGTCTACTGGGTGTTTTGTAACTCTGTGGCATTTTACCACCAGTCAGGCTGGTGTTTTCCGCAGGTGGCCGGGCTTACAGACAGCACAATCAATCTGCCAATTAAAGACCACAGGTGTGCTGGGAGCTGCTGGGCTCCGGTTGGCAGAAAAGCAAAAGAAAACATGGATGATAAATGAACATGGGACTGACACAAAATACAGTTATTACTGAACATTCAGCAGATGGTTGTTGGAGAAAAGATATTGGGCAAAGTATCTGAAGTCAGAAACCAAAGGTTGCACGATGCCTTCAGAGCAGTTTCAGTCCTTTTATACTTTTCATTCCCTTCCTAGACTGCGTGTGATTCAATGTGTAATTTAATACTGGACTGTTCTTACACAAGGAAACTTCCAAATGTAAACATATCATGAGGGACATGTTTAACATGACTCATTTTATTTGATTAAGTTTTAACATTGCACAAGAATCACACAGTTTGGGCATCATGAACCAGGTGATGTTAAGGTTTGGATGAAGCCATTTGCAAATTGTAGCCCCCTCAGAAACAGCAGCTCAGGCTGTAAAAGATGAACTTATGGTAAATAAAATCTGCTACTAACATATGTACATTGCTGTGCAACCTGAAAACATTATCTGTGAAACCTAATAAGGTTTATTTCTTTGTGTCACAGACCAGTTATTCTCATCTTTTAAGTCTTAAGTGCCTCATCGCCCTTCACAGATCAACTCGAATACCCCCTTATTTACAGCTCTACCTTGTTCCAAACATGTTCATTTCAGCTGATTTTAAACTTTATATTGTTGAATAGGGTGAATCATATGAAAGAGCTAATAGGTTAAATGTTTTATACAATGAGTTGAACAGCTTTTGTTGGTTTGGTCAAGTTTGCATTCATATGACAGAATATAAGAGTCATGTATCAATTACTTCACTTATCTATTTCAACAAAATATCCATGACTTAAAATCAAACTGTAATTTCTATTTTCTTAAAAAATAAATGTCCCACAAACTTTGCTGATCTTATCTACTGGTAACTGTGTCCCTGAGGATACAAATACCCTGGTTGTTGTTCAAAAACTATTCAAAAATTCATCAGTGAGCCGCACAGTTACAAATGAGAGACATGCTCCATTATTGCATTGAACATAAGCACTGTAATGTATTTTAATTCAGTCTTACATATACATGACCTGCTGCTGCTGCTACGAAATGAAATACCCAGCTGTTTGACAAAGTTTCTTAAACATTTTTTTAACGCAACAAAACTTATGAGCAACTCTTTTTCTTTATTTTATGTATTTATTATTTTTTACTTCAGGCGAATTAATAATTGATACATAATTTATTATATATGAAATCCATTTGAGAGAAAAAAGCACAAAAGGGCAAATGAAAAAAACAAACACACAAACAAAAACAAAATCACTCACCATCTGCTCAGGTTCAGATACACAACGATAGTGGATACATTAATAATGTGCATCATGACCATGATCACCTTAAAGGCTAAGGGGTACAAAATTCATAGTTCATGGACATTTTCCTCAGCCACATCTTTATGTCATTAAAAACTCTGCTCCTCCAGACCACTTCAGCCATGTGGTCTTTGAAGAAGGTGATCCTGGATTCCTGATGTATGGGATCATCCTGGATACGCTAGATAGTTGATAGCTTGCAGACGAGCTGCCTCCATTACTTGTTGTTTATCCGTGAAATTATAGAATTACATTATCAATAGTCTGGAACAATTATTGGTCTATATTTGGTGCTGAGGATTAGTGAGCCTTGTCATGCTTTAGCTGCCTGGTCTTCGTCTGCATCACACTTGGCAAACTCTGCTTGAACAGCTCCAACACCATCAAATCACACGGCACCAATCATCCACCTCACCAAGTCTTAATCATTACCTAAAGCTGCTTCTTGATGTCATTCAAAGTTTAAATAAACCTGTCTTTGTTTTGTTTTCTCTGTCCTGAAACACTGTCTGTATGTCTCTAAAACTAACTCGCAATACTTTGCCTGTCAAACGCACCATCATCACCACTGTGACTCAAGTCTGGAGCAGCATGAGCTTCCATGGTCTTTCCTGTTCACCCTGTATGAGGGTCAGTTATTCCATTTAAGGCTTGTTGAGCATTTATCTTCTCAAATATTTAGAAAAAGTAACTCAAACCTTGGCACCAAAGAAAAACGTTTATTTCACATCAGGAAAGTCTCACTGTTACTGACACCTTGGATCTAAAGCAAGCCAAGCCTTTTTCAAATCTAGTCTTATTTTCTTACGCTCCCTCTGTTAACGCTCTCGCTCCCTCTCTTTCTATGCCTCCTGTCACTCAAGCTCCTTCTGTTTCTAATTAAGGTTACAGCTGATCAATATACTCTACATGAGTTCTGGCTTCTTAGCATCCTCTAGGCAATTTAACTCCAAACACTCACTTAATAATAAATAATTAACAGCAAATAATCACTCTCTATTGTTTAGCTTTATGCAGCTTATCTAACTGTATCATCTCAATAGTTTCAGAAAACTCCTTTGGGTAAAATGATGTTATTCTTTTGAAACATGAAAATGGGAGATAATTCAAGGCACAAACAGGCTAAAGGTGGATCAACTGGCAGCAGCAATGCAGGCCAAACAGACTGAAACAAAACGAGCTGTTCTTCATCCCAACCTGTTTCACAGTATTAAAACCACTATGACCCAGCACCTGCAAGCTAATTATCAAGCCTCAAGTCTAAACCAAAAGTTAACATAACCAAATATTAGCAAACAATGCCACAAGCACAAATTAGGTCGCCGTCACAAGCCAAGACAAAAGCCACCAAAGGACACCACCCAACTGCAGAACTTTAATACTTGTGTTAGCATGGACCTCCCTGGTGAAATACACACAAACATAATGTTAGCCCACACACTGTTAGCTAACGCAGCATCCCCCTGCAAACCTGGTGTGCTATCAAAATCACTGACTACAGACATCTGTTATCAGAACATGCAAAATACAATACACAAACTACACACCTTCAGAGCAACCCAAATGCTATGCTAACCTGGACTCATCACGATGAGTCAAAACTAAAAAAGCTAACAAACCGATAACCTATTTCTTCTCATTGTGTGTTGCAATAGATATGAAAATGTGACCTAATTTTCACTGAGTGTAGCCTCACCTATGTGTGAGTGTGTGTGTGTGTGTGTGTGTGCGAATGCCAGATCATGTCTTGCTTTTTGCAACCCAGAAAACTCTCTTGATTTGCCTCCAGTATAGTTGTTCAATTCAAAAAGGTGGATATTTACAGTTTGTGGTGGTGGATGAAGTGAAATTCAGTTTCTTAAACTCTTTTGTCGCAAACTGTCTTGCACTCTGGCATCTGTGCAGCATCCTTGTCCAAATTCAAACCCGGAAATTCCTTCCTTTCCCTCTAGCTGCTCCTACTGGCTAAATGAGCCAGAGCCACCATCCCCCCGAGTGTGATCTCAGTATGACCCTGTTTCTCTCAGCTTGAGTTGAACGGGCCCACTTACTCAAGACATTACAATAAAAAGAAATACAATACAAGTAAAAGCAGTGGAAGTCAAACCTTTCATAGCTGGAATATGGTGCTAACAGGAACCCTGCCCTGAGTTAACTGGAAGTCTCAGTGAATATGATTTGGTTACTTCAACATTAAGTTGCAAATAACACAATATTTGTCTGAATATACACCCACAATGAGAGGAACATGCCCATCCTTTCTGTCTCTTCTCTTCACTATTCATTCCTCATTCCCAAATGTAAATCTGTAAGAAAACAGGAGCAACATCCTCCCCATTCTTAAGAAATTATGTGAAAAAACATCTGTTATAAACCAGATATAGTAGACACAGCAATTTAAGATACAGTGATGGATGGCAAATGCAGTTCATTATTGCAATATTTGCATCCAAATTCTCAGATGCAGATTTATATCATAATTCGACAAATGAATACAAAATCCCACAACAATCAATCAAACCGCTAATGAACAACAACCTCATCAAAATGTTTAAGTAGAAACAAACACTCTACCACAAAAAGCATGCAGAAAAACTGGAGATTTGAACATCTATAACATCATAATAACAAGACAACCTCACCTCACAGCCCACAGATCCCTTCACATTATCCAAATCAACAGATAAGATTTTTCCTAGTTATCATGGAAATTTAACAGTTCAGTTTTCATTTTTTTCTTCTGACAATTAAAAAAAAAACTTTCCATCTGTTTCCTTTTTAACCCCACAGCCAAGTTCATGACATCTGAACAAACTCTGTCTGCTGGTGAGGATCGTTTAGCTCCAGAGCAGCTAGTTAACAGACAAATGATGAAACTGTTTTCACAGCTTAAATCATACTGATATTCAGAGCAATGAACTGTGTGCAGCTGGTACACAGTCATTACAATGAATTCCTTTTAAGTGTCAAACGAAAACACGAGCAGTAGTTAAAGAAAGACTGTCAAAAACAGCTCATATTTCTCACTCTTGCTCACTCTTCACTCTTAAACTTTAATGTGATTTCAGCAGCAGAGCACCAAAATCAAATTGATGCAGGGGCTTTGAATGTATCACACACCTTCCTGCCGGTGCAAATGCAGTTAGATGTAAGTGGGATGAACGAGGTTGGAAGAACATTTTGATGGTGTGCGCTGTGTTTCTGCAGAAATGTGGGTCATCCTCCCATTCTCTTTAAAATTCATCAGCTTCGACTTCAGTTTTAGCCTCAATTCAGGGAGGAGCAGCACAGAATTTTCAACTTTTTTCCTTTAAAGTTAGGGAGTAAATCCCAAAGTAGCTTCTTTAACTCGTTTCAGCAGATTCTTCATCTTTTGGGAGGTTGATGTTTTGCCAAATCATTTTCCCCCCGGCGCTTTGTGTTTATTCTATCCACACAATAAATGCTAAGAGAGGTGGTTAAAGTGTAAAGAGCAGCATGTCCAACTCATCAATATTTTATACAAATTACCACTTCCATGTAAGAGACACACAGTCTTTAAAGCACCTTGGCTCAGCTCTCCTCTTTTGTCATAATGTAAAATCCTGAAATCCCCCTGTGCTAATTCACAGGATGCTCTTCGTTTTCCTCCTGAATCATTAATGTGACACAGAAGGGAGAAGACAGTAATGATGATCGGCGGGGAGCATCTCTGGTGCCCATTAAACGGCTGGTCACTTCAACGCAGCCAGAGACCTTCTTCTGCGGGCTGCAGCCAGTAAACACAGGGTTTTGAGCCCACACACACACACAAATATTGGCAAACATACTTCTAGTGTAGAAAACATTAATTATTCATCAACAGAGGTCAATAAAAACTCACTTCTCAGCTGTTTTCCCCAGTGCCATAGCACACACCAGAGAATATAACATATACTGATACGCTGTGTCTCTGCTGTGAAATCTTCTGCTTTAACAACAAGGGTCTGTTTTCTGGACTTCTATATCTCTTTAATTACCACCTAACTTTGATGCATGTGCAGCATTCAAGCCATATGGGAGTTTATCATAATTACCAGTTTCCAACTTGTGTATACTCATCACATCAACATCCGAGTCCTGAGCACGAAGGGGAAACCTCCTGGAAGCTGAAGTATATCCCACTTGGTTCATAATAATATGGAAGGCAATTAATCAATAACCCTGGTAATATTCTATTTTTTCTTATTGCCAATAAAAAAAAGACCAAAATCAGCATACAAAACACAAACAGCATTGTTCTGTTGTAGTTCAAAGATTATTTTCAAAGATTGCTTAAAAAAAGTGCCGAGCTGGTTCAGAAAATTACAACTATAATTCAGGTTGCAATAATATAGTGACACATTTAATCTTCTTGGTTCATATAGAAACATTAAGAAATGGTGTTTAAATATTTTAGTTACTGGTTTAAGAATTGAAATGAGTTGTCTTTTAATAAATGTATACAACACTGTGCTTAGTAAAGAGCAAAAAGCATCAAGGATATACCAGATTTACCAGAACTATAAATGTGAGAATAATGATGACCTGAGCAAATCTTTTCTTTACTACTATAATTCTCATTTGTGATAATTGTCTTTTCATACAAAGATTCATTCTTAGATTAACTGCTGCATAAATAAAGCATTTGAAAGACTATTGGATTCCTCCTTTTATATGTGTGTCCATAAAAAGATGCCCTGCGAGCAAACACCACCATTACTGTCCTTTGCCTTCAGTGAAAGTGGGGAATCACATGAGACAGCAGAACAAACTGGACTTTAAAGCCAGGCAGGGTGTTATAATGGCCCAACTCTTTCCTGAGGGAAATATCACGACAATGACAGATGTGGCCATGATCACAGCACAGCAACAGTCAGCAGACATAAAATTGAATTGCTTTTAGAGGAGGACAAGATAAAGCACACAGCTATTGAGAGAGATTTCTGCACATAAAACCCCAAAGAGTCAGGCCAATCAAATTTACCACCAGCGGGTCGACAACAGACTGAGAGCGCTCTTCATAAAGCAGTGAGCAAGCACACCGCCTCATGCTTCATGTGTTTTACAGTAGATTCTGACAAAGACCCATATGGATGCTGTTGTGTCTCAAAATGGTTACCAGCTCCTCAAGCTTATCTCAACTTAAAGGAAATGAAGCAAATAAGATTTATCCTGCTATCTCAGCAGTGTATCTCCCTGCATGTAATCCACTTCCTGAGATCGGATGCGGGCCCGTGTTCACAGCAAGGTGAAATCAATAGGCAGCCATTGTCTCCACAGAAAGCTCCAGATGAGATCTGGCAAGCTGGAGGAGACTGGAGGGGCTCCTGGGAGGACGCACAGGACAGGTTTTTTTGGCGAGGAGAACGCAGCACATTCAACCATACGTGATGTGTTTGTCTGAGTGGAAAGTATCCCCGCCTGTGGGTACTTTTTATTTAAGTAGTGACCTAACTGTCTGTCTCTGTTTTTCTTTCTCTCTCTTTGTCTGTCTCTGACACACACACACACACATGCACACACATACACACACGCATACACAAAACACCTCAGGGCAGATAACCTATCCGCCCCACTGCAGTGCACTAATAACCCTCTCTCTCAGCCTGGAAACCTGTCACACACACTGTCCATGTCACTGCCAATCAAGCGAGGACCTGTTTGCTAATATTCATTGCCGTCGCTCGTGTTCCTCCTCTGGACTCTCTGTGAGGCAGTAACTCTGCGGAAACACAGCCCATCATGGTTTGTCAATCAGAATCCAATTTGAAACCTTAATTACTCGGTTAGACTCAAAGGTAATGAAGTGACATTAGACACCAATATGAATAACTCACCTCTGTCAAGCCTGACACTTTGCATAATGGTGACTAGCATTCTGTCCTCACCAGATTTGACCTTTCGGTGCTGATTGTAAGTCCGCAGGGAGGGTGGGGATGTCAAACTGCAGCTGAAAGAAAGTTAACTCTCAGCTGGCAGCAGCTGATCCTTTGATCTAAACTCTAAACCAGCTGTCTACAAAAATTCATGTTGGGAATGAGTGTTAGAGCTGGAGAGAATAGAGAGGTGTGCTTGGAACAAACTAGTTTATGTGTCCAAAAGCAAAAACACTTGTGACAACGTGGCAGCCCGGGAAGAACAGCAAGACACAGTAATCGCTTAAATGGGGAGAACTGTCAGTTTTATCCGAAAGGCATACAGGATGTTGACCTCATATCTAGAAACAAAAAGTACACTAAGACCACTCAGGTTGCTTACAATTTCAATTCAAAATGTAACGTTCTATCATAAATTTTTATGAGGAGGTAAATGTTGGATTGTTGGTTTTAGAAACTAAAAAACATTTCAGGATGCAAAATGTCAGCATGCTTCAACTGTGGCAGTGTCAGATTGTCGAAAAGTGTCTGACACTGCCACAGTTTTCCTGTAAAATGGAGGAGCTGCATCCAATTTTTACAATTTTTGCAACCTTTTTCAAAATGACAACGCAACATTACACACATTTGTGCAGTGATTGGTCACCTTTGACCTCTTTTCTACTTTCTCTCTTCACACAACGTTCACATCACTTTTCATGTTTTTCACAACTGAAGGTGACAACATTAACCTTTTTGAAAATAGAGCAACATGCGCATTGAAGGTCTAAACGATTATCTTTCTATGAACCCTATCAGGTATGGCTGTCTGAAAAAATTATACACTCTAGATTTCACAAACTAGTTCCTTTCCAGCAAACTGATGCATGCAGCCCCCTCTAATTTTGAATTGAAAAAATAGTGAAAAAAATAGTCCGATGCTTGAGTTCAAGCAAAGTAACACCTTGAGAAAAGTGACATTTATAATTCGGAGAGAAAACAGCAGACTTGTGTAGAACTCTTTGAACACACATAGCGGTAATGTTGCCTTTCATCGATGTTGAAAAGTAACTAAGTACATTTACTTGACCACTCTACTTAAGTACAGTTTTAGGAACTTATACTTTGCTTAAGACTAACAATGCAAATGTATATGAATGTATAAGCAATAACATAATGTATGATAATAATACATATAAAGGCATAGCACTACAAGCAGCCATTTAATTACTGATGTAGTTATATTTTTAATACTTTATGTACATTTTGCTTTAATACTTGGATTTTTTTAAAATAACATCTCTTACGAGCCCAGTGCGTCATAACATTACCTATAGCTCTATCTGTCCTGCATTACTGCTGCCATTGACTAAATAAAACCGTCAATATTTCCTCCTCAACTGCCTTTCAGAGTTGTTTTTAGCATACAGGAGTTGGTGTTTGACCACCATCATTGTTTAAAGCAATTCCTGCCCAACCATGACTAACACTAACATCTAACGTAACATTACAACACACAGAGGAGCCGTCCTCATGACCTATCAAGCCTGCAGCCTTCACCGGCTCCCTGCAGGGCTAAATGGAGCAGAAAATAGGAAAAAACACAACAGGGTTAAATGCCTTTAAAAATTTTCTGTCAGCTGCTGTCTCCCTTACTCGCAGCACCCCTCCTTTCACTTTCCATTCGCCCGTTTTCACCTTCACTGAACTCTTCTGCATCATACTTATCAGGCTGCTGCTAACTGTCCCCGCACTGATGGCTTGTTTGTGTCATTTCACTCGCTAATTAAGAG
Organism: Acanthurus lineatus; assembly: GCA_029814665.1. NCBI lineage: Eukaryota > Metazoa > Chordata > Actinopteri > Acanthuriformes > Acanthuridae > Acanthurus > Acanthurus lineatus. The sequence continues at coordinate 8,152,438 of JAPZDV010000005.1, forward strand.
GAAACGGGAATGTAGGCTCAGGAAAAGGCTGTCGTTCCTCCAAACAGAGCAGCAGAGCCAGAGACGGAAAATGGATGATTGGTTTGGTTGTTTGTGTCGGATGTGACTTTGTGAAATAAAAGGCCAATAGGAAGAGAAAAGCAAAAAATCTGGACTTTTAGAGGAAAAGGAGGGAGACAGTCAGCTGGTCAGTGATGACTTCAATGCTGGTTAAAAGTTCTGACCTTGAAAGATTTGTTTTCATCCCTCTGGAAGTCACAGCACACCTCAGAACAAACCTCGACATGTGACAAATACAAAAAATGAGGGCTCAGGAAATTCTCCTCCACAAACAGCAGATTAAACACAGAGCAGCAGTATTGTTGTGATTGTGATCACTGTTGCATAACACTAATACATTCAAAATCTTAGAGATTTAGAGATTCAATACTTCATGCAAGGTGGGTCAACTCAAAAAGCACTACTAAAACAAACTGCACACACCAACTAATGTGATTAAAGTCCTCTTCAGCTCTAAATTTAGTCCCTGGCAACAGATTTTTGGGCTTAAGTCAGGCTCAATCTATATAATGACTGTTGAAAATAAAAACCTTCAGGCTGGTTGGAGGCTCTGATTAAGTTACAGTGATGGTTTGAGGTGAACGGTAACATCAGTATGCTAACATGCTTAGGAGGACAGTGGTTCGGCTGATGTTTACCATTGTTTTGTGCACACAAAACACAGCTACAGTTGATGGAAATGTAATTAGTTTTGCAGTTTCTGGGTCAATAACCAAATACTGAATAAATTTAGACCAAATGAAGGCATAAGCTGTCATTCAGAAGTTCACTAAATGCAAATTATTGAGGCACACTTCCATCTTTTTTTACTTTTTCTTGACACCATGTCTTTTATACCATTCCCGTGTCAAGTCTTTTTTGCATCTTAAATATTGAAGTTGATATAATACTGACAGTAAATAATTCATATTCTCATATTAACCAAGCTTAGTTATTAGCTGAGGTCCCGCTGAGGCTGATTTTTGCTCACTAGTGTTACACCAGCCTTCCCTGTGGATGTCTGCACTGATTTTTATGGCATGCAATTCAATGGTTATAGAGACATTTCAGCTGAAGCAACATGGAGGAACGACTGCTCAAACTGCCATCCCCTAAGCCATGCAACAAGCATAAAGCATCCGCAGTGCAGAGGATTCAGCCTCTACTCTGTCAACCGTCACATTTGAATAAAGTCATTGAACGTCAATATCATGATCTATTTAGATGAAGGATGATGAAATCACTAAAGGAAAATCGCATCATCAAGACAAAACAATTATCTTCTGAATGGATAATAACACAGAAATCAGACACATGAAGAAAATTCAGATTTTGTATCTCTGTTATTATGTTTCTTTCAGCTTTGCAGCAAAAAAAATGAACAAAAATCAAATCCAATTCTGAATTTTTAGCTCTCGCAACTCTCCCTCTCATCTTCTCCTTCAACTCCATCTCTAGTTTTCAATACATCATCGATAAAATCAGCATGTTTGTTATTCAAATGTGAATAATGACACGACACCAGAGTTTCTTTGTGACAGGTGAAGGAAATGCCAAAGATTAGCTGTGACTCTCACTCTGCCAGTCCTCAGTAAAACCAGCTCATCCCATCCCATCCCATGTCTGCGGTCTGATTTGTTCTGCCAAGACCGAAGACAGCAGTGAAAAGGTCCAGATTTCAGGCCACAGTCTGCTGTCTTCTCCATAGCTCTGCCACTGTTTAGCTCCTGATAGAAACTGTGAGATGGTTCAAGCGCAGGCGGTCTGGTTGTTGGATAAACACACACAGAGTCAGTGCAGAGCATCTGCAATCTCTGGCTGTACGCAGCTGTTCAATTGTTAATTCTTCACACAGGGGAAGTCCCAAATGCCCCTTATTACACCACCTAATACAAACCCTTACCCTATAGCAAAAAACGATATGTGCAGTCATGTCTCTTGTAAAATAATTTGTTACGGAGGTAGTTTGGTCTGAGAGTGTTTTTCAGCAGCACAGATGCCACTGAACGATCATGGAAATAATGTTATTAGAATATTAAAGAAATACTGCAGGCAGCAGTGTCTCTATCATCCTCTCGCTTCTTCATGACTACATGCTGCTTGTTGTCACTTTGATCATGAAGGTGACAATACTCCGGAGTATATAGACTACAACACAGTATAGATAACACAAGAGAGATAGCATTAGATAGCGTGTGTAGTGTATAGATGAATAACACAAAAATGGCAAGAAGGCAGAGCTGAAAGAAAAAGGTGCAATTAAAAATCTGTTACTTACGCACCACAGACAGCGCCATGATTTAATAATTTACAGCACAGTTTGACTATTGGTAATTCAGAGCAATGATCAGATTTATAGATTCAAATGTGCACAAACTTCAACTCGATGAAGTATAAATGAGTCAGGCAGACTTACATTCAACCAAACAACCCCTCTGCTCCTGAAAGCTCTCTGCTACTATATAGGAGATAAAGAGGGGGGATGGTAGATTAACAAGGGAGATGGCTTCTTCCCTTATCTTTGATCAAATCACTTATTGAATGAAAGGGGATCGATTAATAGCTTTTACTGCTGGAAGATGTTTCCCCTTAAGAAAGATCAGGGATGGTGGGGAATTGTTCCGAGGATTATCAAAAGATAAAACTACGATTAACGGTTAAAGAAGAAAGGGGTGAAAAGGCGCGTCATGTCTTTTATTATATGCACCTTGAAGCAAAACTTTCCTCAGAAAAACCCTTGGGTCTAACATGCAGATGTATAGAAGATTTCAGTGTTGTTACTGTGAGCACTTCAAGAAGACGAGATGAGAGGTTTTTAGAGCTGGATCTTATTAACCCAGTTTCAGTCGTGGTTTCTGCTGCTGCTGCTGCTCCTTCACAGAGAGAGAGAGAGAGACGTTGGGGTTATAAACAGCTCCTTCTCCTTTCACCAACATGGCTGAATATTTCATAGCACGTACTTCTGTTAAACTGATGCTTTCCTGCCACATTTTACTGCACTTTGTTATTTCGATGTACTACTGGCTAATGGAGGGAAGGGAATCCTCTGAAAGTGCTTGTGTGTGTTGGGAGTAGTGTTAACATTAATCAAAGCTTAACAACTGAACAGCATGAGCAACTTACAGCTCAGTGGATGATGTGTGAATGGATCATTATTTTTTAATATTAGCCTTCTTTATGTCTGTTTCAGTACATTGTGTGCTGGTACATTAGTGTAGCTGGAACATAGAGCAGACAGATGCTCAATGAAATTCGGTGTTTTGTGGACAGACAGGTGTCTATGCTGGCAGAGCCTCCAGGACAGATCAATGAATAGAGATCTTTCAGCACAGACAAGCTGCTGTTTTAGACAGGTGGACTCATGGAATACTGCTTTTAAATGATGCATTTATGGTATCAGGTAACGATGCAATATTAAAACTCTAAAAAGCAAGTTAGGATCTACTTATAAGCATTCAGGATTTGAGAAAAATCCTGGTTTTTAGTAGAAACGGCTTTATCTGTGAACTAAACAGCACACAACCAACAATATTTGGAGGTCACGACATTTTGACAGAAAGGGCATCCTGATATGTGTTTCAGCACAGCCAGACACAATTAATGAATTCTCACATCAGGAAAAGTGTCTGTTTAAAGTTCACAGATGCTCCAGAAATTTGGACTCCACAATTAGCTGCTTCCGCTGTACCACGGTTAAAAAGGCACTGTTTATTAAAAAAATTAATAAGCTGTTTTTTATACTGTAAGTAAACTTTTTAATAATGCTTAACTGATTATTTTTGAGCCACTAATAAGAACCGTGACTCAAGGAGGTTGAAGGGCAGTACTCTGCTTTAAGCTTAGTGCTAATATATGCAAGCCAACATGGACTTAATGACACTGATAGCATGCTGATGATCGACTGGCATGTTTACTATCTTAGTCTGAGGAAAATATATAACCTCTGTTTCATTGTAGCAATGGGTCAGGGGTCAGGGTTAGTGATGGATAGTTAGTCATATGAATCAACACTGTAAATACAGACATTTCAACATGGACTTTGCCTGTTACAACAAATATGGGTGAGGTCAACAGGAGCTCTACTGAAACTCATGATTCATGCTCCGTGCTCTGATTTAAATGGGCTGAAAACACACTTTGATTTGGATTCAGAATTTAAGCTCTCTATATGGGCATCTTGGTATGAAGCACAGACATAACAACAGTGCAACCGTAAACAAGCAGGCTAAGTGACCTCCTGCCTTGTATCGATAAGAGCTTTCAGTTTGACCTGATGGGGAACACAACATTGTTTAAACCTTGGTAACTATGGAGTTCAAATGCAGGCATCATGCAATCAAAGTCATTTGTTAACAGTTGTTATGTGTAAATGAATGAAGTTACATTTTACCAAAATCTGGCTTAATTAGGAACAAATACCTAGGAGCATTTTATAGTGATTATCCATTAACCATTTTATTTATACATTGAATATTAACAATGCCCTTTAACAATAGGACCTTTGGATTTCATTTAAATCTTGAATTCAAATGATTATTATTAGAAATTAAATTATAGCTAAAGCAGTGTTCTTAATGCAAAAATATTGACTAAAAAAATCATTTTTCAGTCTGGTTTTGTTGTTTTTAATGTTTATTTTTACCTAACCCTGTGGCTCTGCCTTTCACCCAGTGATGTCAATTCAGTTGGCCTTAATCTGTCCAGCATATTTATTCATTAAACACCTTGATGTGCACAACTGGCCAACAATGAATCTGATTATTGCCTGAATTTGATATGCACCTGTTTTCTGTTGACTTTTCCAAACAGCACACCCTGGCAAAGATGCTGGAATTGAAAATAAAATCAACACTCTGCCTGATTTGCAGGTTGAAGTGTCCCATCATCCCATCATTGCCCACAGTCCCCCCTCACAGGTCCAGGTCAACATCACAGCGCCCACAGGTGCATTCGTCCATACACTTTAAAGGTTTAGGGAGGTCGACACAGAGGCTTCACTGCCTGACCAGCAATCTATTACTCAGCTGAGTCATTCCTCTCAGCGCTGCCTCCAAATTACATTTCTGTTTTTCAGGTGTTCTTTTCTCCCTTCCCACATCTGCAGAGTCGGTGCGTGGACGGGCTCTGCCGAGTGCCTCGCTGTGGCCATGACTGAATGGGGACGATTCATCTCTGAGGCCACATGGGGCTATACGCTGCATATCAAACGGGCACGCAGCACGCAACAGAGAGCCATGAATAAGAGAGCCAACAGCGAGTGGGTGGGAGGGAAACCCCACACAACATGGCACTACAGAGATCAGATGATTTGAATGCAGCAGCACAGACCAGCTTTGTTAGAGCAGCTCGGGTCATCAGCAGAGTTAATCTGGATATAATCATGCAGATAATCTTGTTAATTACAGGGTTTTAGCTAATATTCAAAATATTCCAGCTCACACTTTAAAGGCAGACTAGATTGACATCTCCACATTACAGTTGTCCTGTTACCGCTCTGTGAGAAAACAAGGGAGTGGACAATGTAAATAAGATTTATGTAAGAGATGGAGGGGGTGCCAGCAAAGTAGCCTAATGGCCTATAAAGGCAGACAGCAACAACCACAAGTTGATAAAAGGGATCAAAATTTTCAGGCTGGCCAAAAACAAGAACCACAGACATAAATGCTGTAATTGATTTAATTCTGCCTTGTAAAGACTAATTATTTTGCCAATAACACCCAATGTGTTGCATCCCTTTAGCATGTTTTTTAATGTTACATGTGTGGCCATATTGTTCACAATAAAATCATTTTATTTAATCAATCTACCATTTAACACAATAAAAGGCTGTATATGAGGCTAAGCTACACCAAATGAACTTCACCGCAGTTTGGTTTTAGAAGGCCGTTACTACTAATGTGTACACAAGGTGCTACTGGCAAGATTTTAGCTTGATTTTTTTCTCCCTTCATGGTTCAATAGCCACTGCTTTATTTAGTGTGTAGAATAAAAGACTGAAATACCAAAGATTAGTCATTTTTCAATAAGGGGTAATGGCTCGAGCAGAATCAGTGTGTGGATCTAGTTTTGGTTTTAACAAACACTCACTATTGTGACATGAAAAACTATCCAATGCTTACATTTATGTTTTTTGCTGTATAGTTTGCTGTTTCTCTATGAAAAAATGCAGTTGGAATTGCCTTTCAGCTCAGTTTTGCAGTTACTGCAAATTTTACAAGACACATTTCAGTAATACATTTCTGAACATTAAAAGCAGACAGTCAACTCCAGTCTTAAATTACATTTGACCAGATCGGTCCACAGGGGTTTGGTTTTGTAGGGCAGAGTACCCTAACACCAGTCTGGCACCATGAGCTGCAACCCATCACAGGAACACTGGCCATGATGAAGCAGATATGTGTGAATATATGTCTACATGCACACACACACACACACACACACACACACACACACACACACACACACACACACACACACACACACACACACA
>JAPZDV010000005.1:8168505-8191055 GCA_029814665.1 Acanthurus lineatus
CAACATCACTTTAAAAATTTTGATTAATTTTTGCAAACCTCCTACCAATAAGCACTTTAAGCTTAAATTCAGCTCAAGTCTGATTTCCTGCTTTGTAAACTGAAGTATAAAAGCTGCCAGGAAGCCAAAACATTGAAAAAATTGCACAAAATTTATTTATATTTTGTGATAGTAACTTAAAATATTATTATAGAGTGATGTGAGTGAGTAAGTGATCAGCAGATGGATGTGTCATAGCTGCCAATTATGACTTCACACAGTTGTTTTTGGGCGTTATATGAATCATGAAAACATAACTTATCAGAATATTGCATTTACAATACATCAGTGTAAAAAAAAGAACTACCTGAATTGAGAGAAACCATCTTAAATTATTTAACTTGATTCTTTAGCTTGACTGCTAATATTGAGGGATGGTATTTATGATCTGTACTGCAGCCACTATTGATCACTAAAGCTCAGACTCTGGCTCAAAATAAAGGTCAACAGTGCAAGATAGTAGTGCCCGTCTCAGGGATGTTGCTCTTCATTTTGTACTGCAAAAGTTTTCACTAATGAAAAGATCAGAAAAGAACTCTCACAGGTTTGTCATGCTGTAACCATTCCCACTGTTCACACACCAGCCATCATTCCTGACATGCTTCTAGTTTGAGTGACAGGGAACAAATTTATATTTTCATGCTAAAATATATATTTAAAAGTTGATCCGTGGACAAAAAGATGCCTCAGAGTTAATCAACCACTGTTTTAGAGCAAAATTCCCTCTTTATGTTTCCCTGCAGAAAGAGGGAATTTTGCACTAGAAAGACAGTAATGTTGGAGGAAACCTGCTTGATTTAACTGACTGTGCTTTAGCTGCAATAGTTTTAACACCATCATAGAACGGGACTGTGATGTTTCAACACTTACACCTGAAGCACATCAAGAAGAAATCTTGTAAGTGCCAGTACAGACAGAAGGATTGTTTACAGCAAGTAAACAAGCACCCGACTGTTGTTTTAGAGGTCCCATGTGAGGAGCTCAGATCTTTATGTAGAATATAGAAGAAATGGAACATGATCATAAGTATGTTTTCATTAGTAAAATAAGAAACACTGTTTTTATTAACTTAGAATGAGCTTTCTATATCTACAGAGGGAGCAGGTCCTCTTCAATAGAGTCTACCTCGATGCACCACCATGTTTTTACAGTAGCCCAGAATGGATGAATCTGGCTCTGAAGTCGGCCTTCAGGTTTTTTTTGTGAGTTTTGTGACCACTGTGAATTCTCCTACATACTTGGAAGGGGAGAGTGAGTGGATGGATATTCAGTCGGACCTTTAAGACCTGAAAAAAGTCAACCTATTGTTTAAGGCCCTGAAGGACATGTTCATCACATTCAGGCTGTTAAATCGGTGAGCGTGAAATTGAAGTGTCAGACTGCTGGGAGCTGAGGAAATAAGATTTATGTTTATTACGTCTTTTATTTTGTCCTAATTCGATGACCAGATGTCTGAGTTTGACTTTGTGTGAACCTTAATTAAATCTCTCTCAGGAATAAAAAATACAGGCCTGCACACAGACAAAGAGTTGGAGAGCCTGATCCCAGATCTGCATCGACTAGCAGAGAGAATCAACATCCTCAGCATGAGAGAGGCAGTTATGTAACAGCACTTTGACTCATGAAAACACCGTCCTCTTATTTCCAATATGGCACTTAGCTGATCAGCCCACATCCTGGTGAAGCTGTAAACTGGTGATGGAGCGGAGGGCTGATTGATCTCTGAGTGGGGTTGGATGAAAGGAAGGTACATCAATGATCAACCCAGACATGCTTTTCAGTACATGACCCCACCCTCATCTCACCTCTTCCGATCGACACCCCCTGCTGGAGCACACAGATGTAGGACTGCAGGGTGAGCTGGGGGGCAGATCCCAGGAAGGCCTGAATGACAGAGGTGCGGGCGAAGGCTGCTCGGTGTGTGAACAGCTTCCCCTCCGCCTGCCCCACCTGCCGCTCCACCTCCTCAGACTGACCCCCGCGAGGCATCTGCTTCTTCCTGGTGATGCTGACATAAGGCTCCTCCACACGGCCCACGCTGCCATAGATGCAGAAGGCCTCCAGACACCTGCGGCAAGGGGAGCAGACGCCATTAAAGGAGCTGCAGACTCACTGAAGGGTGGCGAATGACTCCTCTTTATCAATTCATTTGCAGATTACTTTTATTTTCAGTTTTCATTTCGTTTATAACGCTCTGCATTAGCTTAATTAAAAGAGACAGTATTGTCCCTGGTACACACGCACACACACACATAAGCCATTAACAGATAAGGCAAATCGTTTCCCAAACCATCACAACAACTAAAGAAGACAAACTGGAAAAAAAAACTTCACAGCAGTTTTCCCGTCATGTCGGCACAGTGCGATAAATGTAGTTTTGCTAAAGGAACTCATTCTGCTCAGATTTTGTTTTTGGGGGATAATATTCAGGGGGCGTCACAGCATCTTGAGATAATTTATTTCTTTGGATGAATCTTTGAGTAACATTTGAAATACAGTCAGTACAGGTTCAACCTAATGACGTCATGTTACTTCCACTTTGAAGAATTTTTAGAATATTTGCTCCTTAATGGGTCTTCTGGAAAAGTTCCATTTGTGAACGATATTTTTAACCTCCAGCTGATCCCCCTTTCAAATTTGGACCAAAAAAAGTTCATTTGGCAAAACTTTGTTTTTATGATTGATTAAAAACTATTTCAGTAGAAAATGTAAGAAAATAGTGAAAATTTACAAACACAAGGTGAAATCTTCAATTGTTTTTGACTGACCGCCAGTCCATAACCGAAAGATGTCAAGTTAACCATGATTTGAATAAAGCTGAAATTCTTGGATTTGAGAAATTGCTTGATAAATGAGTCAAACTACTAGTTGATTAGCAAAACTTGTGCAGATTTACTGCCTCCCAACAGATTAAGGATTTTATCTCTCGATACTATTCAACTGTAGCATGTGGGTTGATTGATAAGTTCATGGCCTATGTTAGGAAGCAGATGAGTTTTTGCATGCATTTTCTCAACTCTTTCAGTTTTTATGCAGTAAGTTTAAAGATTATGACTCCTATGATATTTCTATTTTGGGTTAATGAGATTTCAAGTAAGCACTGTCTGGGAAAAGCAGACAATTTTAGCCTTTATGCAGTCATGCACTACCTTCGTCTCAAAAGGCTCATCCAAAGACTCCATGAGGACACACAGGCAACACAAAGGGAGGGAGCCCCTTCTTACAGCACAGTGAAGAAGTGTAACTCTGAATTAAAATGTTGCTACAGAAAATGACTGCATAAAGGTTGCTGCTGTCCATTTTTATCAAATGGTACTGACTTGCAATTTTTAATTACCAGAAACAAAAAAACATGGGTCAGTAACTTCATACTTTCTGCATAATCACTTAAAGAGTTGAATTGCAATGCTTGTAACAAAGGCTGTAAAGCTTGTTTTCTTCTGGCTGAAGCCAAAAACTTATCAATCACCTCTAGTCACTTTACACATTTTAGGAGCTTCAATAAAGAGGCCTGTATCATGAATATTTTATTGCTTGAGTAGAAGGTAGCTAGACCAAAGGCGATTTTAAAAAGCATTTAATAGTCATCATTAATATCTATTAGTGCTTGTGCTCCAGCAATTAGCCCTCTGTTATTCCAAAGCGATGTCAGTAACAGTCAGTCATCTGACAGTGAGACACTAAACACGCTGAAGCGCTGAGTGTGGGCAAAAGGCCAGAGGTTGAGGGTGTGCCGTGGTGGCAAAGCAGCGCTGATACACAGTGCCAATAAAACAGCAAGGCAAGGGGATTTAGGCCACAGGGGTGCTGAGGGACAGACTGTTTATCAGCCTGAGCCACACTGGAGTGACAAACACAGTGAACACATTGCTGACTTGATTAAAAAAGACATGCATATATAAAAATGTAAAGGTTCAGTCGGTGAGCTGCTTTTCAAATGTTAATTAAAATACCATCATTTCATGGAAGGATGACATGATAAAGATCTGTCTCACACTCAGTCTCTGCTAAGGTCAGCATGTTTTCAGAGTGTTTGTGTGTCTTTGGGTAAAGGAGTATGAGAGCTTTGCACATAACAGCAACATTATTTTTATTCAAATGCATCAGATTACTACTTTAAATGTGTGAAACAGACATTTATTCTCTACATTTTACCTCAGTTCTACAAAGTCATATAGCAGCTTTCAGCTCTTTGGTTTTTGGCCCACAAGTTTGTTGTTGGTTCAGTCTCACTGCTCTCTTGCATCTTTTTTTAACAGCAGCAGGCAATGATTCAGTATAAAAGCTATAAAAACCCACTGTACACTACCTGCTCTGCATCAAACAACACAAAGACACAGTTAGCATTAAGTTAGCTGCTTATGAGCCATATTTCTCCTTCAGGGGTTGGTGGAGACTAAAAATAGAGCTAGCAGAGAGTTAATGTTGGATTTACACTCATCAGGTGTCCACAAACATGAATCCAAATGAGTGATAATGTTTATATGTAACAGCTGGACATGTAAAAAAACAAACTGCTTGCTAACGAGTTCACCATAAAAGATGATTTTATGTCAGCATGGACTCACAGCTTCCTTCTGCTGCTTCCAAGTAGCCAAAAAATCAGCTATTTCAGGTATAAAAGTATATTAGGAAAAAAAATGTATCTGTTAAAACAACTTACATTACATTTATACAGTGTCCCTCACTGAAAATGTTAGATTCTACGAATATGTCAATACAGTTGAGATCAAAAGTTCAAACTGTCGGTCTAAAGATGTCTAATGAATCACATCATTGCGTCGAATTAAAGATAAGTGAAAGTGAAAATGTTTCATATTGTGTGTTTCAAGATGAGCACACAGAAACCCTCCTGGTATGTTCACTTATCAGTGATCTCCTGGTGTCAGGTCCAAGTAAGATAACTATAAATAAAAGACATTTTTACGGGGAGGACTGCAAAAAGCAAACAAACTAGAATGTGGGCTGTTGAATCATTTTGTCAAACTGTTGTTCCTCAACAACAAGGTACATTTTATTTGAACAGACAGATTAAACTCCACTTTTGTTTCGGGTGGTGAAGGCAGAAATGATCACACACACTCAACATACACTCATGAGGAATAGAAATGAGGCCGCTAATTGGATTAGAAGCTTGAATGAGGAAAATAAAACAAGTGTTAGACAAGATTAGTGTTAACAAGCAGCGGTGTCATTACTGGAAGCACAACACAGGATGATAAGGACTCAGTTTCAGATGGATGAGGAGTTGATGTGTTTTGGGGAGTGAGGCTCTGAGAGGAGGAAGTGCCGCCGTGCTGTCGGCAGTGGAGACGGACGTTCCCCTCTCTGTCTGTGCTGCCAGAGATAAGACGCCAGCAGCAACGTGTGCTATTCTTAGATCTGCTTCACCAAGGACAGATGTAGAAGTCTGAGCAGTAATCATCCGAATGCACACTGAGGGGGAAACAGACCCGGGCAGGGCCACAGAGGTTGCTGCTGGGGGAAACAACATGCAGAGGGAGGGACGGTGGTTCAACTGGTCGACCAAAGAAAAACTAACAACTCCTCATGAACATCACTGTCCATATCAATGGCCAAACTGACCGTCTGTATTCACAGGCTGAAGGCTTCACAAGCCATAACTGTGGTTATGATTTCCATGATGGATCATTTAATCTCTAAATCTAAAAAATATCAGAAAATAGCTAAACAAGCAGGACACGAGTCTAAAATTATGTTTCAATGATTTTTTTGTCCAAATAACAGTCCAAGGATCAAAGATATTGACATCATGATGATAGGGAAAGAGAAAAGCAGCAGACTTGGATACTTTACTTGCTGGAGGAGCTGGATCCAGTGAACAAATTGCATTTTACTTAATTAATGACTTCAGTGATCAGTTATCAAGATTGTCAGTTCATTTACTGATTAGACCTAGAGCTAAATAAGTCTGTTCTTCATTTGAATTTTCACAGAAAAGCCAACAATTATAACATTCTATTCTTCAAGTCTAACAACATAAAAATCATCCGAAACAAGTGGTTAAGGCCTAAGCTGCTCATTTTTTAAGTAAATGAGCAGATATTCACATTTGAGAATCAAAGAATGTTTGGGTTTTTGTTAAAAAAAATAACTTTAAAAACAGCTAAAGATTCAGATTAGAGAGATGCGTCGGTAAAAATATAATCCTGTCTGTTCTGAGTAGATTAAAGGTAGCCCAAAATAGCTTTTCCTCCTCAGACCCCTTTTTTCCACCTCCTATGAAAAAAAGCTTGAAAACATTGCATTTTTCTTTAAATGAGGGAAAGAGCCTAAAAGATATTTTTGCCTCAACTCTACGCTTTACTCTCTGCTTTGTGTGTTTTTAAGGCACTGATTATGTTCTAGCTTTATCTTCAGTTTTCTTCTCTTTTCATTTTTAATGTTGATTTGGTCTCTTTCTTTTGTGTGCTCCATGTTTTCCTTTACTCAGTTTTTATTTTCTACGAAAACATTTTTAACGTTTTCTCCAGTAACTGTGAAATTACTTGTTGCCCTCTATTGAACCTTTCTTTTCAAATCAATGTTTTAAATTGTCTCTTTCAGTTTGTTGCTATTTACGATCTCAAATTCAAAGACCTTCAGTTTACAATAATGTAAGACAAAGAAAAACAGCGGATTCTAACAGCTGAGAAGTTAAAATAATCAAATGTTTGCCATCTGTTTGTTAAAAATTAACTTAAATGGTTCACTGATTTGCCAAAAAACAGCTGCAGATTCATTTCCAGTGGTCAACTAATCCTTCCAGCTGTAGCTTCCATGTTACAGGAGATGAGCTGGTTTTCATGTTTACAGTCAGATCTATGTCTGTTTGTGTGATCACTATCATAACTGCATGTCTGTGTAGAGTAGGGGGGGTTTCTACATGCAGGATTAGACTCAGATGCCCATAGATGAGGCAGATGGTCCAGTCAGGTCAGGTCAGATCTGACAGGGAAAAGGAACTGGCGTATTATGGTTTCAAGCACTCGTGCTTAGATGTTCAAAGGTTCCTCCATCAGTGTTTCACAGCCACAGATCATCAGCAGCTTCACGTGCTCCAGCTGTTGGGTGATTTAATGTCCCTTCAGATGGAAACCCTCATAAATAAATCAGACACAGCTTGGCCTGTGAGATCATGGCTAAAGATGATGGAACTGTGAAAGAGAGGAGATCTTATGGACAGCAGGCTGCACAGACAGACTCTGTCTCTAGCTCTGCGGGTATATGGAACATATCGATACGCAACATTGATCAGCCTTTTATTTCCGAACTGAATGGCAGCGATATACATTCTCTGCAGCAGCCAGACAGAGACAAAAGGCCAGAGAAAATGAAAACAACAGCATGTGCGCAATGCTTTCACCAAACCATCCGTAAGCAGCTTATGTGCAGGCAGGCCGGACATGTTTTAAACGAGGGGGAAAAAACGCCCGTGGACACGACACCTGTGGGTAATAATAGACGTTTCATGGTGTGACACGGTGGAGATTGTGAACACAATGGTATCCAGGGCGTCTGTGTGGGCCAACCAAAGGGATAAACAAGCCACCACTGACCTGACGATGGGTCCGAGCTGCAGGATGTGCAGCAGCAGAACGAGCGGTCTGTCTCTGCTCAGGTCCCGGTGGATGAAGGTGAGGGTCAGCTGCACGAGCACGGACGGTACAAGCGTGAAGAGGAGCGTGAGCCCCTGCCAGATTTGGTCTCCAGCGGAGCGGTACGTGGAGCTGAGGTAGAGAGCTGCCGTGGTCTCGGCCGTGAACAGAGACACCGACACAAAGATGGAACTGGGGAGTCGCATCCTCACTCACTCCGCCATCTGGGGAATGCGGCGCGCTGCTTCGCTCGGGGTCCGCACATCCATTACGTTTCCACCGGGCGGTCAGTCAGTCAGACGGTCAGCGGCCGGGGTGGACGGCGTTGTGTCAGGCTCGCGCCGCCGCCGCAGCTTATCTGCGAGCTCGAGGCGGGTGGGATGTTTTTGCAGCCAGGTGTTGTCCCGCAGAGAGTCAGCGGGGGGCGCAAGAGGCGCTGTCAGGGAGGACAACCGGCCTGCAAGCTGTAATGTTCGGATACAACAGATCAAACGCATCTGATAGTTTAGTTAGAAAAGATTATTCACACTTTTTTTGTTTAAAGTCAGCCAGTGTGTGAGAAAGTAAAACTTTCCTCCCATATTCAGCTGCCACAAGTACTATATCAGTATTATATCTAGAGGAATATACAGCCTACGCGAAATAAAATGGGCTATAAATAATTGAATTGAATTGAATTGACTTGACTTGACTTTATTGTTAAATAATGATAGAAAATCAAAGTTACTTGTTTTAGGCCTTGTTGTGGATTTACATCAACCCAAATGTCTCCAACAATGTTCAAATTGGAGACAATGGAGACATTTGTAGTTTTATGCAACGTACATGTATGCTAAATATTGAGCCTGTCTTAAGCTTTGGGGTAACACCTCAGAGAGTGAGAAGGGAAACTGACAAACATGATTTAACGTAACGTGGATAAAACTTGAATACTTTACCTCCTCTGTGAACATTTCTGCCTTGGTCAGACAGAGAGATTTTCATGGGCAATGGTGGTTGTTTACAATTAAGTAAACAAATCCCATAATTCCACGGTACATCGTGACATCATCAAACATCATCTTCGTTTTGATTGATTTGATGGAGAGACCTCTAGCAGCAGAAAATACATGCTGTGCACTGAAGTAGGCCATAGTGCTGGCCTTGTTTACTGTGATAATTGCCTTGTTTTTGTTTTTAACTGATATTCATAGTGTATCATTCAATGAGTCGTTTTTTATTGTGCTTACTTTTATACTCTATATGAATGTACACATACATTTAATCAAAAATAATTGCTTCACATGAAGTGTATAAACTTGTTCTGATAACATGTTTTCTTCTTTTATCTGCTGTCAAATTGTAAATGACGCCATAGGCTAGAAATGTGAAAAAGCCCCTTTAAATCAGCCAAAACAATGATG
This sequence comes from Acanthurus lineatus, assembly GCA_029814665.1. Taxonomy (NCBI): domain Eukaryota; kingdom Metazoa; phylum Chordata; class Actinopteri; order Acanthuriformes; family Acanthuridae; genus Acanthurus; species Acanthurus lineatus. The sequence continues at coordinate 8,177,546 of JAPZDV010000005.1, forward strand.
TTGTAACAAATGATCTGTTATTTAGCCGCCAAAGGGAAATTATTGTTACTAATCACCTGGAGATAATGTCAAAGATAAACTGATTTGTTAAAAAAAAGGATTTTCACATTTTTTTGTAAATATGCCAGACTGTGAAAGCTGGCGAGGAGGATTTTGTTACAAGAGGACAAAAACTTGATTTTTTTTGCCCAGGAGACTTTATTGATAACAACAATCCTTTAGATTTTGTTGTGGACAGCTTGGATTGCAAATGCAAAAAACAACACACACACGTACACAACTTATAAATGTTCCACAATAGGCACAGCTAGCATTGGGAACCTGCTTTGGTTTTCTATGATTCACCTTTTTACCAACTTGAGCCTCACGTCCAAAACACTGCGCTTTCAACATTGTCACCTCTTTTCACTCTGAGGGATCTGATCGTATCCAAATACTAAAAAAAGTTGTTTTTAAGGCCTCATTAACACAATAATTTAAATAAATCTCTCAGTTACATAACTGAGTAGAATCTTGAAGAGACTGCATTGAAAAGAAGAAATGTTCACACTAGTGACAATTTTTTACTCTTTTGTTCTTGGTCTCCATCACAAACCTACAGTCTAACATACTTCATTTTTACACAGGGTAAAAGTCATAACTAATCACAACATATTGAACATTTCAAATACCCTGCACAGTACACAGTTTTTAAACATCAAATATGCAAACAGCTGTCACTCTGCTACACATGCTAAAACCTCGTTTCAGACAGGTGAGTCAGCAGTACTGCACGGTGCAAACAAAGTGAGACTATTAGTAGGACAATAATCTACAGTTATTTCTATTACCTTCTGTTGGTTGTTCCTTGCCAACCAACACTGATAATTTTGCAATTTCAGTATCAAAATCCTTCCATTATATTTCTCATTAAAGGTTGTGCCAGCAATTGATTGAGAAATAACAAACCCTACAGACAAACTCAAAGGTCTGCAATATGTGACGCTTAGCTGGTGGAGTGGTAGAAAAATTTCAAGGCATTATGTGACACTTTTTTACTCTTTCCTGTGTGATTTAAGTGTGATTGCAGTCTCTTGTAGCTGTAAATGGTATACATGTATGTGTCTCTCTGACCTGAGAGCAGCATCTTTGTAGAATGAGCTGCAATTTCAACCATCCTACTAGAGATACGTCTCAAAACTGCCAATACTGAAGTACAGAGGTTTTCAAAGTCTGAGAGTGTTCACTTCGTGCATATCTTTGACTTATGTTTGTCCCTCCATTCATGCCTTTTACCTCTCCCACTGGGGAGGCACCTCGCAGTTTGAAAACCTCTGTTTTAGAGCAATTAACTACATTGTAAGTTTAAATGGGCAATGTTACAGTAAGTGGAATGAATCTGGTATAGCACAGAAGCTGAACATCTGCTTTAGTATAGACACAAATCTAGATCATATTTTTCTACTGCAGCTGTTCTCAAATCTGTTTTTCTAAATCCTTAAACAAATACCACCCATCCCTCCACTCCCGCTCTGCTCACAATCTCAGTCCAAGTGTTTGATGACTATGCTTCTACCAATCCGGTTCTTGAGGGATGTCAGAGGGAAGGAGTGATGTTTGTTCAGGTCAGTGAACAGCAATAACCCTGGTTTATTCACACAAAGACACTAAACAGAGGGAACTCTGACTGGTCCGGCTGCAGGAGGTCAACAAGGAAGCAAATAGTCCCCGACAGGCCTTCAAACAGACTGTAGACGCTTGTCACTGAGCAGGAGCCAGTTTTAAACTCCTCAGTGAAGAGGAACTCTGCAAACCTTTGAGGAGGAAAGAAGAGTGAAGAGACATTAATATTAAGTGACATCTTAATGTAAAAGCTGGTGAGGAAGCACTGCTTTAGCTCCTGCACAGCTGAGGACACTGAGGTAATGTCCTCTCTAATTTTATCTGGAACATTTGTGGGGTCTGAGGAGAGTTTTATATGATGGGGTGTTAAAGGCTGATTCCAATAAACATTTGGACTCACTTCTTGAAAAAATTGTCTGTTTTTGATTGTCATGTTAGCTGCTTTTTAAGGCTGTATTAAGACACCACAGTGCTTTGAACTGAATGCTAATATCAGCACACAAACGTGGTCAAAATGACAATACTGACATACTGATATAGCAGATATAATGTTAATCATGTTCACCATTTTAGTGAAGATTTTAAATACAGGATTATCCAGACAATTTGTTTATAGCCTGTTTTTTTTCCCTGTATTTGAGTATAATGATTTATGCTCAGGTACAAGCGTAGGAAGATAGAAACCAGCGTTAAAGTACACATACTGCCACCCACTTAGGTAAAACAAGAACTGCAAGGAATGAAAATGGTTTTAGAGACTCTTTATATTTTCACAGAATTGCAATTTGTATTTATAACACAATATCAATATTTTTGTTTTGTCAGTGCTGGTTATGGTAGATACCCCTGGTAAGAATGTCTTTAGTTTTGAAATGGCATTCATTTAGTCATAAAGCTAGGAACTGACAAATTCAATTTTTGACCCAATGGTGGCGCTAGATGAGCATTGTAAGGATCACCCAAGTCAGTAAAATTTATCCTTAAAGAGCCATTAATTTTCATTTCAAATTTCATGGCAATCCATCCAATATTTGATAAGACATTTCAGTGAAAAACAAATATGTGAACCGAAAGTCAGCAGCTTTCATCCATGAATAATTCATGAAAAACATCCGACAGCTGGTGACATATTTCAATCTGGGCCAATTTGGAGGACTGATAGTTTCCCAAAACTGAAACCCCTGGAGCCAGCAGCCAGTGTGGCTAAAAATAAATGTGTGAGCTGGTAACACATTTCAGCTTGGGTGGGTTTCAGTGGTGGTGACTCAGTATTTCTAAAACATACAGACAGGTGGGAAAATAGAGGGGGGGGGGTCTCTTACCTCTGAGCGCGGTATATGTATTTTGAGTTGCCTGTAAGCCGATAAAGCAGGAGAAAGACGTAGGCACTGCCAGCAACTCCATGACAAATCCCAGGTCCCTTCTTCAGGAGACCTTTCTGCCACACGAGCTCCCCACTACAGATACACGTGTCCAGATACTGAGGTTTCTTATTGATCAGGTACGCTTTAGCAAATAGATACGCCACACCTGCATGAGAGGATGGAGACATGGATTTAAAAATAGATTAAGCAACGAAGAGGATGTACAAACACCTCTGCACACTCAGCACAGAGTGTACCTGGGGCTCCGTGGCACCAGTGCACCAGTTCGTTCTCTCTCTCAATAATGGCGCCCAGCTCTGCAGGCCAGTTACAGTTCTGCTCCTGGTTCATGAGGAAATCGACGCTCTGCCACACCAGATCCTTCTCCGCCCCACTGAGCATGTCTTGGTAACTCAGCAGCATCTGCAGCACTGATGAGAGGCCATGGGCTGCACCTGATGGGAGGGTGGGGTTACAAGGGGATCACACATGCACCCACCAAACCAGGCATGCAGCGAAGCACAATGCCAGGCACACAAACAGACACAACCAAGGCATACAAGCACAAACATTCACAGAGGACGACTGGAGGACTTTTTGTTTCTTCTTGCATCTTTTACATGTTTTTTAGCCTACTATACATACTTGACAGCTTTGTTTGATAGCAAATATCTCTGACAGTGAAGAAGTAATCCACGTTTAAAAGGTTATTAGTCTTTATTTAATGATTCCCAGACCAGTTGAGCTTCTGTCAAGTACATAAGCAGCTGCACAATCACTGTCCCACTAAAGACCCTATCAAGACCAGAGACCACTCTGTCAGGACACATGCTGAACAAGGACTGTAAACCTTATATTAAATGATTAAAATCTCCAAAGTGACTATATAGTAGTAGTAGTTAGAGTTTATATTGTTCTAGGACAGTGATCTCAAGGTTTGAAGACAACATTTTCATTAAATCCCTGAGAGTGATCGTGTAAAATACATGCTTCTATCTGAAAATGCAGAGTAAAGTTGAGTAAGTAGAGTAGGACTTTGTAGTCTTAAGTCGACATTGGACGATTCTGCAAAACCAAAGATGATGTTTAAGGGGAATATTTTTTACATTCAATGATAACAATTTAAAAAATGTGTCGCTTTCTGAAATACCAAATAGCAGCTATGGAAAGGTTATGGGTAGGGAAGTCATGGTTATGGCAAACGTTTCCCAAAATGTTTCCTTTAAGGTCAAACAATTAAGACCATGGTTAAGGTTAAGGACAAAACATGGTTGTGCTAAATAAAAATGCAGACCTCTAAGGATTGGATGTAAACTATGAGGTGCAGAATCCTCAAATATGGACATAATTTATTTAATACCAGGCAGTCTTCCATGCAGGGAAAAGACGGCTCACTGAGGTGGGACAGCCAGGTTTTGTGAATTCCCTTTTCATTCAAAGCATTTTAATGTTGAGCAAATCAAAGCTAAACTCCTCCATGAGCAAATCTTTTAGGACAAGCAAACTCTAACACATGCAGCACCTTTAACCAGGTGTCTTGGCTAAACTTCCACATATTTCTCTTTTTGAAAGTGTTATTTTTTTCTCCTCCTCATCATTCTCAAAGTTCTCGTTTCCATGCAGAGGTGGCCAGCAAGGCCATGCTTACTATGAACTCAGTGTTGGTGTGAAAGTTACTGAGGATCTCCAACCCACACAGCTGTCTTCATCTGATGCAATCAAGGAGAGGAAAGTTAGCTTAACACATAACACACCAACCCAACAACTAGAGCCATCTGCAAAGTCTTTCTGTGTCTGCAGATCATCCTGTAGTCAGAGGACTGCGGCTCTGTGAGGGAGATTTAGACTACAATCTTCTTTTTCAATATGAACTGAAAAGTCTACCAATTTACAGGGGCAAGACATTAAAGACTTAAGGGAGGCTCTCATCATGAGCTCTTACCGAGATACTCTGTTCCATAGTATGAGTACATGAGAGGGAAAGGCTTCCTCTTCCTCCTGGCGTACTGTCTTCCTGAATCGATGATGGCCTGACAAATAGATTTAATTTGATCCTTGCTCAGAATCTGCAGAGAAAAAGAGAATCAGTGTGCAAATTAAAATCATCACTGAAACTACAGGTACAAGATGTAAACTAATCCTTGCATAAAAACTATAATTTATTAAATACCTGCCAGTAAGTGATAACTATGTAAATCATAAACATCTTATCTTCATTAGCATCCTGTCTCTACCACTTTACACATAAAAAGGTTTTACTCAGTGAGTATGACTCCTGACCTTCCCCATGCTCCTTCTCTTGCTTTGCTCCCCTTTCCTTACTTTAACCTGACACATTTTGGCTGTCCTCAGTCATCGTCTTGGACAGAGCAGCTTTAAATCACTTTCGCTCAGTTCACTGCCAAATCTCTCTCAACCCGCAATCTCCACTTTGCCCCTCTGCTCCAGGCCTAAAAACCCTCCTCCTCATGGTGGCCTGAAGCTCCTGTGCTAGCAACTCATGCAATGCTCTAAGCTCCCAACCCAGGCAGAGTCAGCTAGCTGATATGACTGCTACCTGGTCAGCTAGCTGGGCTAATGGTAACAGTGTCCGTCAGTAAGTGGCTACGCTGGTGATGCTGCCCCCTTTAGGTTTGGAATTTAAATTTGATGGAGGGCAAATTCTTTCCTAATGCACCTTTAAATTTGTTTTGTTTTTCCCAATAAATTATCGCTAGGATAAGAAGGGAAGGGCAAGATTTTACTATGGAAAAATTTACTTCTCTCTAGTGGACAAAAAACATCATCTGCATTTTTCACAGACATTTCTTTCACTTATTAATGGACATTGACTTTAATACAAAAGCATCTCTGTAATGGGACAACATTGACCAAAATATTGTTTTAACCAAGTTATTATTCTTGCTTTATTTTGACACTTTATGGAAAAATTATTAGATAAATGCTACACTAAATGTTTACTTAACCAATTACTGAATCTCAAATTTAACAAAACTAATTGTTTGTTGCACGTAAACTGTGTCATCTACTATTCATTTCATGAATTTAAAGATTGGACTTAGCAATGATGACCCAGACATCTAAGACTTTGTAAAGTTCACTTTTTTCCTTACACTTAGAGCACAAATAGTCAATGCATTAACTGATTAAAAAAAACAATATCATTGGTCCCAGCCTTCTTGATACATGTGTGTTATGAACAGAGTCTGGCACAGTATTAACAAACTTTTCAACAAAATTATTCAGAGATGATGGTTGTTTTAGGCTTGCACACGCGGAAAGTATAAATACCAAACATTGTAAATGTTTAATAGTTACAGATCGGTATTTTAGGGAAAACAGGTTACTAAAAGTAGGTTATTTAATCCTGTTGGAGCTCACCTCAATGCCCAGCTTTTGTTTGAGGACCAGGGCGGCGCACAGATAGCCAGCCCGCCCCACAAACAGCTCATCCGAGCCGCACTCCAGAAAATTGATGGGCGCACACACCTCCCACAGGTTACGAAATTTGGTGAGCGGCTTAACGAAATCGGTCAAGCCCATGGATTTGTAAATCATAGCGGCCACCGCGTAGACGCCCGCCCCGCCGAGCAGGAAGGCGGCTCTCATATTTTTGTCCGGCTCCGCATCGACATATCGGACTGACACGTCGATGATCTGCTTGGCCGTCTTCAGGTAGACGTCCCGGTGCTCGGAGAACAGCGGGCACTCGCTGACGTGATACAGCATGTAAGCCACCCCGGCCGGGCCATCATAAAGCCCTCCGTCACAGTCGCCGATGTCGATGGGAACCTTTTTCAGGACTTTATCGACGGCGGCGACCACGGCGGGCACGATGGTCTGAACGCCCTGGTCCGGAAGAAGCGCACCTTTGTAGTCGGAGAAGCGGTTGGTGAAGCAGCGGGTGTTTTCCATCACCGATAAGCAGAAACAGGACACCGTGCAGACCCACACCTATAACGCAAATACGTGTTTGCCTGCTCAAAGGTATCCAAGGATGCGAGATGAGACAAGACTTTGATTGCTCGCCCAATCACCTGTCAACCCCCAGCTGATTGGATGTGAGCAGTGATGGCGCTGCCTCATATTGGCTGATGGGACCTGCAGCCTGCCTACACTGACCTGCACAATTCAACGTTTAGTGTCTTTTAATAACACACGGACGTCCAGATGCGTTACAGTCTGCGAGTAATGCCACAATATGAAATATAATGTCGAAAAGTAAAAGACCAAAAGTTTTACCAGCATGATGTATTTGATCTAATGAAGAGTGCTCACTGTTTATTAGTGTCATATTATTACCTTTAGCCTATTACATAATTAAAATCAATGCCTTCGCAGTGTCAACAGGTGGTAGTTTAATAATTAAAATGTGTTTCATAATATACACCTCTAAAGCACATATAAGCTGCGACGACATGCACATTAAAGTAGGTGCTGCAGCTGTATTTGCTTGCACTTATTTTGGCTCTAATTCAAAATTCAGTCAAAGGACTTTCATTCCTCTAATCAGATGTTTGTTGCACGTAGGCCTATATACAAGTGTTTGATCAAATTATCACACAGGACAGGCAGATAAAGAGTTGGAGGGGTGGATGCTGAGGCCTCATGAACAATAAGTACCACGTTTGGCTGCTCCTGTTCTCTACTATTAAAGTAAAACACACAACACTTAGTCCACCAGTAAATTTAACAGTGTATTATTAATGTTGTGCTGGTCCTACGTTAGCATCAGACAGGTGGTTTATAAATCACGACTAGCTTGATTAGCAGTGTGTTGATCGTAGAAAATTTTTTTTTTCCCCCAAAATAATCACTGACAAAGCAGCTGGAAAAAGGAAAACTTCCACATAATGCTCCAATAATGGCATTTTATGAGTACATAGAGGACTCTAGTCAGTACTGACACTGATGTGACAAAATGGAGGATGTAACAAAGTCTGTTTACCTGCTGTGGAACACTGACGGTTACTTCTGGTTGCTACCAGCAACAGAATGTTCAACTGCTGAGGGCAACACATAAATATGCGCGTGTCCAACAAGGCCTATTAGTCAGTTTCATTATAAGAGCTGTTTATACGCCTTTTCTTGTTTACCACATGCTGAAAAGCTACTGTGTCACTACAGCAACAATTCGTCGCTCCGGGAAAACAAAGTGTCCGCTCATTAGTTCTTTTAGTTCGTCATCTTCACCAGCAGGTGGCGACAGATGCTCGCAGGCGCAGTCAGCTGCTGTCCATGGTGCTGAAGGTTGCTCTGTCGCTCTCCATGATTGAAGGGAACAGGAAAAACAGCTACACCTATTTAATGTTCCTCTTTGTTAAACAAATACAAACGGAACAATGTTAATTATAAGGGACAGATTGAGTGCAGGCCTATAACTTATTAGCTTCCCTCAGTGGCAGAAATAAAATAGTAGTTGCAGACTTTACTAAATTTCTTTTCTGCCATATAATACTTCTCTTCCATTCCAGGGAACTTTTAACTCCTCTTTATTTATCTTATATAGCTGCTTGCTTTTCATATAAAATTTTCCATAAACCATTTGTTTAGATTAAAGAAAAATATTGGTTAAACTGACCTCTTTGTAATGTTTCTTTAGCATACACTTCAGCAGTTTCAGCTAAAGAAATATCCCCTCCAAACTTTGTCTATAGATAACTGCTTTGGGCACTTAGAGGTAGGATTATTCAATACTAAATGCTAAAAAAGCATTCAGGACATTTTACATCACGTCTCTGCAACTTTAAATTGGATCTCTCACTTGTGGTGACCACTTTTGTGAGTATGTGTGTGTGTGTGTGTGTGTGTGTGTGAGTGAGTGTGTGTGTGTGTGTGTTCACTGCAGAGAGTTCCAGATATTAGGCAACAAATTCTCAGGTTTAACCTGGAATATAGGTAGACTGCTGACATTGTATTTGATTTTCACTTTCTACCTTAGACTTTCTAACTCTACTTCACAACATTCACCTGACAGTTCCTGAAGTTACACAGGAAATTTTTGTGATTTCACAACCAAAATATACAATTCATGAAAAAAACAGATTCATTGCTTGAATCTTGAATCAAATGAATTGCTTTTAAACTACAAAAACAACACATAAAAGTAAATGTGAACTGAATTAAATTTGTTAAGCTACAGCTTCATGGCACTGTGTGTAACTTCCAAGATGATCAAGTTATCTGACTCGAGACAGTGATAAGCTTTGAATCAAATTTTAATTTGGAGTTAGTTTTTGCCTGCTTGCAAAAGAATAGATAAAAAGAAGACAAATGCCATGAAGATATGAATGAGGAAGCAAAAGGTCAACTTATGAAACGAGAACTAATTATTTTTTCCTTCCCAAACTTAAATGGGGTGAAATTAAATGAAACTGGACAAAGACTTCTGAGTATTTATTTTGAAATGGAAAGACATGGTGAGGATTATGTCATTTAAACATCAAGGGAGAACAGAGGTGGTTGAACTTGCACTTAGAGCTCTGAAAACCATCCAATTTATGAATAGCTGAGGGAACGATATCAGCTTTTTGCACTGTTTTTTCTGTTTGCGAGTTCAGATAAAAATGTGGTCCAAATCCAAGCTGCCATTTGACTTTGATGGCCATTTGTCTCTCAGCTTTACGCAAATGATAGGGAAGAAATTATAGCCTGCACATTTGGGACGAAACGCCTCTGAGATTTACCAACTCTGCAGCCATTTTGTTCTTTGAATACGTTTCAGGCAATTCTTGAACTTGGAAAACAGAAGAGTCTGGAAAATTGAAATGGTTCAAGTCTTGCTCAGTGTGGCATGTTTTCATCTGTCTTATCTACTTCTTTGATACAAGAAAACTCAATTTGCATTTATATTGGAAAATGATTTTCCCATCCGATTAACCAGAAAATGGCGCTGCTATATGTCTTCAGTATGGAATGCAGAATAAAGGCCTTTTGAACATGATTACAAAAGCATTTGATGACCTTCACCTCACTTCCTATCATTAAATGACTAAAATAGCTCATCTCCTCAGTGGTAACTGCGTATGTTGTAATGTTTTCTCTCTTAGTTTACGTGGATGGACGGTGTTGTGATGAAAACAGAAAACTTTATCAGTTCAAGCTGAAGTAAACACCAGAAAATCACAGTCAGCAGGTCGTGAAATAGTCACAAGATTGTATCAACAGGATTCGTGTTTATGAGCACAAAATTTACATTACTTAGACGGCAAGATTTCCATAAGGACATTCTGTACATGTACACAAATCTTACTGATGAAATTTCCTGACTGTTTCACAAACTCATAGTTATCATGACGGCTACAATGACAACATTCCCTTAAACTTAACCTAAGTGGTTGTGTTTCACATTCAAACTACAGACGGGGGTCAAATGCTGGATCTCTCTTTGACAGCCCTGCACACTGTAAATAAATGCAGTGCATCATTCAGTCCAAAAACGTCGTGCAGGTACCAAACGCAGTCGTGCTGAGTGTCACGAGAAACATGAAATTTGTGCACAAATCTTGGAGACAGAATTTAGTCAGTGGAAAAGTCATGAGGCTATGACATTAAAAAACGATTGATTATATACAGTCTCATTGTCGTGGACAGTAGGGTACAAACTGACATTGAACACTAAACTTGCACTGTATCCAAATTGTACGCAGGTTATGCGTAATTTCATCAGCGCGTGCTTTCAAAAGGGTTTAGTTATTTCAACTAATTTCAACCTGCATCTCCATTGATCAGCCCTGATATAAAAAAAACAGTGGTGGACTCAGTCTGTATGAGAGGCAGGGATGGAAAAAAGATAACCAAAAAACAACAAAAGCACCGAGTCCATGTGGAGAGGCGCCAGCGCTTAAAATGTTGTGATGCATTCAAGATAATTTTCAAGCTGCACTATTATGTTTAAATAATAACATTTTAAATAGGAAGAGAATTCAGAATTTCACTAGCAGCTGTAGCTAATCTAATCTCTTTGCTGTGTTGCCACAAATGGACACCGAAGATATGACAACATCAAATCAGACTCTGGTGTAAGTGTACTTTTGGACATCTTTCTGCACCCGTGTAGCTGTAACACTACAGATTCTGGGATAGGCAACATTACGTAGACTGCACAGGGGAGAGTTTGGGACTGTTTGCAAATAGAAAATTAAATAATCTTCTCTCGTGTGTGTGTGTGTGAAACAGATCTTTTCCTTTAGATATTTTTCACGCTCATCAGCATGTTGCGCGTGAAGTGACGCAACGACAGGGCATAAAGTCGGGCACCAGGAGACACCGCACTCCTCCGTAAAGCTCCTGTCTTCTCTCGTTGGTTTCCCTCCAGGCTGATATGTCCCTGGAGGATTCATTCGTTACAGACACAGAGAACAGCAGCGTTTTGAATGTCTCCACAGTATATTGGGACTCCACTGGAGATCAGCACCACTACAACATCTGGCTCCCCGGTCTCGGAATCGCTGCTGTGTACGGAGTCATCATCGTCGTGGGTCTCGTGGGAAACGTCACTTTGATGAAGACGTGTCTGTCGGTAAAGTCCATGCGGACGGTGCCGAACCTGTTCCTGTCCAGTCTGGCTCTGGGGGACGTGCTGCTGCTGGTGACCTGCGTCCCCGTAGACGCGAGCCGCTTCCTGGTGGATGAGTGGCTCTTCGGCCGAGTTGGATGCAAACTGATCCCGGTCATCCAGATCAGCTCGGTGGGAGTCTCAGTGTTCACCCTCACTGCGCTCTCCGCTGACCGGTACGTGCCACACAGTTATGGACGTGATTTTGAACTTATCGCCCTTTTTTAAAAAAAATATATTTTTGAAACGTTAGGTTTCTTTAGTTTGACCTAAACTTTACGCACGACTGCAGCAGTAGACTACATCAGATGGACATATCTTAGGAGAAAATCTTTAAAAGTTTAAGTCGACCCAAGCTACTCGGATTTTAATGCAAATGCAAATTTAACGTAATTAGAAATTACCAGGGAAACCAGTTTAATGAATCCAACTGACTAAACTCAAAGCTACTGTCTCAGAATTTCTTCTGTTTCCTCTATAATCAGAAAAAGATTACTGAGGTTATTTCAAAGAGACGCAGTGTCAGAAAAATTTCGGAGCTCTCGCCATGATACTATCAATAAAAAATTATTTTCTCATTGGTATTATCGTCACTCAATATTCTTATGATCTGAAATGCACAAGGTGTGAAGGTGTGAGCTTTAAATCTTTAATTAAGACAGATATAAACTAAAAAACTGAGAATATGTTGTGTTATGTCCTCAGTTTCAGATGGAACTATAAACGGGATTTTGGAGAAACTAAAGTTGTGAGTCTAAATTAATTTGGCCACCTGACCCAAATGTGACTTGAATTTTAAATTACTGTTAACTGGTAAGAAATACTGTGATGGATTTGACACTGCACTATGTAGTATGTCAACTGAACAGCAAGTTCCTGTTTTCTCATTTTAAATGCAAGAAGAGAATGTGCTGTTATGTGATTTTAAGCTTTTCGAGAGTCAGGCTGTTCCAACAGCGTGTTTCAGAAAAAATAGAATAAAGAAAAGAAAAGCAGCCAATACTTTGTCAAATTAAATTCATTTTGTCAGACTTTTGATTATTTAAACTAAAAAGGTGCTCTGACTGCTGAAAATAATATGTGTAATAGAAGGAATTAGATCTCCCCAAAGACAAACTGATTCAACTAGATATACAACAGGTGCTCAAAGGGTCACATATATTACTTAATTTTCATAAGTCATAAGTTAAAAATTCTGGGAAACCCTTGTTTACACTATGATTTGATAGAAGTGCAGGACTCCACCGATTATACAGATTTTGGTGCTGATCTGGTGCCGGATGAATATAAGGTTTCTGACAAATAAAAAAGGCTCCAGACTCTCTCAGCTGCAAATAAGTTTGGGAACACAGCTCTTATCTTGAGGGAGCACAAAAACATTTAAAACTGGCTGGGATTAAAAAAATCGTCTCTTCATCCAGGAGCCTTTTATCTACACTGACTGCTTCGTCTCACGTAATTCAAAGTATTTTTTATTTTTTTATTTTTTCCTCTGTATAATCCACCATGAGATGAGTTCAGGAAAGATGAGTTCAGTACAGGAAAGTGCAGAGCAGGCTGTACTTCTTCAGGAGACTGGCATCATTTAATGTCTGCAAAAAGATGCTGCATATTTTTTACCAGTCAGTGGTGGCTAGTGCACTTTTCTATGGGGGGGCAGTGTCAAGCAAAGGGACACACAGAGACTAAACAGACAAATAAAAAAGGCCTCCTCTGTTATTGGTGCAGAGCAGGACTCTGTGGTGTCTGTGGCTGACAGGAGAGCACTGCAAAAACTCTCTCCATCATAAATAACGGCAGTCGCCCGCTACATGAGTTGGTGTTGGGCAGAGTAGCTGCTTTAGTGGGAGGATGCTCTCACTGAAGTGCTCCACTGAGAGACTCCGGAGGTCCTTCATGCCCAGAGCCATCACACTTTTTAATGCTCCAAGAGGGAGGGGAGATGAATAGTGGGGGCACACTTGTATATGCACTCACTGTTGTGTTT
>JAPZDV010000005.1:8191155-8205209 GCA_029814665.1 Acanthurus lineatus
CTATCTATCTATCTATCTATCTATCTATCTATCTATCTATCTATCTATCTATCTATCTATCTATCTATCTATTAATTCTCATCTGTCTCTGATTAAAAGTAGAAATTGAATCTCCTTCTGCAGGAAGTGCTGGAGTGAATTAAGTGATGAGACAAAGTAATGCATCTCTCTGTGAATGCTTTTGATGAAAAACAAAAACACAACGAGGTCGTCTGGGTTCACTGTGGTGTGAACAGACTCTCCATGCAAAGACAAATATAGTTCTGCTCTATAAATGTCTCCTCTGTGTTGCAGGTACAGAGCTATAGTCAAGCCGCTGGATGTCCACAGGTCCAGCGCTGGACTCAGTGTGTGTCTACGAGCGGGGGCGATCTGGTTGCTCTCTGTGACTCTGGCGATTCCTGAAGCCGTCTTCTCCGACCTGCACACTTTCACCACCAGCCACACCAATGAGACATTTGTGACCTGTGCACCCTACCCCCACGGCAGGGAGCTGCATCCGAAAATCCACTCCACTGCCTCCTTCCTCATCTTCTACATCATCCCTCTCTTCATCATATCGGTTTACTACTGCTTCATCGCTCGCAGTCTGTTCCGAAGCTCCAGGGACATTCCTGCACAAGGAGGCCTGCACCTCCAGAGACAGGTCTGAGTGTGGTTCTCTGCTTACTGATCCTTTTTCCAAAGCAGTTTTCATGTCAGTGCTTTCTTTCATGAATGGTAACATTTAACAATAAAAATGTTCTCAAAATACATTAAAGAAGCAGCTCAACGTGTTGGGAAAAGCAGTATGATTATTCTTTTATCTACACACCCAGGATGCATCCACAATGACCCTGATGTCAGTCTCAGATGTGTTTGGTCAAACATCCAAAGACACTAGCTAATGGTAGTAAGATTTTATCAGTGCCGGCTCAGCTGTTGGTGGTCTTTTCTAGGTTTCAGCATTTAAGTCAGAATGTGGGTTTCTTGTCAACCATGTTTTGTAGTTCAGGGTAACATAAAAATGATTGGGCTGGTGTTGAGTGACCAAACTTTGACATCACTGAGGATTTCCTCCAGTTTACTGTGCTGATTCATACATAAACTTTAGACCTTATGTTTGTTCAATGTTTCAGGGCAGACAAGCCAAAAAAGCTGACAGTCACAGACGGAGTGACTTAAATAAGTATGAAAAGTCTGCTGTCTGTAGAAAGATTCTGATGTTTGGAACTTGATTTATACAAGCAAAGCTCGCAGCATCCTAACATGCTCATAAAGCTCATAAAAGCATGTTAACATGCAGGTGTTTAGCAGGTGTAAAGTGTACTGCATTCACCATTGTAGTTACCTCATACAGTTAAAGTTGGTGGTAATGTAATTAGTTCAACTAATTTCTTAAAAAGCAAAGAAGTGGAAAAATTTAAAATTTTAGCCTCATGATGGAGCTAGAATTTTTTTTTTTTTTTACCATAATCAGAGGGACCAATTGGCAGATTTTCTACACCAAATCTTGTAGCGTTCACTGTCGTTGAGTTTAGTCTTGATTTGTGAAAGTGGTTGACAAATCGGGCATCTGTCCCTTAAACTGTGCTGTAACTCTGAATGAAAACAAAAACAAACTAAATTCTATTCTCTCTGCTCTCCTTTCAGATCAAGTCTAGAAAGCGTCTGGCTAAAACTGTGTTGGTGTTTGTTGGATTGTTTGCGGTCTGCTGGCTGCCCAATCATGTGCTCTACCTGTATCGCTCCTACCACTACGACCAGGTGGACATCTCAATGGGTCACTTCCTTGCCAGCATTTGTGCTCGCATTCTGGCCTTCACCAACTCCTGTGTGAACCCGTTTGCTCTCTACCTGATGAGCAAAAGCTTCAGCAAACACTTCAAAAAGCAGCTCCTATGCTGCACTTCTCCCAGACGGCTATACAGTCAGAGCAGTGGGAGCACAAATATCACCACTGTCTGAAAACTTGTGTGTGTCCTCGTGAATTTTATTACACCTGTGATTTACCAGAACTGGAGTCCTGTGTATCGTCTTTGCCAAGACAAGTTATTCTGATATAGAAGTGTTAACTTCAGTGTGATTAATGGACACCTTCACATACTTTTGTTCCTGCTGTCAAACAATCTCACTCCAGATTTTTTATTTTATTTTATTTTATTTTATCTATAATTTTCCATTTATCTTTGTTACAAACAAAATAATGTCACAATTGTTGCTTTTGACTGTCCAGTCAAATTCATGGAAATAAGGCAAATCATTTAATTTTTGCTTTAAAATCATTAGTTAAGCTACAAAAACAAACACTGCAGCCACTCATTGAAAACTTCTTTTCTCCTTGCTTCAGATGAATGTTTCATGTTTTCTGACAAATAAATGTAATAAAAGAAAAAAGTTTTAACAGTAAGCTGACGATCATGACCATGATCCTGAAAAAAACTCTGTTTTGACCAACTGTCTTTTGGATTGTAAAATATTACGTAAAATCTAGCTCTAATTTTTCTTGTGCATGGTTTTATCTGCATGAACTGTTATTTTTAAAAAAAAAATCAGATGAATATTGGAGGTAATGCAGAGATCTCTGACATTTGACAGTTTGGTGGCTGTAAAAATCTTCACACAAAAATATTATATTGTTTTCTCTTCTGTGTACAAAAAAAATCACTGGGAAAAAGAATTTACCACAATTGTCAGTTGTCACCTTCTGTGTTAGCTTACATACAGATATTTATGTCAAACTTTATGTGTAAATTAATGGTGTATTGTTTTGCCTTACTTTACCATATTATGTATATAAATTTGAACACCTATTTGTTATTTCTGATAATTCCATGACCTATTTAAAAGTATGGTTAACAACTATCTGTGATATTGATTTACCTATCAATTGTTTTCATGGGTTGTCGAGTCTAAAATGCCAGAAAACATAAAAACAAACATCTTTAAAGCCTTGTTCTGTCGCACATTTTCAAAACTCTGTGTTGCTCTGTGGATGGATAAGTCAGTCAAATGGCCACTTTAATGGACAGACTGCAAACAAATTCTGTTCAGACATTCATTAACATCTCAAGATGAATTGTAATAAATTTGATGATCGTCTGACCTTTAATATTGCTCCATCATTAGGTCAGAAATTCATTTTTTCTAGTATTTTGCTTAAGACAAAATTGCAGCAATGTAAATGATATTCCCGCCAAAACTGCCACAACTTTTTGTTTTTGTTTTTATTGCAAATTAGCAAATGTTAGCATGTTAACATGCCAATCCAGGATATTAACATGACAATCATTAAACCCAAAACATTAGAATCAGGTTATGATCATGTAAACACACTGAATGTGATCAGTGTCTTTACATAAGCTGTATATGTAAGCTATATAAGCGGTTAGCATATATAACCACTATACATGTTTACTCATATAATCAAGCATGGCTATTCTTTTTTTTTTGAGAAATTTAATAATGTTTCTAAATAATTTAACATATTTTCTTGTTTAAGCTCTACTAATAGCTTGGTGATGGCATTTTTACAATTGGGTCACAATTTACAGAACAGTTGTTTTATCCTGCTCGTGTGTTGTGTTGTTCATGTGTTGACAATATTTTGATGTTGTTATACAATAAAACCTTTCTAAGATGGTTATATCCTCTGATTGTGTATTTTTATGAGCTGTTAAAAGTCAGTGAGTGAAAATGGAAAACTCTTAGCCAAATTAAATTGTAGCAGAAAGAAGTTTGTCTATATATCAGGCTTTTTTCCATGAAGCAACACAAGTGAATGACGTTAAAGGGGAGTGCAAGTTAAATTCAGTTCTTGGAATTTTTAATCATCTCTGTGGACCCTCAATGGAAACCCACTGAGAACTGTGGCTTAATAGAAAACATCAGCATCTGTGTTGTTTAATTCAATGTGCCCTCTGTGTGCAACACCCTAAAGACAAGGAAACAACAGGGAAACTTGTTAAAGGTGGTATTATTTATATGAGGACAGCTTGCAACCACTAGATCTGAACATGAGCAACAGGAAATCCATCAACACAAACACACTCAGACACACACTTACACAGACAAAATCACATCATATTTCCCTCTTTCGGAGCATCTGCTGAAGGGTGAGTCTTTTCTTTGCTGCTTAGAAAAAGAAATGCCAAGTTCACTCAGATCAAACTAGATTTCTTGGGTCTCTGCAGCATTGACCTTTCAGGGTGGCATTTTACTGCGAGGTAAATTAATTCCCCTTGAGCAAGAAAATTTCATCTGTTTTTTTTTGTCCTCAGATATTTTTTTCTTTCTTTTTTTTTTGTCCTCAGATATTTTTGTCTTTCTACCTCTTTCACATTCACTTAGACTGTCTTTACCTTGTCTTTTAATCCTGAGTTGTATCCTGTGAGCCAGCGTTTTCTCCAGTACATAACACTTCATTCACCAAATGTTGTTATCATCGTCTTGCTGTCATTAGGCCTATGGTTAAATATGTTAGCAGTTTCCTCATAACAGCCAGTGAAAACTCATGAGGCTTCTAATATAATAAAAACCGGGGCCTTTGGAAATTTAACTGGCCTTTGTTAGCAGAAATGGATAAGATTTTATTCAAAGATTTAGGACAAGAAAGAGGATCCTTGAATCAATGGATTTATTATAAGATGGGCAGAGTACAGACATGTATGTACAGAGAGGAAGACAATTGTAAGGGTTGATCACCTGTAGCTGACAACAGGATATCACAATATATGCCTTGAAACTACAAAATATGTGATTTAATCAAGAAAGATTTTTTTAATTAAAGATATTAATAGAAATGTAGAAGAAACCATCTTGCATGAACTGAAATTATTAAACATGCACTGCTGCACATCAGAGCTGTGACTGCAAACAAAGCTACATTAATGTTCATTAATCACAATACAAATATTTAAAGCAAACAACTGTGGACAGATTAAATAATACTGAGAGCAGGTGGTGAAGGTGCCACTTAAGGCAAAAATAAAATCTCTTAAAAATG
The DNA here is from genome assembly GCA_029814665.1 of Acanthurus lineatus. Taxonomy (NCBI): domain Eukaryota; kingdom Metazoa; phylum Chordata; class Actinopteri; order Acanthuriformes; family Acanthuridae; genus Acanthurus; species Acanthurus lineatus. The sequence continues at coordinate 8,196,140 of JAPZDV010000005.1, forward strand.
CCATGCTGACGCCAACTGCTGAGTGAAAACATTACAGAAACCTGGAGACAATTTAAATTATACTCATTAATTTACAAACTTTTGTAAAACGTCAATTCTTTAACGTGTCTTTGTTCTGTGTGAAGTGAGTGCAGGGACTGACCGTCATGATGGCACCACTAACAAGGCTGCACATGTGGCTCACATGAAGCTCACCAAAAACAACAGAGAATACTTAACACTTCTGTCATATTTAACAAATCTTTTAAATACATTTTTTACATCTATTTTAATGGATCCGGGGACTATCGAGTGTCATCCTAAAAGACTGCTACACTCATTTAGCATTGCACGTAACACTGTCAACAGTTTTTCATACCAAGTCTTAAAATCAAGGTAGCAGAACCAGGTTTATCAACATTTTTGTTCCACACATTCTTCTTCTTTATTAAAACTCAGGTCTTCAATAACCCACAATGCAACTTGGCCTTCACCAGTTCAGTGAGAGATGTAGGTGTGTTACACTACATCAGCCTCAAGCAGAGCGGAGATAAGGAGGAAGCCACAGTAATCAAGAAATCTCACTTCTCTCAGATTTAACACCCACATTTTTTTTTTCTTCTTGTAACTTGTCATTTTCCGACAGCAGTGACTCAAGTGACATCTGATGATCAGATTTCACACATCTCCCTTTGGGGCCACAAATGGCTTTGTTCACCTTTTGTTTTTTACAGAAGCACTCCAAGAGATGTGTAAAGATACATTGATGTAAAAAACCAGAGGAATGATATAAAAGTGTATAGAAATATAAAAATAAAAAATATTAAACATTACAGTCACTTCAATATTGAGGCATCATTCAAGATTCAGATAGACCACTGACAAAACCTAGTCCTTTTTCTCTGAATGTGGATGCCTTTTGTTCACTTGCCTTGTTAGTCATTGGCAAGGCACAAACATATATGTGGCAGACTGAAGGCCACAGAAGCAGGGCAGAGATGCCTCATCGGTAGAGGAGGAAGTCCTTGATGCTGTGAGGAAGGAAGAGGCTGGAGGCTCTGTGGAGGCGGCTTCTTCCCAGACTTCGACGAATACAGAACCGACAGAGCTGAGACAGAGAGCAGGGACCTGGGCAGGCAGGGGCAGAGAGAGAGGGAAAAGCTGTTATTCTTTTTGAAAAACCAAAAAAAATAAAGGAAGTTTTGGGAGTTTGATTAACATGCATGTGTGAATGCGGGTGTCCACAACATACCTCTTTTTTGCAGTGCAATTCTCACAGCACTGTTTGGCAATGACAGATCTAGAGGAGTCTTTCCCTCTGTGTTCCTACAACACCCATCAGCCCCAAAGTCCAGCAGGAGATCCACCACTTTGGCTCCTCCACCTCGAACTGCAGCATGTAAAGGACTGTCCTGCCCACACCCTTTCTGAACATCTGCTCCTACATCGGCACACAGACAGAAATGGTTGAACACCTGACTTAAGTCAAACTATGGGTTATAAACTAATAACACAAAATCCATCACAGTGTGTTCAAGCAATCAGTGAGTTTCATCAGAGAGTGTAAATGGAAGAAAGATGAGTAATTTTAAGTGCTGCAGCTCTGACAATTAGACAAATAAATGTAGACATGCCAGAAAAAAATAATGTCCTGCTTTCCATGGAGAGGGGAAGTGATGGGGAGATGAAAGATAGACTGTGCACAGTTAAAAAATCACCCTGGAAGCAACAAAAAACAAAAGCAGCAGCATTAATCAGTTTAGGTTTATTATTTTAGGACTGCAGCAGAAGATTATTTTTTTCAAGTAATAGATTTATTGTTTTGTATGTGAAAGACAGAAAAAAGCAATAAATGTTTGTTTCAATATCCAGCTTCAAATGCTTTTTTTTCAGACAACATTAAAAAAATCCAAAATACTCATCTGTAAAACTTAAAAAAAACTTTAATGTACAAATTAAAAAAAGTAACACCATCAAATCCTGACATTAAAGTAGCTAGTGCCCCCATTTTCTTTTGCTTAACAGTTAACAAAAATGATTAAAAGATTATCAAAACAGTAAATGTCATGTTTTATATTGATGGTATTTTCAGCCCTTAATTATTTTATAGGCAAGATCCAATTCCACAAACAAGCTTTATTTTACAACTTTGAAAAGTTTAAGTTGGAAAAATTGCCCAGCACTCGAAACCTTTATGTATTAATCAAGCATTTGTTGATATAAAGAACATGAAAAGTAAAAAGAACTAGCAGTAGTTGAAAAACATATATGGTATCACAAATAAAGGATGTATTTCTATTAACATAATGATTTCCTGTCAGGTCAAGGCAATGAGAAACTTCTTTTTTTAGAACTTCTTTAAATGCAGTAAAAGTCCTTATTACTTATTACTATTACTTACTTATTACTATCACTTTATGTCTTGTGTTAAATTTAATGTAAGGTGTCTTAAAGAACTTGAGGGGTATTAAATAAAGTTTTTCCCTTTGTATTTTCTGTAAGACGGATGGACATCTCACTGTGTCACTTATGAATGCTTCTGGCTTTTTGTTACACTGAATAATCAGTACCTGAATGCAGCAGCAGTCCTACACAGGCTGCAGCCGGGGCCATGCAGGCAGAGTACAGCGGCGTCCCCACCGCTGGCAGCTCCATGTCGATATGAGCTCCATATGACAGCAGCACCTCCAGACACTCTGTGTGACCTGATGGAGACACAGCGTAGCGTTAGAACTTGTGCACTGACGGATTACACCTTTAAACTCAAACCATTCGTTTACACACACACACACCCTTCTTAGCAGCCTCATGGATGGGTGATGCCAGCTGGTACAGAGTGTGTATTGAGGCGCCATGCTGCAACATTAGTCCGACACAAGCTGCACTCCCACTGCTGCAGGAGTTGAAGAGAGGTGTGGCACCATCTGTTGATACCGCCTCCACCTACAGGGGGAGTTAAGGAAACATAAAGATGCCAGTTCAAGAGAGCTGGACATTACTCAACTGACTTTGTTCATTTAATTACACTTAATTATCAGGGACAACACACAGACCCATATGAGTGCATGTGGTGTCGAAACACAGACCCTGCTGGTTATTGGTTATTCAAAAATTCTATCTAAATGGATGGAGTGAGTTTTTTAAACTTAGTTTAAGAAAAAAAATAGTATGGCATCTGCATAGTTTAACAAATTACCACAGCCATAAAGTTAATATTTTAATAAACTCAGTGAATTTTCACAATTATGAGTAACAAATGTTTTAATTTTTTAAAGTTTAAAGTTTAAAGTTTCTCTTCCCAGGTTTGACACTGCATGATTCTCTCCTTTTTGAAGAAAAAATACCTCTGGTGTGACATAATAAAACCTGAGAGGTTGCTCATTCAAAAATTGTTCAGTAATTGATTCCAGATTTAGCACTTTTAATACAAGTTTATCTTAAAACAGAATAGATCAGTGTTTTTACATTGGCACCATTGTCCAGCAGGAACTTAGCACAAGCATAATGGCCACCAAGGCAAGCTTCATGGAGAGGAGAGACACTGTCCATGGTGAGGGTATCCACATGGAAGCCCTGCAGGGGAGATCATAGAGGATAATATTGTCAGAAACAACTGTGTTTGTTCATTCTATATAATGTATATATTTGTTAAGAATGAAAAAAGACCCATTTTAAGTTACCTGAGTAATGAGGCTTCTCAGGTGTAACAGTCTGCCTTGGTAGGCGGCCTCATGGAGAGGAGTTCTGTCAGACCAGGAGTCTAAGACACAGAGAAAAAGATCAGGAAGGTCTTCTTTTTCAGAAAACAAAGAAAGGCTCATGGCTACATGATCCTGCTCTCTGTGCTTTGTAATGTTAAGACAACTCATCTGAAAACATGTTTATCTGGTTTTTCTGGGTCATCCCAACCCCAAACACCAAACTAACTGAACAATACACACCGGAGTTTACTGTAGCAGAGCCCAGTAAACAACTGTTACATAAAAGGTTTCCAGCTCCTATCCATTCTTTATCCCTGGGTACTAAAGTGCAACTTTTAAGCGTCAAAAAATTGTACAAGTTGATATCACTCCCTGATGCAAAGGCACTTAAAGCCAAAGTTGGTACATGTGCTCAAAAAATAAAGTAGTCTAGTTGTGTTACTCTTAACTTCCATCATTACATAGCAGATATGAGCACAATGGGCCACACAGACAAAGAAAAAACCTTACCTGCCATCAGCGAGTTGCATGCCAAACCACCATAGATGTACAATGGGGTCTGCCATGGCTTTGCACATAAGGACACCTCTGTTTGAACAGCAGCCATGATGAAAGTGTAACAACAGCAGACCCCTCCACACACAAGCCTTCCCAGGCAGATACACAAACCTCAAGTCAGAAAGCCTCCCTCTCTTTCTTATCTGGGTCCTTGGCCGCCTCCCCGACACCTCCACCTCCCAACCACCCATTAACCAGTCCATGGATGTAGCCTGCTGTATGTGCATGACAATGGTTATAGGGATGGGCCTCCGCTGATGATATACCTTGAATAAAAAACTTGTACATGCTAACAGCTGCAAGCAGAAGGATGCACACAGACAGGCTTTGACAAGTTTCACACTGTTGATATTTTGGTGCGGTGTACTGGTGTTCTTCTTGCCAAATAAGTAATGTGTGAAAGTGTACTGTCTTTTGCTAGGATAACATATATTCAGCTAATGGCACAATAGATGTTGCTATCAGTTGTGGTTGAACATGTCACCACAAGCTTTAAATATAATGATTACTTACAATACAATACACCAACACACATCAACTTTCTCCAAGCACAGGCTCAGCTCCTTCTGTCTCTTTAAAACTGGCTCTACATGAAGGTAAAAATCTACTGATCTGCACATTTACAATATGATAAAGCTCTGCATTTTTAGTTTTAGCTCCCTTTGCCATTTCACAGGCATGATATAATGTTCAACCTCCATTCACAACACTATGCAAATCTCCATTGTTAGCCTTGAGAAGCCCTGCTATCCCATCCCCATCACCTCCTGTTTCACAGCTACTCTGTGTTTTGTCTGGCGCTCCTCATTCCACAGAGCCGTCTCGTTTGCAAAACTAATTCTAAGAAAGTGGTCCTCTAATGTCTTTGTGGGCGTCCTGTCTCATACAATAGTCTCTAGAAGATCATACTGCCATAATCATGGACACAGTATACAGTATAATTGAAATGGCAAATAAAAACAGATAAAATATTGGAAAGTATAGTTTATTTTTCCCAGTGGCTTGTTTAGTAGTTATGTCATTGTCTGAAAATAAATCCAGGGTTCATATAAATATAAAACATTAAAAATTATGAGCAAAGGAATGGCATTTTTGAGAATAAAATTAGGCAAAAAAATGCACTGATTTACAACATCACACAAATATAATGTTAACAACAAAACCATTGTTGCATATGAGGTATGTGTCCAACTCAATACAATTAACTAGCCCTTTTATCCTCTTCTGTTCAGTGCAATCTACATTTTATGGCAAATCAAAATAGTGGCTTTTAAAGCTCAGAGATGTGCCATACATTTCCATTTTCACAATTTAGCATAAAAAGTGTTCCTCCTCAGAGCTTCAGTCTCTGAGAGAATCCTTTCACTCAAGGTCCTTTTTGATAAGTAAATGTAAACAATGTTAAGTGTTACCATGAGCACATTCAACATTCAGCAGCCATGTTTCAAATGTTAGTCAGCACCATACAGAGGGCACACGACACCAAAACTGTTTTCACACATGCACTGCAACTCTAAACATTTCCCAACATGAATAAGTTGGTCAGGACATCATCCTTTATAGCTCCATAGTATAAAGTTCATTTAATGTGTGAATGCCTCTCTTTTGTTGATATGGTCATTAATTCCAAATACATGTAGTGTTGATATCACTGCAAAAGCTGTCATTACTAAAGATATTATCCTCCTGCTGCTGCTCCACCCAGACTCCTTTCCTGAATCTAATTAAGTATTTCCAGTTGTGAGAATGTGTCTGATACAGCTCTCCTGTTTTGTGCTATATGTGTCAAAAGGCAACTCCAGACGATGTCTGGACCTAATTCTTTAGACACTGACTGGAGTTCATTTAAAAAAACATAAGCAGCAAGAAGTTAAAGAGATGTGTGAAGCAATCACTATGAAGAAGGATCTGGATCTGCTGCTTGCTTCGTGGCACTGACTTTACTGCATGGTTCCTGCCTCCACAGGCCGTGAGGGCCAGTGGCGTTCACAGCCACGTCCATGACCCAGTCTGGCACCAACCACTGCAGAAGCAGCAGAAAAAGGAAGTCTAAAACAGCCACAAATGCAAAGATGGAGCCAGCCACGGGGCCACAGTGAGCCCTGAGTCTCCGTAACCGTCTGTCCAGGGGAAGAACCTCCTCTCCAGACACCCGGTCGTACACCTGAGAGGAAAAACACAATGATGAGCCCATCTATTACTCAGTGTGAAGCTCAATCATTGCAGCTGCAGCAGTGCCGCCAATCGGAAATGCACAGAAGAAACCAGGTTACTCAAAAAATCATTTACATGCACTGCAGAAACCTGGCAACTGTATCTAGGTGTACATTGATCAGGTCAGTAATCTGATTGTTCCCTTTCCCTATATCTCATTTTGAAAACAATTGCTCACTTATTCAATTTGTACTTGTGATACAAGATATTGCTGCCCCATTTTACATAAGTGTGTGTGTGTTTGTGTTTTAGGGTGTGCAGTGAAAACTCAGTTTTTTTATGCAGTGGACACATATCAGACTTTTAGAGGCCACTTGTGCTTTCCCTATCAGAGATTTATAGTCACATACTGCACACAAGAACATTTTTTTGAACGCGTAACCTGGAAACTCATAAACATTAAAGCTAGACTTAAAAGATGGCAAGGCTAATGTATCAGTCTGTCTTAGCTCATTAATGATGTGCTGGCGTTGGAAGATATTTTAGCTGATAAGTAATAAGAGTCTGAAGTTAAGAATTGCCAAATTAGGTTTAAGATCATTTGGATGTGACTCTGTGTCTGTGTTTCTAAAGAAAAATTAGTGGTGTAGTTCAAATGCAGCACCACACAGTGTCACAGTGGTGTGTGTTTTAAAGTGACAGACTGGAGCTGAGTGCTGTGTACACTTATTATTGCTCAAATCAAAGTTCACCTGTATGAACTTTAGTCAGTAATGAGCTCGTGCTATGTACTATATTCTACTGCTCATGTATGACTGTGAGGTGTATGAGGTGAATGTTTAGGACTGTAGAATGAAGCAGTATGAAGCAGCTCTGTATAACTTTTACTCCTCAGTTCTCTAAGCTAACTAGCTTTCCTCGACCTTCTGCTTACTACATGCTAGGGGCTCTCTCCAGCTACACCAGACCATGTTACATTATACTTTAGGCTGGTACTCTCTATTGTTATTCGATTTTCTATACCTTCTATACTGATATCAGTAAATGCCTCACAAGTTTTAGCCTGTGTGGGTGAACATACCTTTTCAGTCCTCTCTGCAACGTTTCTCCAGGTGTAGAGGTTTCTCACACGAGCATGGGTAGAGGCGGGGGAGGGGACAGACCCTGAACGCTGCTGGGTGATGACTGTCTCGAGACCAGCACACAGTGACCGAACGGTGGGTTCACACAGTGTGATCAGTTCCTCAGGTAACACCTCAGGAATTCCCCCCACCCGAGTGCTAACCACCTTAGAAATAAAACAAAGGCCGATTGGACATATTTTATACAGACACACACGCCCACAAAAATGTAATTCACAACATGAGTGCAACATCTGTTCCAGCATCAGTCTATATTTAAAAGTGCATTTCCCACCAAATAAAAAGTAAATAGCCTTGTGTCTGCAAAACAAAAAAATTAAATTTCTATACTAATTTACCTCTTAATGCTGAAACTTTAAGTTTGTTTCCCCTCTGATTGACCACACTTTGCATCACTGTTTGGTGGGCGTGGTCAGAAAAACTAGCTCTGTTGCATTTGAAATCATCCCCAACAGTGATGTCAGGATGCTCTGACCACACCCAGAGTACACTGCAAGTCAACAAAAACAAGGCTTTCATGTTGGTGACTCCATAGTGAGACACGACATCAGTTTCTCTGCTGTTTCAAATGCATTTAAGAAAATGAGCCATCTACTGACGAACACCGCTCAGAAGTTATGCCTGCCACTGCTGGTTTTATCAGCCTGTGATGGCTTTTTATTATTCAGACAAAGGTGAATTTTACATCAGCTTCCCTTTAGCCTCATTCAGATAAGATTGGACACCTACAGACTGAGCTATGTGCTTTCACAATGTGTAAAAAAGTTCTAGCAGTGTGAAAAACAGTGTTTCACAGGGAGCCTTTAAAGTGTATTTTAAAGCTTATTTTGCTCTTGAGGCCTGAACTCAGTTGGAGGGCTATGCAAAGGACATTCTCATTTGCATCATCATTTGCTTCCTAGAGTGACACTTCTGCAAAAATAAAAGAGGAACTGATCCTTTCAGATTACCTGTGATAGCTAACTGGACAGGGATTCACTACAGGAACAACTTGCTGGGTAATTCTTAGCAGACAGGCCTTTAATTTTATAATGGAATGATGTTTAGTTTAGTGGATGTGACATCACATTGACCAGGAAGGGCATCACATTACAAGACTTTGTTATTGTCATTCTAAACATAGTTCCTGGTAACAGCGTTTTCTCTTCCTGCTGATACACACCAGACCCAACTTTCCCCGTCACACACGAGTGTCTGGCTGGTCAGCGACTGCCATTTGTAACTATTATTATTAATAATATCACTTTAAATAGTCTCTCCCATTTTTCCCCCCTACTTCTGCTTCATGTTTTTAAAGTAGTCCTATTAGATGGATCTGAGCAGACACCTACAAGCACACACATACAGGAAAACTGGGACAACAACGTTTAATCATCTGCGTCAAGCCAATTCAGTTCTGCTGAATGGACTTCTGTGGAGCTGCTTTTTAAACTGGCTGGTTTCAAATTAGGGAACTGTTTCTTTTGTTACTGATTTACAGCCATTAGGAATAAAGTTAATATGTTCTGAACATTTTGATACATTTTATAAATCTTA
>JAPZDV010000005.1:8213318-8231650 GCA_029814665.1 Acanthurus lineatus
ACACACACTAATCTCTGCTGTCACTTCCCTATAATTTTTTTTACTTTTTTTTTTTTTTGTTATTATGTTTCCTACTGTTTTTTTTTTTTTTTTTTTTTACAACCACTTTAATTCATCTTATAACCAACAGCCTTAGTTGTTAATCAGTCCCTCTTCACTACATGTATTAGTGATAACTGTGGATGTGGGTAGTATTTACATATTCAAATAATGTATGGTCATACTGTTTACTATTCAACCACTCTATCTACTCCCACTACCCTAAGCAGCTAATATTGATGTGATTAAATTTGGTTACTCAGAAACTAAGTTTGTTGCTCAATCATAGCTCCACGGCCACTCCCAGAAATTCCAGATTCTTACTTTGAATTCTGTTCAAGTGCATCAACAACAGGGGGAAAAAAGGAAGGGGGTTGTTTATTCTAAACTACTGACCTCAGTCTTTCTCAAATCCTTGAGACAGCCAACAAACAAAACAGTCTGCCTTTAAACAAAGAGTGGAAAAGTCAGATTTTGGGGTCAATAAACAAAACTATGGTCAAACATGTGGCATGATTCTCGATAGGCCTCTTCATTAAACTCCAAACCTGGTGTTGTTCAAATGTTGTTGAAAACTTTTGGTAGAATAGGGTGTTTAAGTACATTTAAATAAAGAAAATGTATTATTTAATATTGTTATAACAATACAATGAATGAACAAAGTGTTTACTGTCATTTGAGAATTCGAAGATTGCACAATCTTAATGATGAATGTGGCCTTACTGGTACATTAAAATCCCAGTCTCATAAAGATTTCATTTAGGTTTATGCTTTACATCACACAGATATTAATGACTGTTAAATTGATTATTATGTCCCATCAATTGTTTTGGATATGATTTGACTTGAGGCTTTATAAAACAATTTAAGGTCAAGTTTTTCCAATATGGCTTAAAAATTTTTATGGACAGACACAAAATATTTAACATGGAATTAAATAATATAATTATACAAAATACAGAATGTATTCAGCGCAAACATAACCAAATTAATATCAGTCTTGTTAACAACAAAAAGTGACCCATGGCTCAGTTCAAGTTTTATTAAGAACTTTTTGCCTAACTCCAAAGGTAAATCCTGAAATTACCTCTAAAAGTCCCTAATATTCTTTAACACCCTTCTGATACTTGATAAAGCAGGTTTTCTAAAATAAAGGCTAAAGGAAACATCATGTCACATCATGACACTTAACTGACTCAGTACCAGTTGTTTGGTAGAATGTAATCAGGTGTTAACAAATCCTGTCATTTCCCTTGGTGTTCAAAAGGTGATAAAACTATTGAGGTGCCAAAAAATCTTTATGAGAATGTTCTGATTTACCACTGAATGTTTTGCATTTTATCACACTTAAATTTTACAAGAACTAAGACAGGACATTTTTCAGTTTTAGTCCAGGAGGCAGAGATCCTCTCCACATTTAAGGGTGGGCTCAAAACTTCATTTTGCAACAGAGTTTGTTGCCAGGGCGGGCTCAGGCTTGCCTTAGATCAGCAGCCCCTATGCTGCTATACATAGACTTACACTAGAGACCTCCATGGCTCACTGACTTCCTCTCTCTCTACCTTTCTCTGATGGTATCTCTTTGCGTTCACATTCCATTGATGTAGTAGTAAAGATAATAAAAATAGCAGTATTCTTCTATCATTATATATATATATTGCACATTATTAAGTACCATTACTGTTACTAGTCACATTTTACCATTAAAGTTTTAGTTGTTTTGCTATTGCAAGTTGCCAACTCTTGACTTGACATTTAAGCTGCATTCAACTCGCAAGTTTTGCAGCTAGTTTGTTAATGTTCAGTGAAAGCCAGTGAATTTATGAGCAGTATGCAGCTTTGATGGCTCCGAACAGGGTTATGTCTAGATGCAGAGTCTGGGACAGGGACGGTTGAATTGTGTGATGAGTGGCTTCACGGAAACGGATACAATCCAAAGTTTTAGGAGGTTGAGGGATATTTAAGTGTCATCTGTGAGTGTCTGTGAGCAGAAAGAGTCATCTGTGAGTGTCTGTGAGCAGAAAGAGTTTTGCAATAACACACTCACTTTAGGTTAGAGACTTTAGGATGCACAAATTCCAACATGACTGCTCAGACTGAGGTTCTACTGCAAAAAATCAAATCTATATCTAATTTAGGTCACATATGAAAGTGGCCAAATTCAGATTTTAAAAGATCTGATTCTATGTGACTTCTGTTGTACTCATAGAATAAACAGATCTGGGTCAGATGAGAAAAAGAAAACTGATTTAGGCCACTTGTTACTGCAGTGTGAACACTGTATTTGTTTAATGTGTTTTCTTTGTGGGAGATTAACTGAATCAAATTTTCCTCATTGTTGAGAACAAATACACAGCAGGGTAGGAATGCAGTACAGAAAGGAAACATGTCAATCATGTGCAATTAACAACACTGCAAGTCACAATACAGGTTCCTAATATGATACTACTGATGCTAACAGTTGAATGTTTCACTCTTTTGATTATAGGCCTAATATGAAACATTTATGTGTGATTATTATGCAGTATATAGACTAAGCACCTATATACTTCTCAGAGAATGAAAAACTAACTCTACATCACAACAAATCAGTTCCTCTTTATAAAGCTGAATTAAACTGTCTCCCAGACTGAGCATAGAAACAATAATCAACCAGATAGGTATGCTGGTATATATGTAGTAAACAGAGAAGCAATAAAGAAAATGAAATCTGTCTGTCTCTCTTGACAACTTCATCAGTGTCACAACACAGGGGTCTGCATTTACATTCTACAGTTGTTGTTAACACTCAAATGTTCAATTCATTTATTTATAAGTATAGGAAATTTTTGTTTGATTCTGCCATACATGAGCATACTTCAGAGAGCAAGACAAACTCACTTTACATAACAACTATTCAACGAATCGACTTTAAACTAAAAGAATACATATTCGTGTTATTCATCTCATAACAGTCAAAAATAAATCTGAAATAAATCTACTAAAGGGCTGAGCAAATAATCAAATTATCGACCGAACATGACAGCGACAATAAGAGAAAATGCAACATGTCAAATCACGCGCAACTAAACCTCATCATGGTTGAGGGTCTGCGTTGAGATCATGTGAATTTTAACAATCTTACACTTATTTTATTCTGAGAACGAGAAACGTTTGTCTGCTATTGTACTGCACTATAAAGGCTGAGTATTTTTATGGAAACTTTACAATGCCGTTGAAAGATTTAACTGCAATAAAAGCTTACCTGAGACAAATAACACCATTAATACTCCCAGGAATGTTCTCATGTTGCGCCCTGTGGTGGAAAATGGTCAATGGATCTGAAGTATCTCGATGAATATGTTGCTACATTGATGAAACGATGTCTAGAATTGATATTTTTCTTCCGTTTCTGCCGAGTTATTGTTCTGATCAAAGATCTGATCAAGTAGGTGGGCGAAGTTCCGACACTTAAAAAGGTCAGAAATCCACTACGTCCTCTGTCAGTCTTTGGAGGGAAGTGAAAGTCCAACCACATGCGCCGTTGGTTCCACTCCCGGAATACCGTCACCATATTTGTATAAAAGGAAATAAGTGACTACATTTATTGTCCTCCTCCAACTGAGAACAATGCAGAATATATTAATCAAAGTTAATAGAAGTGTAGCAACAAGGGCTGTATATACATTACACAAGACGCTCTCCAGCCTCTCCTGAAAGGCTATATAGCGTCTTGAGAGAGATACTTTGTAAAAAAAAAAGTATTTTCTTTAATATCACACACATGTATAGCCACACACACACATGATCAGACTCGCTCCCCCGCCCCTTTCCATCCAACACCAAACACATCCCTCCCAGCCTCACACCGTCACCGTCGGAAGCTAAACAGGGAGGGATCAACAGGATTGGGATCGGAACACTTCAGCCGCCGCTGAGTCGACACATTACATTGCCTGTTTTAACATATCGTCTGACGGGTAAATCGTGAACAAAAAGGGGGGTGCTGGACACCGGGAGGACGGCATGGGAGAGCTCACGGCGTTTCTGCTGTTACTGGTGGCGACCTTGACGCTTTCATCCGAGGTGAGTTCAACGGAGAAAATCTGTGGTTGTGGAAGAGTGTCGGTGAGCAAATCCTTGGCTCCGCTCGTCTGCGGGCCTGTAGCTAGGCTCAGCGGGCATCAGACGGACCACAAAGCCAACCACCGGGCAAAATATGAATAATGGTGAATTAAAATTTTGGTTATAATGTCAATGTAATCGACAGCACTGCGTAGGTTATAGCGTTATACTCAAGACTAATAAAGGCTACGATACAATCGAGCTGCCGTTAATAACATTGTTTTTAGGCTTTGCTGAGGCCCAATCTTGTATAATGTTTTTTTCTCTGGAAGTATTTAGCAAATTGTTGTACGAATCCATCGACATTCCATTTCTATTGTGTAAGCAGATTTACTGCGCAGAGCTAGCAAACCCATTTATGTCAGCAATGCTACCAAGGCCTGCCGTTAGATGTCAGTGATTGACAGTTTGGTCCTGCCATGTCGAACGTGTTTTGGTTTGTCTTAGGTGATTTCTTTGTATTTGTTTGAGTTAACACTCTGTAATAATAGTTATAAATTTAATACTACTTAGATACGTTAGTTTAGTCGCCTAGCTAGTGGGGTGAACGGCGTCTGTTGAGCTAACGTTAGCTAGCTTTTTCCAGAACATTTCACGGATTGGCATGGCAACCACTGTGGGCAAACGTAACGTCGTATGCGTGTTCTGTTCGGTCAGTTTGTCATGTTTTAAAATCTCTATGGCTTCAGCCAAACACGTTTATATCCGGAAAATACAACACAAATCTCACTGCTTTGATGTGAATGTGCTCACTGATACAATCACAGATTTTTACCAAAGCTGAACAGTATTTTTCGGTGCCGCTGCGTCGACCTGGCCCAGTAGGTCCAGCCCAGCAGTGTTGCAGAGCCAGCGTTAGGGTGGTGATATTGCTGAGGAGAATGGAAAAAGGATGCAGCCTTTTCTAGTTTGACACAAGCAAGATGGCGCCTGCAGCTTGGCTGCTGTTGCTGCTGCTGTGCCTAACCAAAGAGAACTACACAGCTTAGTAACGGCTGGAAAAAGGGATGAGCTTGGCCTGCATATTAATATGCATATCATTGTATGTATACAGCTGTTTTCTCATTAACGTGCAGCATTTAAGAGTGTAAGAAATGTAGGGAGGTTTCAGTGCGTGGTCAATAAAATGATATAAGAGTATGACAATGTTACTCACCTACAGTAGCTTTTTTACCAAAGCTAGACCCCCGTATTCTGCAGTAAAAAATGTCACTACAAAATAATTATGCAGGACAGACTATTGATATAGGATTCAAAAACATTCCTCAACAAAGAGCATCATATGGCATACCTGGGATTATCCTGACAAACAGTATCTGTACAATTCAGCTGGGAAATTTCATCATGTTCACATATTGCTGTAGCTTAGGACAGAGCTATTATGATCACTAATTACACATGGTTTATATCCTTGCTGTAAAATGTTTTACTTTTGTTAGATGCCATTTTTTCACAGGGTTCATATGATAAGTCTTGTGAGACATTTGTAATGCCTCTGTTTTATTATTGCTAAATTCAACCGTTGTTTTGCTGTGTAGTTCATTTTCTGTGCTGCAATGTTTTTTAGCCTGCAGGCTGAGTCATGATAGAAAGTCACACAGGCCTCTAAGCAGCAATACCTAGATGTTTTAACCTTTGCGCAAATCTGTCGCCATGCTACCCTACAGTCACCCAGGAGTGTTATGTAGCTTTTTTTTTCATTTAAGAGTAGGTCAGGAAATGAACATGAACCAGTGATATGTTGCATTAACAGAATGGCGTAATTCTTAAGTACAAGTTGGCAGATCTACCATTCTAAGCTGAAATGTCATTTTGCTAACATAAATTATTTTGGTTTTATATTTTGTAGCTGGTAACGGACTTGTCTCTTTGAAAGTTCTATTTTTCTCTTTTACTTTTTTAGTTGGATTTGCCATTAGATGCAAGGAGCTCAAATGAAAATGACCAAAATTAAATAAATGATGAATGACATTGTGTAATGGACTGTGGAGGGGAGAACAGCCTGCAGATAGGAACAACTGGCTAACCCATCCTGACTTACAAGAGGTCAATTTTATGCAGATCTCCACAGGCAAACACAGCATCAAGTCTGAATCAGTCATTTAAAGATTTGCAGCAGATGGCTTGGTGGCGAGTGTATTGTCAGCTTGTAGCATCAGTCCTGTCTAATGTCTGCCAGAAAAAAGCACACCCAGAAGGTGAAAACGCACTGAGACTTCCACCAATTGTTTTCAAAAACACAAAGGAAGGAAAAACAGTAAGTGCTGAAAGCTGTGTCCTATTAGACATTAGAGGGAAAAAAAATGGTTCAGCTGAGAAAGAAGGTTGTTTATGTCTCATATTTACTCATGACTGAGTTTTGATAGCCTGTTGTTAAATAATTTTTCTACCTTTGGCTCTAATGGTTATATGTTCTTCCCTACCCTCTTGTTGCACTTTCTTAAACATAGGAAGTGATTAACTCCCATTAGCCAGGCTAACAAACAGTACAATGGGCAGCCCTTTGCCTGTAATGCTTAACTTTCTGGCTTATTAGCTCAATAGGGATGAAACTGAGTATCTCGCCTTGTTTACCCTTGACCAAAAGTTATTTCATATATCTATATTTCTAAACTGCACAGCAAATCAAAAGAGTGATCTAAAGGGGCATTTTCTTTTATTTATATATCCCATTCCAGTACTGCAGAGAAGATGTTTGCAGGTTTGTATCTTAAAGGAAGAATAATAAACTGAAAGGGACTAAAAATACAAAAGCTGCATCAGGAGTTATTTATGGTGAAGCTGTGCTTTAGTGTGGTGCAATCAATTGTCACTGTTGTACTCTCTTTCCCCTTGTCTGTACAGGTGCCTGCTGATGACTCCATGGGTTTGCTAACTGAGCCCCAGGTGGCCATGTTCTGCGGGAAGCTCAACATGCACATCAATGTGCAGAGTGGCAAATGGGAGTCTGACCCCACTGGCACCAAGAGCTGCATTGGCACCAAGGAGGGCATCCTGCAGTACTGCCAAGAGGTATTTAAACACAGTGAGACAGCAATGCAGACACAGAGAAACAGATAAGGAGAGAGAGACAGACAGACAGACAGCAAGACAGCAAGTACACATAAAAACCTCTCACATTTCTCCAGGTTTACCCAGAATTGCAGATCACAAATGTTGTGGAGGCCAACCAACCTGTCAGCATCCAGAACTGGTGCAAAAAAGGCCGCAAGCAGTGCCGCAGTCACACACACATTGTGGTGCCATATCGCTGCCTGGGTAAGCAGTTTTATTGAAACAGGTGGATGTTACTGAGTGTGTTTGTGCGTGTGGTCTCAAACTAATATTCTAACTACTTGTAATGAGCAAAGGTATTGTTATGTTACAGTTGGGGAGTTTGTGAGTGATGCCCTGCTCGTTCCGGACAAGTGTAAGTTCTTGCACCAGGAGCGTATGGACCAGTGTGAGAGTCACCTGCACTGGCACACTGTAGCCAAAGAGGTAAGGACAAACAATGAGACAGGACTCCCTGTCACCCTATAAACCTAACATCGCATATCATGGTTCCTCCTATGCCAACGGCTTTTAATTTCTGCTTCCTCCTTCTGGTCCTCTGTTGATCTATTGCTGAGTGACTCAGCAGTCCTTAATTTCATTCTTTTGATACTCTGCTTTTACCTTGTCACTGCCACTTTGATCTGATTCCCATTAATTTTATTGTCATACCTGGTCCACATTCACATTGTTCAACAATGTGAGGTCACTTACAACGACTTTATTCTTTATGAAATGATTGAACGCGTTTTGATGTCATTCAGGTTATTTATATATGAATGTTAAAACCCATTCATTTGCTGAAGGAAGTTATTATTGATGTGTGTTTTTAAAAATAGTCCTGTGGAGACCGCTCCATGAATCTCCATGACTACGGGATGCTCTTGCCATGTGGTATTGACCGTTTCCGTGGGGTGGAGTTTGTCTGCTGTCCAGCAGAGGCTGAGCGTGAGGCAGACAGCGCAGAGATTGAAGGGGAGGAGTCAGACGTCTGGTGGGGCGGAGCTGAGACTGAATACTCTGATAACAGGTATAGTCCCCCGCATGCATTGACCATTGTGCACACGCATATTCACACCAGTTTATGTATTGAACAAACCAACGGCTCTCTCTCCAGCATGTCGCGTCCGGCTGACACAGAACCTGCCACCACGGAGGATGATGAAGATGAGGATGAAGAGGCGGACACTTTCGAAAGGGACGAGAACGGAGATGGCGATGAAGATGACGAGGAGGACGATGTGACTGACGAACGGGATAGCGATGAGCGCAGTGCAAACATCGCCATGACAACCACCACCACCACCACCACTGAATCAGTTGAAGAAGTCGTTCGAGGTAATAAGTTGATGCACTCCCCTTTGTCAGATGTTTTTCATTTATTGGTTGTTTTTCGTCATATGTTGTTGATTACATTCATGTCACTTTTATGTTGCCCATGAAATTCAGAAGCTCACGTTTTGCATTCATTTTTATTTGACATTTAATTTGCGTTTGCCTGTGTGCACATATCCCAGCCGTTTGTTGGGCTCGTGCTGAGTCAGGCCCGTGTCATGCCATGCTGGAGCGTTGGTACTTCATGCCTGAGAAGGGCCGCTGTGCTCCCTTCTTGTTCGGGGGCTGTGGGGGCAACAGGAATAACTTTGAGTCGGAGGAATACTGCCTAGCCGTCTGCAGCAGCTCGTGTAAGTCCCAGGACCGGAGCAGTCTAAACCCCGAAGCATCGACAGTATGAGCCTGGTTCCTGTCCTCAGGCTATGGATTGCCTTTCTGCCTCTGTGTTTGTCTCTCCCTGTCCTGAGTGTCTGATGGCTCTTAACCACTCGGAGCACTTACAAGTCGATTTGATTGCTTGTCTTCAGCTCCAGGCCTATTTCTTCCTACAGATGACATAAGTCATTAAAATGAGTCTCAAATACATAATTTAATTGTTTCATAAAGCACAGGCATTTTCTGAAAGCACCAGGAACTAACTTTAATAGGAGTGAGTAAAAGTGTCTGTAGGGAACAGTTTTCAACTCAAATTCACACACTTGCTCCTTTAGTTTCTCTCTGTAGGAATCCGTACAATAAATGTTGGGTAAACTAAAACCTTTAAAGGCAAGCGTATCATGTGAGTGTCCCTGTTGGAAAGTGGTCATGGTGCTCTTGTAGTCATTTACTTCACAAATATTTAATCATTCATTTTGTCATTTTCTAACTTGTAACACAAAGTGATACTTCCTACAGCATGTGGACGAGACAGCACAAAAACTGAACCTTGTCTGCGTGCACCAGCATGCACTTTTGTACAAATGTGTGTTTGCATGCCTTGCAGTCACCAGGTCTAACGTGTGCTGCTGCAGCTCCGTAGTTGTGGCTCTCTAACAATTTCAAAAACATGTCTTAACCAACTGAGTCTTGCAGTATCCCAATTGCCATAGTTTGTGTGTTTGTGTGTTAATATATGTGGATGGGTGGGTGGGGGAGGGTGTTGTAAAGGTTAATGGGTTGATTTGTTGTTTCCACCCAGTGAAGCACCAAGGCGCTGCAGTGTCTGCCCTGATCCTGACTCAGCTCTTTACATCTTATCTCCAGGCTCCCACATGAAATATAAAGACAAAAGGCACAACACTTACCAGGAAACTAATCCCCGTTTGTCCTGCAATAACCCATTTTTTGTGTTTATATAAAAATGTTCCCTGCATGTAGTTAGCCTATTAAACGTGAGTTCTTATCAATTTCATTTGAGTGTGTTCCACGCACTCACGTTTACCTGTCATGCATCCTTTTTTACATGTATTTTATGACCCTTAGAGTCACTCTTCCTCAAATTTTATCAATTTCCTCCTTGTCCTATAACTGATCTCTCCTCTGTTCCCTCTTCTCTCCTCCAGTGCCCACTACGGCCCCCAGTCCTCCAGATGCCGTGGATCGGTACCTTGAGTCTCCCGGGGACGACAGCGAGCACGCTGACTTCCAGAAGGCCAAGGAGAGCCTGGAAGCCAAACACCGTGAAAGAATGTCGCAGGTACATAGGCGTGCCTGGGTAAACATTTACATTCTAAACATTTCGGTCCGTGAAAGAATGTCGCATCTGATGTGACAGTGAATTTATCAGTATATCCTGGTTGTTATTGTACCTGACTTGACATTCTTTATGCTCAGGTGATGAGGGAGTGGGAAGAGGCTGAGAGACAGGCCAAGAACCTTCCTCGTGCTGATAAGAAAGCTGTCATTCAGGTAGAAAACACACCATGACTTCGTCTGTTTTGTGCCGGTATTATTACACCATTATTTCTGATTGTCAAAGGTGTTGGATCTCTTTGGATGGCATAAAATAGGCGCGACACTTGAATATGGAGTGATACAGAGCTGCAGTGAGATATGCATCAGAAGAGGTTGTTGGCCCTCACTTGCAGAACGAGTATTTTGACGATTTTATTTGTTCATTTTTTAAAGAGATGACAGATAACAAATGGCATGTTGAGCCTCTGAGTTTTTTTCAGCTCATTCGTCAACTAATTGATCTAGCTGTTACAACCCAGATGTTAATGCTCACAATCGAGTGTGGTTTTATTTCCCACATTTTTGTATTCAGTTAATTTCAAATAGTTCAATGCAAGAATGAAAAAAGAGAGAATCTGAACTAAGAGATAATTAAACAGTAAACAGGTACTCAGTGGATGACCTTGGACTCTTAATTTTTTATTTTTTAACAAAAAAGAGAAAAAGTTTACATATTTGAAAAAAATTATTCATCAGAACGTGTAATTTTAGAAAGGAAATTATAAGCTTATTTTAAAGTAAACAAAAAAGAAATGCAACACTTCAGTACCAAAATTATTTCAGCAGCATGCTAACTTGCTCAACCACCCCTCATCGTAAATATATATTACTTAGCATGTTGCCATGTGCAGCCCACAGTCTAGGAAAAACCTTATATAAACTATACAATTTCTGCTGGTATTCATAACCAAACTTACAGTATAAATGGGTCATTGTTTCATCTGTCGCCTGTACTGTATTTGCAGCACTTCCAGGAGAAGGTGGAAGCTCTGGAGCAAGAGGCTGCAGGAGAGAGGCAACAGCTTGTGGAGACCCACATGGCCCGGGTGGAGGCTTTGCTCAACAGCCGCCGACGCCTGGCTCTGGAAAATTACCTCAGTGCCCTACAGGCCAACCCTCCACGGGTACACACATGAACACACACACACACACACACAAAACACACAAACATGGCACCTTGTTTCTTAACAAAAGCAGAGCTGTTAGCATGAAGTCATGAGCAAGTTAATGAGTGACTTTAGAGGCACGTTACAATAACTTTCTCAGTACATTCTCCTATTTGTGAAAATATTATGCAAGCGTTACTGGCAAGAAAACACCATATATGTTTTAATTGACTTCTGTTTGTGTAATAATGCCGTTAACACTCCACAACACTGCCACCACTAGGCTCGTCAGGTATTGAGCCTGCTGAAGAAGTATGTCCGTGCTGAGCAGAAGGACAGGCAGCACACGCTGAAACACTACGAGCATGTCCGTACAGTCGATCCCAAGAAGGCCGCTCAGATCCGACCTCAGGTACTTAACCTCAAACACACACATATACAGTCAAAACCCTTAAGCTGCACCAAACCTTAAATGTAACCAAAAGGCTCTAAGGGCTCGTTATTAAATTCTTTGTTAATTAAATATAATTTCTTGTAGGCATGTAGAAAATAAAAGATGACTTCAGACCTTTGACCTGAACTTTGTCACCGTCCTTTAGGTTTTGACCCATCTACGTGTGATTGATGAGCGGATGAATCAGTCGTTGGGTCTGCTCTACAAAGTGCCCAGTGTGGCTAGTGAGATCCATAACCAAGTCTGTAAGTGTTAGCTTTGTACCTCTCACCAACCATAAAGATGATTGCTTTGTTGTCTTAACAGGCATGAGTGCTATTCTTATTTCCTTGTTTTAAAAGCTGCATTAGAGTGAAGTGCAGCCTGCATTGTCCAGATTGCTCTTGCTGTTTTTACCTTTGCCCACTTAGTCATGATATCCACGCTACTGATGACTATTTGTCAAAACTCTCTTTGTGTTAACTCTTTGTGAAAGCACCAAAAGTCATCCCTACTATATTGCAGTGATATCAGCATCGCAGTATTTGGTCAAAAGTATAATTTTACTTAAATTGTGTTCATGTTGACTGACCCTGCTAGTTTGATGTGTGTAATAATATCTAAGAGTCTTCTCCGGCCAAATGAAACAAGGGATGAACTTCAAACATTAGCATCACATGCTTTTATATGTGGTTATTGTGTCATGGCTAACAACCAATCAGATTGTCTGATTTGACCTGCTCATTTCAGAAAAATAATGGGAATAATAATTAGAAAAATAATTCAGATCCCATACAGTTATAACAAGTACATAGAATATTATTCACACACAGAGACAAAGAATACACTTTACTTGTATTATAAGAATTATTTTACTTATGACATTTTCTGGTGTTTTTCCTCTAAATTCCTGTCATTTCAAGTTTATTTCAGCATTAGAGCTGAAACAAATAGTTGAATAATTGATTTGTCACTTAACAAAAAAATTAATGCGACAACAATGTAGACAATAAATCAAAACTGTGAGGAATGACAGCGCTGTATGGTTTAACTCAGCATGCATGTCTGAATCTAACTCGTTCCCGACGTTTCACCCTCCACTCTAACATCATGCTGGGGCTCCTTCTCTTTCTTTTTCTTCCTCCTAGCTGTTATAGTGCAGAGAGTTCAGTCAGAGCTGTCTCAGCAAGTCTCTTCCCTGCAGAGTGATGGGCGGGTAAGTCGAGTTGCACCCACTAGCATATGCATGGAGTCCGTCTTGTATAAACTGCACTCCTCTGATGTAAAAATAGAATCACCTTTGTGCAGTGATACAAGAGAAAGTCGCACAGAAAGAAACTAAGTAGAGGAGTGGTTCAAATCGCTCAGCTGATCACAGATAGTACTGACTGTAATCGGGTTTATGAATAAAACTGGAGCAAACAAAAGATTCATCTGACAAAAAAAAAAAAACAAAAACATGATCTCCCAGATGGTTGTATCTGAAGGGCAAAAAAGATTTAAAATGTGAGACACGGTGGTAGAGATGATGGATTTTCAGCTTTCAGCTCCAGTAAAATGTCTCATTTAATTACATCAGCAAGTTCGAGATGTTGGACTTTCCATCTTTTAGCAGATAATCATCAGGATTGGATTACACTTTCATAGAAATTCTTTCAACTCCCCCACATCAATGTGGTGATGATGTTCTTCTGTGCCTGCAGGTGGATGGCAGGGTGAGTTACGGTAATGATGCCCTGATGCCTGATCAGACCTACAGCTCTGCACCTATGGACCCTGGCCTGGATGGACTTGGCTTCATTCACCCTGAGAGCTTCAACCAGCCCAACACAGAGAACCACGGTAAGACGCACGCACGCACGCACGCACACACGCACGCACATGCATATGCATAAATTGAGATACTCACCAAGTAAAAATGACAGTTGTCTGATGAAATTAAAGTTAATTAATGAGCATCAACACTCGTTAGACAATTTGAACAGCAACAGTTACAATGTCTTACAGAGGAACTTTTTACCAAATTGTTATTTTTTCACATACTCACACAGATAGATTTAAATTATCCACACAAGAACTCTTTTAAAGGTCCAAAAATGCTCTTTGGATTATCAAAGCTCTACCAAATTCCATGTCTTTTCCTTGATTAATGAGAACATAGGAGATAACTTCCTATGTCACTCCTTTGCTGCTTATTTGTATTTGATATGTATTCCATCTTTTAAGTGTAATGTTGTTGTAAAATGCAATTTTACAAACAGTGATTGATATAATACATGTGAACTTTACATTTTATTCCCCTTTTTATTTTTTCTTTATGATTGATTCTGTAGTTGAGCCTGTCGATGCTCGTCCAATTCCAGACAGAGGACTCCCCACACGACCTGGTGAGTGTTTGTGTGTATTCCAGTGTGTCATTAGTCAATAAAAGACCACAGTCTGTCATATCAGTTTTCTTGTAAACAAACAAAGGTTGTGCAAACTTCCCTCTTCTCATTTCTTAGTTTCTACATTCTTGATTCCTCTCCTTGCACCTTTGTCCCTCCTGCCTGATTCAAGGCAAGGAGAGAGGAGTGGAGGCAGTATGAATTCAACTGAACAAGACATCCTTGTGTTGGAACTGTCATTTAAAAACGATGACAGTCAAATATTACATGGTCTTACAATTGATGATTATGATTGTCTTAGATATCTATAACTGATTAGAAAAAATGAAAAGAAGGGTTGGTTTACATATTCAAATAGTGTGTCAAACCACTTTTAATGTCTTATTGTAGAGCCAAAAAGACTCCCATAAGTGATACACCTGTGCTTCCTTTGTTACTGCTCAATCTGCAAGCCCCCTTTCTCTGCTGCATTCTGACATTTAATAGTACATAATCCAAATAGATAGTAAATATTTGGCTTTGTATTCAAATGAAAACTAATAACTCAAAATGTTACTGTTTTTTACTGCTGTTTCAGTATCTGCCTTGAAGCCAGAGGAGATGCCAGAGGTACGGATGGAGAATGAAGAGAGTGGCCAAAGTGGCACTGGTTATGAGGTGTACCATCAAAAACTGGTATGAAAACAATTTAAGTTTAAAAATACACACATACAACCTGATGTAGTTTGTTTTAATCATGCAGAAGTCTGTGCTTTGTGAACATAGTTTTGTTTTTTTGTTGATGGCAGGTGTTTTTTGCTGAGGATGTGGGATCCAATAAAGGTGCCATTATTGGACTTATGGTCGGAGGCGTTGTCATAGCAACTGTCATTGTCATCACCTTGGTGATGCTGAGGAAGAAACAGTATACTTCCATTCATCATGGTGTTATTGAGGTAAAGAAAGGTCTTTTTGAATAGGTGGTTTTGTGTGAGATGTATTACAGAGGTCAGTGTTTTTCAGTGTGTCCATTAGTATGTCTACATCAAACATTTTTTATTGTTTTACTAACCTTCATCTGTCTTGGCAGGTGGATGCAGCAGTGACACCAGAAGAGCGTCATCTGGCTAAGATGCAGCAGAACGGCTATGAGAATCCCACCTACAAATTCTTTGAGCAGATGCAGAACTAAAGAACTGCGCATCAACATTTTCTTCAGGCGCATCCCAACCCCACACACTCACACACTTGTAGGGTCTGCATCATTCTGGTCCCTCGCCCTCCGCCCACACCTCCACCTCTGTTTAAGTGGAAGGAAATATGTGAACACACTCAACACTTCAGTTGCAAATTGGTAAGACCAGGGTACCCTGTATCACCCGCACACATGAGCCAATCACAACAATACTTCATAGTGTTTGTACTGACTCGCAAATGAGACCAGAAATATGTAAACCCGAGAAGTTTAATTCCTGGTCAATCTCTCATCGCTCCAACTGTTTGTTCCATATTTTTTCAAAACTGCCCCACACACCCCCACTCTCCAATGACAGCTGTGCTGTGTTTGATGACAAAACAGCTCTTAGAGCTGCACTGGGAGGAGGGGCTCTCTGAGCGCCTCTCCGCACGATTAAAGCCCAAGTGTTTCAGGTTTGTTTCTAAAAAAAATGAGAAAAAAAATATGCAGAAAAATTACACAATATCAAAATATGTATAAGTTGAAAACTATTGAATGTTTTGTTTTCTGATTTTTTTATGTGTAATATATTAAGACAGAGATTAGCTGTAAGTATATGTAGTGCATGGCAATATTGATGACTGATACAGTATACTGTATGTCGAGGTCCTTGGGAGTGGTCCTCTTACTAGATATTTTAGCAGGATTGTACATTTCTAGTGTCTTCTTTGTGATCTTGTGATATGAAGAAGAAAAGAGAATTCAGAATCCGGTCTGCTTTGCTGTCACACAGACTTGCTTTAACTGAATCTTGGCTCGTTATGCTCATCTTCACGCTTCACTGTTGTGTTAGCTGCATGGGCAAAATGCTCTATATGTAATATATGAAGTGTTATAGTATCCGAAAGGAAGATGATTTTGTTACTGTTTGCGTTCTATGCACTCTGTCATTTTGGAAGTCTGACTATCACCAAATATGATTGCTGTTTAAGCCCATGCTGAATGAAGATAGGTCAAAGTCTAGAAAGGGGGATTTCTGAAAGTGTTTCATTCCAGTTTTTTCATGTCTGTCTCTCTTAATTGTAAATATTTGGAAGGTGGAGATCAGACTCTCAATGGCCCAGCTGCATTATCAAGCTCCACTTCACATTCTTTTCCTCTTGTATGTGTGTTTTTCAGTCTTTCTTTCCAAACCCTGTTTGTCCTGTTTATCCTCTCTCTCTGGCTGTGTCAGCCATATTGTACAGTGCAGTGCTTGGGAGCATTTGATAAAAAGATGGGACATTTGGGCCGTCAGTGATCAGAAGTTTTCTAGATGGTCCCATCACCTCTCCAAACACATTCCTTCACCAAATATCACATACACATTCTATTTTTCTACATTTCCTGTGTATACATGTACAGTGCTTCTGTTTGTCCTGTGGTGAATATTCTTTTGCCTGCATATCTGTTGTCGTCGTCATGAAGAGCTAAAGAATTACCATCAACACGGGGAGGATGACCACAACTCACATCAGCATAGACACAATCCCCCCTCCCCTAATTAAGTTATTAATTGAGGCCACCTCCAGTTAACATGAATGTGACATGCATATTATGCATTAACCTTAGAAATACAACACATATCACCTATGTACACATTATTTACACATGTACATGTACACACTAATTGAAGCTCTTAATCAGGTGAATGTTTAAAATTTGTATTGATGCTCACTGTGGGTGTCTTTGAAGGCTAGTGTTTAAAAATTATGCTTTTTTTCCCTCTCATTGATTCACTGACCTTCCTCTGTGTGTAGTTAAATGAACCATTTGCATAGAGTAAGAAAAAGCTTTCTACACTCACTATACCATGAATAAAATTTTGAATGTACATATAACTTTCTGGCTTTTTGTCATTTTGTATCTTTCAATATGATCTGCAAATCATGTGTAAAATTCAGTGACATTAATGTAAATATTTTCATTTTAAAGCTCAAAGATGAAGAGAGTGAATCACAAACTGTAAGAAAAATGCTTGTCACTTTATTCCCCCTAGTGGACAAAAAGGTCCAACAACTTAGGGAACAAACACTATGTAGAATACAAAACAGATCCTCTATAAATGGAAAATATGAAAATACACCTTGTGTCTTATTAAAAACATGATGTACCGGTATATACAGTGGAATTTATCCTAAACTACAGACAAGGAACACATTACACAAAGCTCACAACTGGGTTCTCAGTCACATCAAGTATCCAGTCACATGCACACAACATCTTTTCTCAGTAATTGAACAGATATTCACCTTCTCATCCTGAACACGCCTCATCTCTTGGTTAGACTTTAAGAAAAGCTAAAAAGGTTTTCTCCTGCCTCCATCTGACTTGAACTTTAAAGACAATAACAAAGTTGTTAATCCAAGCTGAATGGGATCAGCCTTGCATTTCTGTGCCTAACAAACACAGTGGTGTCAAAAGAGTAGAAAGTTGATTAAATTTCCAATCAGCAGTGGAGAACAAAGTTTGCCTGTGGCAACAGGAGAGCAGTATAATCCTTCAACTGTCTTTTTCTAGTGTTGTGGTGGCCAGGGTCACTGTAGTGATGGGCTGACCGATGCCGTGCATCTGCATGCGAGCCAGTTTCTTCTGTTCACACTCGGTCACCAGGTTGTTGAGCTCAGCAGCGCTGTAGCCAATCAGAGTTCTTAGGTCGCACACAAACTTGTAGACAAAGCGCTTACCCTGCACCTTGCTTATCATGTCTCCGTCATAGTAATACCTAAATAAGAAATTAAATTCAGAATCTTGCAAAACAAAGTCCAGAACAAATTTGTACAATTTAAGAATATTTTTTAACATATAACAAATCATGCCATGTTTCCAATACCACCATCATAAGAATTGTTTTTCACCAAGCAACCTTGACACAAACAAACAGATTTAAAAGAGACACTCTGCTAGCTTAAAGTCCAGAACAAATTTGTACAATTTAAGAATATTTTTTAACATATAACAAATCATGCCATGTTTCCAATACCACC
>JAPZDV010000005.1:8232872-8337049 GCA_029814665.1 Acanthurus lineatus
AATCTGTTAATTGTAAACTTTGGAAAATTAAAACATCTGGTGCACAAACCCTGCTCCCAGAAGGATCGTCAGCATGTTAGACTGACTGACATGTAAGCTCCTTACATAAAATCAACAGAGTCCTTTTGTGTGGTCAGTACTACCTGTGCGGTTGCCAGGTGAGCTACGCTCCTCTCCTGAAATACGGGGAGCTCTGGGGCCTCGACTCTGCTTTAACACCTTTATGGCAGTTGGTGTGCTCACTTGAGCCGGGATTATCTGCACAGCTGGAGACATAGATGAAAAAGTTAGGAAAGAAAGAAGCATGTTCATGGAAGAGGTAAAGGGAAATTGTCATAATTTTACAACAGGCTTTCTGCAGGTTCAGTTAAAATTATGATTTTTAAGTCTTTTTATATGACCATTATGAATAGAATTTTTGACCTTGTTCACATCCATACTGGCAGAGGGTTAGTGTTAGATATAAAGCCAGACCTCACTGAATTTGCTGTCCTTTGATTTTCAAATAAGAACAGACTGGATTGATCAACTAACCATTGTTGACACAATTTCTTTGTGCCACTAATCCAGCCTTCTACAACCCAGGAGATTTTGCAAAATGGATAGAAAGACTTGCCAATGCCTTCATCGACTTGCCAAATGTAGTCTATAGTCATCAGCGTCTGCAAGGGCATTTTCAGGCTTCGGGTAGTTAAGTTTTTAGATTTTCAATACCATTTACTGCCAATGTGGCCGACTTTTCAATACAACACTTACGTTGATCAATTGTGACGGTAGCATCCCCTCCAGACTGGTCCTGGCTTGCCAATACATCTGAGAAAATAACAACGACAGCAAAAGATTAAGACCTTCACTTTTACATCTGTTGGCTCCTTTTATATGCCTTAATCATCAACAGTGAGGACAAACTATAAACATGCATTCCTGAAACAACTCTTACTTACATTTACGCAGGAGTTCCAGGTGACTCCACAGTATCTCTCCGTTGGGCACTTTCTGCAGAAACTCTTCCTGACTGAATGCGCAGAGATCTCGACCTGGGATATGAATGCTGCCTATTTCTATCTCATCAATGTTAAACTCTTTCATAACCCACACAGCCCAGTGGATTACCTGGTCAGCTGTCCAGAGTAAAGGGTCTGAGGAATGATAGAAAAACCTGTTAAACTAATACCTATGTTTGTTTGCCACCACTTCAAGAAATTTCTTTTTTTCCCCACTATAGTCATGTATTTTAGTAAAGCATCCTCACCATATGGTATGCCCAGGCGAACCTGTTCTTTGCGGTAGCCTTCAAGTGCTGCAGCCCAGCGTGTAACCTGCTCTGATGTCTCATCAGACAGACCAGATCGTTCCACAGCAATGAGCTGTCCCTCCTCCAGAGCTCCCTCCTCTCCTGCTGCATCTGGATCAATCACTACCTCTACTGTTTCAACTGGCTTCACAATTTCCAAAATGTTTAACTTCTCTTCACCTAGTCAAGGAAAAGGGGTAAAAATAATCAAACAAATAAACAAACAAACACACCACAAACACAAATTAGTGATGTTGATAATGTTGTAAGTGTGGACACCAATACCCGGCTGTACATAGCTTTCAGTTTTCTGATCTTTGACACAACTTACCTGGTTTAGTTACAATCTGCAGGCTGAGCTGCACAGTGCCATCTGTCTTTACTCCCTGATCAAAGAGGCTGTGATCTGGGTGAAGCTAAAAAGAAGAACACAACAGAAACGCTAAAGCAGAGTTGAAGTAGGAGACAACTCTACATATGACTTTTTCAGTTCAAGGGATGGCTATCAGGCCTACATTACAACCTGTTTTTTTTTTTTTGGGAACAGACACAAAATTACAAAAGCATGTGAAGATCTTGATATGGTCTATTAATGGGTATTGTTACCTGAATGTCTTGCAGGCAAATGTCATATGCATCCAGTGAGATTTGGATGCGGGGCTCCAAAAGTTTCTTCAAATTGCCAATGGGCTCATTGATGTCAATATCTTGCTGAATCAGATCTGATGCAGTGATGGTTTGCTCATCAACACTAAAAGTTAAACAACAAAGGGAAGAGAAATTTAAAAATGTGAAGCTACTTTGTTTGCAAGAGTATGAAATTCAAATAACCAGCACCTCACTTACTTCTCCTCCAAGCATGCTTGTTTCTCCCGTTCATCAATCTCAATCTCTATCATCTCTTCTGGTTCACTTTTGGCCATTCTGTTTTATGCAGTGTCAAGCTGTAAGAAAAAAATGAAAGAAGTAAGTGGACCTTACATATGTAACAACACATCAAAAGGACCAAAAACACCACAAGAAAGTTTTAATGTAAACAGCTTACAACTTTAAATTATAACACAATTCAAAAGCACCATATAAACCATGGCTTGAAAAATATAATAAAAAATATTTAGCAGGGCGATATCAATTGTAAATAGCTGAGACAATCATTAAAATAAATCAACATTGTCAATCAACTGATCATTTGAGGTATTAATCAAGCAAAAATGCCAAACAAAACTTCTTTCTCTCTCTAGATTTCTATTCATCTGTTTTAAATTATTAGCAATGACCACTCTTGCATTTCAGGCTGTTGGTCAGATAAAAACAACATATTTTAAGACTTCACTGAACATTTTTTTAAAGAGATTAATAAAACAAAAAAAAATAAATAAATCAACAGATTCATTAAGAATGATTCTGACATGTATATGGAAATGTTAGCATAAATGGTAGAAGCAGCCCTAAATTGTAGATTTAGTCATAGTGGTTTCAATGCCACTATGTCTAATCCCTGCACTCTCAATTCAAGATGACCCTTTAGTTAGAAAGATTATATTATACATATATATTCAACATTTAATATATGTGTATGTACAGTTATTAATACCTCTTGTTTTACTGTACATTATACGTATCACAAAATCCCATACTTTTCAAAGACTAAAGGTGAAGTCAGCAAGTATTTGTTTTGTTTCCCCTGCAGTCAAAATTTAGAAAAAACATATTCCATTTGAAAAAATGTGAGACCAATATGTCGGAAATTTCAATTTTTCAATAGCATTAAATGGCAATTTTACTCGAAAAAGTTACTTCAACAACTAATTAAACAAAACAGTAGCTTGAAACAGCACAGATATACAGTAGCACACTTTGAGGAAAAAAATGATTTTTCATTTATTAATCTATGTTGTGGTTTTATGTGTACAAACAACCAAAGGACTTAAGAGTGAATAACAGATATTTCAATAAGAGAAAACATTACGGCCGTGGCATGCTAAATATGTGTCAGTGGGGTGTGTTGCAAGTATAAAACAGCAGTTAGGGGTTTTCTCTTATAAAGGCCTCCCAGCCTCGACTCCTCATTGGCCGTCTGGGACAGTTCACTGAGTGCTCCAACTGCTAACGTTAGCCAACTCGAGGGCGAGGCTTTAGCGTCTAAAGGCCAACTGATAGGCCATTAGTTATGAAAAATAGTGACCAAAGTTAACTACGCATCATAAATTCACGTTTGGTAAACACTGTAAACAAAGATTTATACACTTGGCCACACGTGTCTGTACACTGATGCTGGTCAACAGTGAAGCAAGTTGGCTAAATTTTCGCAAGCAAATGCACCGCGGGGCGAGGCAGCCCATTACACAACCGTTGGTCCCCGCGTGCCGAAGAACGGTTTAAATATCCTACAAACGCATTACGCTTCATAATAAAGGTGCATCTTTGATATATTTCACTTTAACTCTGCACGGAGAAAACTTTTAAAACGGAAATAGAATAAACGGAAACAAAACAGCATAGGGCAAATGGAAAGGAGCCGGAAATCCTGGCTAAGGTTTACTGCGTTGCAAGACTTCCGAGAGCAGCCGTGATGAATTCGATACAAGCTTCAGATGAAAATTACCACCACTTTACGATTGCGTTGTTGCTTATACAATGAAATGGCACCCGATTCAGCAAATTATACAGGAAAGTATCGACTAAAAGAACAAGTTTTTCGTCTCTGTATGTATACGTACTGTGTATTTGGGGCTGGACGGTGTTCAGCGCCGCGGCAGTCCCTCTGCTTCACTGCGTCTGCCCAGTTTCCTTATTAGCAATCCAGCTAACACTAAGCTGGTAACTGAGTTTTTCCTTAAAAATAACCTTTAATTCTAATTTATACACACAGAAAAAGTAACGAAAGCATCAGTTGAAGCTGTTGTGGTAAGCATTAGTGTAGCTTAAGAGGAATTTGGCTAATACCTTCTATGTTGTTTTCTTTTTGCTTGAATGTGGGCGGCCTCTTCCTACTCAGCTAACGTTTACGATGAATCAACAACAGCTAGCTAACGTTAGTTAGCAAGTGGGCTACAAAATAGCGGGAAGAGTCCAACCACGGCGAACAGGCCTCTACACGACCACAATTTCGTATTCATTATTTTGAATAAACATATCTATCTCAAAAATATTCATACCTCTTCAAAATCAGCGCTTGACAGAAGTTGGTATACGTTCAATTGTGAAAGATAAGCATCCAAAATTCACACTCACAGGAGTCGTATCATGCAAGTTTTTTGTCAACTCAACTGCTCACTCACACACTGAGAGGAGGGGCGGAGACTAACTGGCAAGATAGATACCCCCAAAACTTGTATGGAAAATACTAGAGGTTTAGATTCCTGCTGGTCTTAGTTTTGGATCCTGTTCTAAGTACAAAATGTGCTTTACCAGATTAATTTGATATTTAATTTAAGTAGGCGATTTCCTATGAGTTAAACTGTCACGGTAGTCATCTGTTTATTCCATCATCTGTCTGAGAAACATCATCCTTTCACACTTAACTGATTTTTATTTTCAAATTTCTACTCTTTCCAGAAGCTGTGAGAGTGAATTGAAAGACTAATGAAAGAGTTAAAGTCAAACACGAGGGTGATCCGTAAAATTAGGTCAATAGTTACCCTAAATACTACAACATTCAACTGTTGAATTAGCCCCCCATGGGGCAGTGGGGTAAAAATGAGCTGTACCCTTATTTAGCCTCACCCCTACAAACTTACCCTAAACAAAGCGCAAAACTCACTATCATAAAAGCTAGTCAGTTTCCATTTGTTTAAGAATATGCACCATGTAGGCATAACATAACAAAAAAGGTGTTTAAAATCTGCAGTGTGACACGTCCCCTCCATGAAACCATTATACTAGGTAAAAATGCAAAGGGCCCTTACAATTCAGTACTTGGGCAAAGTCATGAGAGTTTTGATGTTGTAAAGTAATGCTGACTCCCTAATTTATTGATAGATAGTTTTGTACTGTCGCATTTCTGTTTATCTACTGTTTAATAAAATCTGAAGGACAAACCAATGTCTCAAGATAATTTCATTTTGTAAATGATTTGCAGTTGTGATTCTAACATTTGAACTGATTTTCCCAAATTTTATACCCAGTGTCAACTTTACAAAATAAGAATTATATGTTTCATAAAGATGTTTGAGGATTTAACAAAGGTTATGACATGGTCCTAGTTTCATGGGTTTAAAAATCTTTCCCCCTAACTGTCACGAGAATTTGGCATTTCTCTTCATTTTCTCTTCATTTTTTATTAAACATTATGAAATGATCTGTTAAAAAAATCTATTTTTTGATATTTACCTATAAGTCATTGCACAAAACAATTTGGATTTATTGAACCACATGTAATTTGTGCTTTCATGCAATAGGGCTGGATACACTATCACTGCAGCTCCAATGTGTAGTCAGGATAATGGTTAACTTGTGTGTGAGTACATAAATATATATATACACATACACATACACATATATTTACAGTCCCATTTGATGGTCCGTCAATTTTTTTTTTTTTAGCAAAGATGTCAACTGTCTTAAAGGACCATATCATAGTCACACCTCTAAAATAACCCTACAGTGAAGAGATAGTCATGGTTTAAAAAATGTCTAAACCATGAATAAGTTTAAATCTCCAGTCAAAATACAGATTTAGAACTGATTAACTACATTGTTAGTCCCACTATTTTGAAAGGTGTTTGAAATCTGTTTTCACAAGTTTTAAGTAAGGTTTTAATAGTTGCATTCAACTAAGGTAAACAAGCCTTTTTGAATAAAATGTAATTATTTTCTGAATGTAAGAAGTGCACTGTATTAAAGCAACTCTTGTTTCGAAAGTCTTGGTCGAGATGAAAATGACCATTACTGTGGAATATTTCCGGCTGGGGTGTTTTGCTTTCAAAATAAAGATATATTCAATCAAAGGTGTTTTTGAGCATTGCCTTAAAAATATTGTATAAGCACAGATAACTAAGACTCTTAAAAACATATATTTTTTTTAAATTCAGTTTCCAAGGTTACACTGATAATGGACTAGCAGTTTTTATTTTAATGGGGCTAATGATACTGAGCATAACTGACAGACTAGTTTTCTTATAAGCTCTACCATGAGCACATCAAAATATCACCATAGCATTCAAGGTAGACTTCGAGCCAATTTTGTTTCCCTTGAATGTTTATAATGCAAATTATAGACCTCGTGTCCAAATAAAACCCTTATAGTGATAACTCAACTGTAAAAGTATTAATACCACTGGCAACACAGATCTCATCTCACAACTGCATAAAGTGTGGCTAACTTTGAGGGCTTTTGATTTTACTACAGTGTAAACGAAAATATTAATGTATGAATGGGCTAATAGAGATTTTTATTACCCCCCCCACACACACACACACGCAACACAAACACATAAAATACACGCAGGCACCTGTGCAATAACAAAATATGCATCTACAACTTTTAGTGTCTTGTGTACACAATTTATATTACGTACTTTATGTTAAATACAAGCTTTAAAAATTTAACTGTTGTTTTAGGGCTGTTGTATTTGATTATGTTTGATTACATTAGATCTCTTGGCTATACTTAATTTTTGCGCCAAATTTTCGATTTCTTCAGTGGCTACATATTTCTGGAGAATATACTTTTATTCTGAAGGAGGCTGGACGGAAATCTTGTCATTGTTCCACCAACTGAATCATGGGTTGAACACAAGCGAGGCAAGATGGCAGAGTACCTGGCGTCCATTTTTGGGACAGAAAAAGATAAGTAAGTAGTTAACGTTAATTTATAGTATTGTTAAAAAGATGATTCACTACCCATGTCCTCCAAAGTCAGCTTTTACTAATAACACTTAATAGAGTTTTTTTTTTAGATGTAAAGCCTGTACAGTTACACTGGCTTTAGCAACTAGCTAACAATTGGTGCTAGCAAGCTAGTGATACCGCGCCGCCAGTGCTGGGTCCTGCAACGTCTGTATGCAGAATAATGTGTAGGCATGGTCAGAAAGATAGTCACAACAAGTTACTTTTTTTTTACTTAAAACACAGACGTTTCATGAAGTGTGCTCTAACATTGATTAACATTACAACCTAGCCCCGAGTTAGCTAAGCTAGTTAACGTTACTTTTGAAAATTCACAGAAGTCTTTGTTACAGCTGAAAATACACAAATATGTATAAAAAAGCAAGCTTCTTACTGTGTTTACAATTAAGTACTTTGTTCCCCAACTTTGACCCATTTATCTCACAGTCTTGCTAAATTTATGGTATAGTATATTCAAAGTAACATGAATGAATGAGAGGTAGTATATATTTACTCTGCATTGTGCCGTCACACGTCGTAATGCTCTGAATACTCCTGAAAGCGATTTTATTACAACTTCTGTACATCCTAGCTCTCGTCTCTCTTTTCTTCCTAAAGGCATCTTTTACTAGGCGACACTTCATGCCTTGCCCCTTTGATAATACACTCTCTGAAATGAAAACCCAGATACTCAATTTGTGAAAACTTGAATAATCTCTCAGGGTATTTGTCACATTGTCGTTTAAACTGAGGCTATAAAGAGCATGAGTTACTATTCGATGGGCAGAAATTTCTTTGGCAATCAATTCATCATTTCAGTGATTTTCTAATATGCTAATGGAGAGTCTTTGATTTTTAGCAAATGAAAAAATGAAATACAGACAGGGTTACTAATTTGACTAGATATGACAGTTCTTTGTGTGATGGACACATTTTGGTTGGTGCTAAAACAGAATGAAACTTAGATACTCAGCCCTCCATATAAATTGTCAAATCAAATCCATCTTTCATCTGATAAGATGATACATCATGCATGTGGCCTGCCCAAGTTCACAGCCTAGAGAGCCAAGGCTTCAGGCTCCCATAACCCACTGGGCTGGAGCCATGTAAGAAAATATATTTTGCTGTTTCAATTCCAACCCTTGTTGAGTGAAATTGTGTTTGTGGAGTCAAAAAACAATTGTGACATCCTTTACAAAGACTTTGCGTCAGATTGAGGTGTTAAAGTCCCATTAACAGTTTTGTGTGGTGGAACACAGGATGTCATGTTATGTGTTTTTTGTTTTTCAAATTATTAATCACTAAATCTGAAAGAGTTGTACCTAATAGCATCTTATTGTCATCTCTGTTTCCCAGGGTCAACTGTTCCTTTTATTTCAAAATTGGTGCATGCCGACATGGTGACCGTTGCTCCAGATTACACAATAAGCCGACATTTAGTCAGGTAATGTAATATTTATTACTTTCCTTCCAAAATATCCAAAGATTGATAATGGAAAAATCTATGTTTAAAAGAATCTCTTCAATAGTGTCTTGTTGTATTTTGATTTGTATTCTATACAATCTGAGGTACTTTCTTTTCATTATTCCTATTTGACATTTTTGTATTGACTGTGATAGTGACACACAAGTTTCCCTACGCTTATCAAGACAAATCATCAATCCCTGAAATGAATATTTTTTTATATTTTAGACAATTGCCCTCCTGAACATTTACCGGAACCCTCAAAACAGTGCCCAGTCTGCTGATGGCCTGACCTGTAAGTGTCCTGTAACCCATGATACAGATCTGTGGCCCTCACAAATGTATTTTACTGATACATCTTTTTTCCCCTCTCATTGCCTCCAGTTATGTGAGGCCATTTTTAACAGACATGTGTGACACAGATTCGTCGCAGAGATGTTAAATTACATTCATGTTTTGTTTTTTGATTTTGCTGCTGTCATATCCACCAGGTGTCATCAGTGACATGGAGATGCAGGAGCACTATGATGAGTTTTTTGAGGTAAATCATGCCATTTTGAGCGTTGTCTCAGCCAGTGTGACCACACCACTTTGCAGCTCCTTTTACGTCAATATGTAATACATCAGAAAACTTTCTTTTAACTAATGTCTCCATTTAATAATTCATGTTACAATAAGTATCAAAAGTTAAAGGTTTTGGCACACTGGTATGATATTTTGGGACACTGGGAGAGAGTTAGAGGAGAAATTGAATACCACTTTCATATCTGTCAATAAAAACAAAAATGCCTGTTGCTTAGCTTTGCCTAGCATCCACGCTGGATACAAAGACAGACAGCCTAGCCCTCTCCAGTGATCAAAAAATCTGCCAATTAGTACCTGTAAAGTTTACTCATTAACACAATCTGTCTTATTTCAATACTGTGTCTACAAAACAGAAGTATAGGAACAAATACTTCACACTTCACTTTTCTCTCCCATCCTTGCAGGAGGTCTTCACAGAGATGGAAGAAAAGTATGGAGAGGTGGAGGAAATGAATGTTTGTGACAACCTCGGTGACCACCTTGTGGGAAACGTGTATGTCAAGGTAGGTGCTCATCTAAAGGCTTCTCCTGTTTCCATTACAGTAATACTGTTTTTGTAGCAGAAATCTTGAGCCAGTGATTTTTTTGTTTCAGCCACACTTATCATATCTGTCTCTTTATGGTCCTTTGCAGTTTCGTTATGAGGAGGATGCAGAGAAGGCCGTGATAGACCTGAACAATCGGTGGTTCAATGGACAGCCCATCCATGCTGAGCTCTCCCCTGTCACAGACTTCAGAGAAGCCTGCTGTCGCCAATATGAAATGGGGTCAGTGCAATTTATTTTTGATTCTTGGGTTCATGCTTCAAGTTGAATTTGATTCGTGATTTAAAACTACCCCAGATTTAAAACCAATTCTGGATTCTGCCACACAGTCTTATTTTGCTTTGCTCCTCCATCCACAGGGAATGCACTCGTGGTGGCTTCTGTAACTTCATGCATCTAAAGCCCATCTCTCGTGAACTGAGGAGAGAGCTCTATGGGCGCCGGAGGAAGGGGTACAAACATATCCCATATCATTACTTTAACATTCAGGCACTCAAGTAAACCTGCCTGTGTAGTCATTGTATAGCCACTGATCATCATTCTTTCTTCACTTTTGCAGCCGTCACAGGTCTCGGTCTCGTTCAAGAGAGAGGCGATCTCGTTCAAGGGACAGAGGTCGAGGAGGGGGCCGTGACCATGAGAGACGTCGCTCCAGAGACAGAGAACGTTCAGGACGATTCTGAGCCACAAGCCATGACTACTTGTCCTCCACTCCCGTGTTCATCCCCAGTTTTTCGTTTGTTTGTTTATTTTTTAAGTTTGTACCTTTCCTGATCCACTCTAGGACTAACGAAGGTACCTGATTCAAAGCTGTGAAAGCGTTAATGAACTTCTTTTTTTCTTGATTTCTGAAAATGACTTTCACTTCCATTAAATATACCATTTTTACTTAATCTGACTGATTCTTGAATTTTTGTTGTCCTTACAAGTTATGATGCAGCACTTTTCTCAAACTTGGGCTGCCCATTCCTAATGGAGTACATCAGGAGGTGGGGGCAGGGTAGGCTAAAAGGTACAATCCTTTATCTAGAACAGACATGAAATACTTATCAGGTATGGATGTTCTCTGCAGCCCAAGTCCTGAAAGTACTTTATTTGTTTTCTTAAAAATATGAGTTTTATACTTTGTCTTGTGATTCAGGGTTTCTCATCTCATCTCTATGACACACACATTTCTACAGTGGGTCTGTTATTTTTATTTATATATGTGTTTTTTGTGTGTGATGAATCCTTAGCCAGATTTTTTGGTTCTCTCTTGGTACAAAATATACACATATTGTCTGGAGGAAACCACGGTAATTTAATAGATGCTGTCCTGGCTTTATCCTGAAGTTCTATGGTGTGCAGTGTAACATGCAATGTGTTGTAGGTGGATGTCATTCAAGTAATGAAGTACATTAACTGCACTTAGCTCATTCTTTATCTCCTTCCTCTTCACTTGAATAATTTAATTTATGCTTCTTTTAAACCCCTTAGTACAGATCAGTAACCAGAAGTCAATTTTTAATCAATCCAAATTATAACTAATTGCCCTGATGCACAATAGCAATGACCTGTATGCATGTTAAAGAAGTCTGAAGTCAATACAGAACGCAAATTAACAAAGATGAAAGAAATCATGTTTCCTGCTGCCTCTCTTGCTCAGTAAAAACACTCCCAGGAGCATGCTGGTCCTCCAAAAACCTATTGTGCCTTTGGTGCTACCCGGTTCTTACAAAATAAAAGGTAACAAATGCCCTTAATAAAACCAATAGCTAGGATAAATTAAGTGTGCATGAAAATAAGTCTTTGGTCACCTAGGCCAACAGTCAAAAGAATCGTGTTTTGCAGTCCTGGACCGGGGTCTATTCTGACATTAATGTGTGATGGTCATGCATCCCTGCAGACATTAACATCAAAAACCCCTAAAGTGCTATAAATTAAGCTACAGACAAACATTTGATCATATTTTTAACAACATTCATGTAAGAATTTTGCTTTTAAAAGGTTTATTACAGAAAGTGTATGAAAACCACGACCAAAATAATCAAACAACTTGTGACTGCGTTACTCATGCATGGAAATCTTAAATCACCGATGCCCCCCCTCCCTTTAACGACCCCACCTTAAGAGCCAACACTGCAAAACACCTGATTCAAGTAAATGGATCGTTATCGGGTTTTCACAGAGCTGTCGTTGATCAGAGCGTCTATCTGATACAGCAGCACAGAGGGTTTTTGCTACTGGGGGGGCTGTGGGCTGGATGTCCGTCTCTGTCCTCCAAAGCTCGGTCAGTGTCGCATCAGATTGCGGTGTCTCGGCTGTTCGACAGGTGAGTAACCGGCTCTACATCTTTGCTACATCGCTTCGTCTACGCAGACAGTGACTATACAGTTTCTGTATATAAATTAGCTTAAATATGCTAAATGTAGACCAATCAGACCTATTTTTTTTAAAAAAATATTTTTTATTAATGTCTCGCTTGAGATTGTAAGTAAGGCATAATTTTGTAAGTTAGTTTGGTCAACAATCTGTCTAAATGCGATCGGTTGTTTGTCTGGATGTGGTTTAATTTTCTTATTTGTCAACAAATGAGATTACAGTCAATTTTTACAGGATAAAATAATCACGGGCTATAAGGGGAGTCAATCGGTCAGTCATTATTATCTTGATCTCAGTGTCTTATTATGCTCATATATCCTGATATAGCCCTTTCATATGGAAACAGGTCAGGCACAAGACCGGGAGTCACTTTAATTATTCTCCAAAACTGCACATCTATATTTAGTTGTAGCAGCTCTCAGACATCTAGGATACTCTGAGTCTTTCTGATCATTTGTTTCTTTACCTGTTAAATACAGTTTGATAACAAAGGCAGAGAGGAATCTAAAGAGTTGCACTCCTGAAATTAAGACGCCACTACAACTGTTATTGTCATAAATTAATGTGATCAATTTGCAATAAGTAGTATTTTGAAACAGATACCATCATCGGACTTTGGAAGCACAGCAGGTAGATTTGGTCTTAGTCAAACCAACTGCAGAAAATAAAGCAAAAAACAACTTTTTTGATTCTGTTTGGCGTTTTCACAAACTTCACTGTATGACTGTTTATCTTGCTCTAATTATTTTTAACAAATATGTAATTAATGTTTGGTCTTGCATTAAATCACATGCAGAATGATTAAAAAGGCATGATAACAAGGATAACAGGATCTAATATTTGCTCTGTGGTCACACAGTGATGCACAGAGCAAAGTCTGTATGACTCTAATTAGTTTTTCTTATCTTATCTGCCTGAGTGCAAGAATGGCAGATAATTCTGATCTCATTACTGTAAATGAACTCATTGGCTCTTGAGGAACTCACCCATAAATCACCTAGCTTTTACAATCAGCACTAATCACCTTTGTTTATGAGGAAGGGCTCCACAGAGTGTTGGGCATTTTTTAGCTCAATGATTTGGTTTTAAAGCCCACAAATTCACTGTATTTGTTTATCCTTACTTATTGCAGTATTTTCGACAGCAACAAGCTGCTGTTTTCAGTGAAAAAGCTTTGACGAACTCACAGCACAGGACCTGCTCAGCACCAAACGGCAGACAGGCAAAATAACTTATAAAGTGGTGAACATAATGGAACATTTGGCAGCTATTGAGTCAGATATTTACCCTAGGTGTTGATGGATAACAAAACAGAACTGCAAGGATTGAATTTATGTTTATCAGCCAACCAGAAACAATACTCCAATTGGCTAATAATGTTGCTTAATGATTCATTTTCACCATTACAACTATATAAAGAGATAATACCGCAGTGCTTGCAAATTTCTCTGTTGACCTCAAGTGGTTAAAACACAAA
Organism: Acanthurus lineatus; assembly: GCA_029814665.1. NCBI lineage: Eukaryota > Metazoa > Chordata > Actinopteri > Acanthuriformes > Acanthuridae > Acanthurus > Acanthurus lineatus. The sequence goes on from JAPZDV010000005.1 coordinate 8,246,429, forward strand.
TTAATGCAGCTTTACAGGTCCAGTTTTGTGGATTAAGTTGCAGCTAGCAGTGAAGACCCCTCCAATTCTTACACACTGGACATTTAACTGTAATATGTTTTTTTCAATTGCTTTTACATTTTTCTCTCTTTTCCTAACAGAAAAAGCTGTACATGCAGTCACTTGCAACAGTAGCATGACAAACAATGTTCAGATGTAGAATTCATATATTGTTTGGGCAAATCAAGCAGAACAGGAATGCCAGTGTAGTTTGGAGATTTTTGATCATGTTCATGTGTGATTGTAACGCCTGTCCGACGTCTCTGCAGGTAAGCCATACTTTCTGGTTCTGGAGGCACCTGGTCCGAAGACGTTCCCATTCATATCTAACCTTACATTTCCAGAATCCCTCGCGGTCAAAGTGTGCAAATGGAGAACTGTGCTGTCTCAAAGGATGGATTCAGGATGGATCGGTGTGAAAACGTTAAGAGTGAAAGTAAGCTGGAGGACAGAGGAGTAACTGCTGATCAGAAGAACTGGATCCGTCCTGATTTGCCCAGCAGATGTACCTGGAGGCTGGGTGCAGACATTTCAGAGTCGCCTCATACCAAGCAAGCACGGTGAGAATCATGTTAATGCAAGTTATGAAAATAAATCGGTCCTCATTGTTGTGTCACTTAATGCTGGATGCAGAAATTAAGCGTTAGCATGGTCATATTATGATACAATGGGCTACTGGATGCAGACATGTAAAATACTCCCCACTGCATGCAGACTTAGAAAGTTAACATGATAGTTGTGGGAGGGGTCACTCCCCCGTAACAAGGTTATATTTGGTGTCAGTGTCTTTCCATCAAACTTTCATCAGGTAAGAGTTTGTGTTGTTTTAAATTTAAAGCTTAAGATTGTTTTTTCTTGAATATTTTTTCTTTTCACAGCATCAAAACCCCCAGCATCCTCCCAAACATCCTTGGGAAAATTGGACACACACCTTTGGTTCGCTTGAACAAAATCCCACAAGAGTTTGGACTTAAGGGTGAATTATGTAAGTAGAACTTTCATATAATCTCTGCACAGCATTCATGCTTGCACATTAGTTTTCGCTTGGAGTAAACCATCATTTAAGCATCATTTCAAAACCACTGTTTATAAATTTTTTATGAAACCCTTAAATTTGATGAGAGTAATCATTAACCTGACAGGAAGTCCTCACCTCTGCACTGCACACTGTTACCTTCAACTCTCTCAGGTTGTGCAGAGGCTTGTGTAGCTGCCCCACAGAAATACATATTTGAATTTTGTTTGCATACTTAATGAAACCTAGATGTAAATGACTTGGTGAAGATGAAAAACACTAAAGAGTAAAATTATGTTTTCCCATTTTAGACAGGGAGGAGTAGTAACTCCTAACAACAGTATTTCTGTTCTCCGTCCTGGAAAAAACAGAAAATGGAGAAGTTAAAGTGAAAACAGAGAAGTGTTGGCTGGATGTGAATGTTACTTAAAAGAAGTAGGGCGTGAAGCCTTATCTGGTGAACTGTCTTTGGCATGGCTTGGAAAGACTTCTTTCATGCAGACAAACACATTTAATTGATAGGTGCAAGTAGAAGAGCTTTCTTTACTTTTATCAAGGACTTGTGATGTGACTGTGTCCCCACTTGCCTTCTGCCTCAGAAAAAGAAGCTGCTGTAAAGAAAGGAAACATTAGGGCATCATGTAGCTTGAGCCCTTATGTGAGCCGTCTGAGGCAGTGGGCTCCCATGGATGTGGGGGGGGCTTGTTCTTTTAGCTAAGAGGGCATAAAGCACAGCTTCAATAAAACAAAACTTAAAAACTCAAGGTGTTTATATTAAGTATTAATTGGATTTAGTTAAGTTTTTCCTTCATTGAGGTTTTGAGGATGAAAAATCTCAGAGGCATCAGTTTAAACTCTTTAAGAAAACACTTTTCACACACCCTTGAAAGTGGCTATATAGTAGTTCCCATGGCTTAATGAAACCGGGACCTTACACTTAAAACTCTGATGGTTTTCATGTGATAGGGATTAATCTGAAGTACACTCCAGATCTGATTGCAGGTGCATCTGCAGAGTTCATGAGAGACCCGAATGCAATCTCCAAAATTAGTTGATTTCAGTCATCCTCCATAATCTGCTTTTTTCCCTTTCGCAATGAAAGTGTAGTCCAGCATACACAGTGCACAGTCCTCAGTCACAGCAGACATGTTTTTGTTGAATTATTCATTAATTTGAATATTTACACTTGAAGTTTTCAGTGTCTTTTCTGAAAAAAAGTGTAAACATCAAATTCTTCCCTCTGGTTTCTGAGTTTACAGGGAAAATGATTTACAAAATAGATATTTATGATGTAACAGACAGAAAGAAATTGCAGGCATTTACTTCTGAATTTTGACTGATCTTGATTGATAAACCTCATCATAATGTGGAAGAAAACCTATTATGGTTCTACCACCTCATGACTGCTTCCTCCTCTGAATCTTCACAACAAATATGATGCGACACAAATGTTGTTAATTACACTTTACATACAGTCTATCTATATTATTGTTGCTGTGTTTAGTGGCCAAATGCGAGTTCTTCAATGCAGGAGGCAGTGTGAAAGACAGGATCGCCCTGCGGATGGTGGAAGATGCTGAAAAAGCCGGGATCCTTAAACCAGGAGACACAATCATCGAGCCCACCTCTGGCAACACAGGTACCTCATGGGAAAACATGCAGGATGCAAACAAAAACAATGATTTAATTGGACCACAGTATTAACTGTATTATGGAAGGTCAATGCAAGTTAGACAAACCCTCCCCCTGTGGCTGCCTGCAGGTATTGGGATCGCCCTGACAGCTGCAGTGAAAGGCTACCGCTGCATTATTACCATGCCTGAGAGGATGAGCATGGAGAAGGTATGCAGCTATTTGTGTATTATTTTGTGTCATCATTTGTTTACTATAGGGCATCTGATTCATTGAAACCTAGTTTTTCTGTCTGTTTTAGGTGGACGTGTTGAAAGCTCTCGGGGCAGAAATAGTTCGCACTCCCACGTCCGCAGCTTTTGACTCACCAGAGTCTCATGTCCGTGTGGCTTGGCGTCTAAAGAGTGAGATCCCCAACTCACACATCCTCGACCAGTATCGTAATGCCAGCAACCCTCTGGCTCACTACGATACCACAGCTGAGGAGATACTGGAGCAGTGTGATGGTTTGTGTGAAAAGATTCTTTTTTTTTTTTGGATACATAGTTTATACATCAAAACTTGGAAAATGTGTGTGTGTGTGTTTGTTTGCTAACCAAACATTATATATCCTATCGAATTAGAGGTCAAATTCAAGAAGGGAGCAGAAATGACCACCTTTCTCAGTTGCACTGACTTGCATATTGTTGAGTGTGCACTCATGAGTTTCCCACAATGTTCTTGGTGTGGATGGTCCCATCTTTTTTTTTTTTAATATCACCAATAAGGGCTAAAGGAGTCTTAGATTTGGAAGCCAGAGTATAAAAGTTGTGCCTCAGCTGAAATCCCTATCAAATGAGCTCTAAGCCATCAGTCAAACAGCAGCTACAGTCACCATGACAACTTCTGATTAAAGTCAGGAACACACAGCGAAGTTTGACAAACACACACAATCACACACATGTACACACTCATACACACATGTGTGACTCAGGCATCCTAAAGCTTTTTTCAAGTCTTACTTGCTTTTTTTCAGACATACGTTTTAAATTTTCCACCTCCTTATTACATTTTTTAGACCTATTTAACTTTTCAGTTGCATAAATAGTAAAGATAACTGACCCACAGGTGACCAAAGAATGATCAGTTCATGACGTTACTGGCTGTTAACAGCATGCTTACACCTTGACAGCTTAATTCATAGTAAGAGAACGTGATAAAAGTCATATAACACCGTTGTGAAATCCCTTGTGTTACTAATCAATAGTAACTGATCTCATTTTGCACAATAGAAATGAAAATGCACCTTTCCTTTCAGGTAAAGTGGACATGTTGGTGGCTGGAGCCGGCACAGGCGGTACACTTACAGGCATTGCTCGTAAGTTGAAGGAGAGGTGCCCCAACATCAAGGTAAGACAGACACTCTGTTGTGATAAAGAAATTCTTTAAATGTGTTTTATTTGGATAAATCTATGGACATAATAAAGGAGGTATTTGTGTGGAGAACATGTGATAAACAGATGAGACACTAATGTTTCAGAGCAGTCGAGTTAAAGTCATGGGGACTTTGCTGTCGTCTTGTTTGCTTTTGAGATAGTTGCTGTGGATCCCGAAGGCTCCATTCTGACTGAATCAAAAGAGAAAAGCGAAAAGAAGACTTCTTTTGAAGTGGAAGGCATCGGATACGACTTCATCCCCACAGTGTTGGACCGATCTGTGAGTGCACACATGCATGCATCTTTTGTTCTTCCTGTAATGGAACAATTGTATATGTGTTTTTTGACATAAAGTGCTGCTCTTCTGAACCCTCCCTTACCAATCCGTGCAGATTGTTGACATGTGGTATAAATCGACTGATATGGAAACGTTCACCATGTCCCGGAAGCTGATCAGAGAGGAGGGTCTTCTGTGCGGTAAGTTCACCAACCATGTATAACTGCAAAGGTTTACTTGGTGTTGAACATCTTATGAAACTTTTTCATGTGGAGGTTTTTAATGTTCTCTTTACTTCCTCCCTCTTTATACATTTGTCACGTTGTTGTGTTTTCTGCAGGCGGCAGCTCTGGCTCAGCTGTGGCGGCCGCAGTGAAGATGGCTCAGCAGCTTGAAGAGGGACAGAGGTGTGTGGTCATTATGGCCGACTCCGTCCGCAACTACATGTAAGGGACACATTTACTGAACTGTTGGACCGGCACTTATGATAATATTTTACAACTGGCTCAGTAAAAAGTCAGGTCACGTTGTGGTTTTTCTACTGTACTTGGTTATTGATTCCATGCTATCAAATTTAGCACAGCCTCTTTGTAATCCCTTTTGGAGTTTTGATATATGCAACATTGATACATTGTGATATTTATCTGCTTTTGCAGTGCCAATACTTAACTATCATCTTCTTCTGATCATAGAGGTTCCATATCCACAATCTGCAAAGGTCTCACCAACTCACCAACACATGAAAATGGTCATTTAAAAAAAAAAAGAGACTCAGATGCTCAACAAATAAAAACTACAAACCACTGAGCCTTTATGTGAGAACATGATTTTCATTAACAACATCCAAGGTTTTTGCCCACTGGCAGAATCCACAAATAACTGAGAGGCTAGAAGCTGACGCAGTTTAAGTTCACGTGTAACCAAAACCCTCAGGATGGTGAAAATGTGACCGAAACCAACCCATTCTGTTTTGTTTTCTGTTCAAACTTATTGATGTTCATTTTGCCTCCAGGTCAAAATTCCTGAGTGATAAGTGGATGTATGAGAAGGGTTTCCTCAGCCTGGAGGCTCCAATGGATTTAAAACCCTGGTGAGAAAAAACAACCATGAGGAGAAAGAGAATAACTTAAGAAACTGATCCAACTGCAAATTAGTGTTGATTAACCCTTGTGTTTCTGCCTCTTTCTTTTAAAGGTGGTGGAACATGACTGTCCAGTGTCTTCACCTGTCTGCCCCTTTCACTGTGTTGCCATCAGTGTCCTGCCAGAAAACCATTGAGATCCTGAGGGAGAAAGCCTTCGACCAGGCCCCAGTGGTTGATGAGTCAAGGTACATCCCCTCAAAAAACTCTCTTTATAAGTATATCTTGAGTGTGTTGTCTGTACAGCAGGAACAGTAGCAAAAGCAACAGGACTTCTAATGATGCACAGTCACCAGAATGCAAATGAAAAATCTGAACACTGAGGTCTTCTTCCCCTGCATCCAGTACTCAGGTTTTCAGCCCAGTTTATTCTCAATAACTTTTCATCCATCCCAACCACATTTGTCATGCTGGATACAGCTCAACAGATTGTCCACATGTCTTATTTTTACCTCATAGAACAGTAATAACGTCTGGCTGCTTGACAGAAGACAGGAAACCAAGTGGCTGAAGTAAAGGACCATCTAAAAAGTGCATGCTGAGTGCCAAGAGAGCTTTCAGATTACTGTTAATGGCCTTTTCATTTATTTTATAGGCACGTCAGACCTACATTACTTTTATTAACCTCCATTCATTGCAGTTTTGACTTGTACTTTCCCACAGTTTAAACCTACAGTTATACCAGTTCAGTATGTTAAATAGCACATAGCAAAAATATATTTTTTGGTGTATTTTTTGGTTGCCAAAGGAAATAAATGGCAGTAGAAACTGTTAAAATACAGTACATGTTGCATAACTCAATTTCCAACAACTTCTTGTTTTAATCTGAGTTCAGATATGTTAGTATGAATTCAGACAGCAGCTACATCATCACCACCTGTTTCTTTGCTAACAGGGGATCATGTATTGAATGGGTTTGTGTGTGTGTTTGTGTGTGTTTTCAGTGTGCTCCTGGGAGTGGTGACCCTGAGGTGCATCCTGTCCTCTGTGTCAGCTGGGGAGGTCGAAACATCAGATGCTGTCAGCAAGGTGCTCTGCAAACCTTTCAAGCAGGTCAGTCAGGAGAAACACATGATGTTTATGGCCACATGGATGTAAAATACACACACTACACATGCTGTATATTTAAAGTGAACATATTTATATGTCTAATTTCCCCCTATTTGTGCTCTCAGGTGCAGCTGACAGATAGCTTGGGGATGTTGTCAGAAATTCTTAAAATAGACCATTTTGCTGTGGTGGTGCATCATCACACTCAGTGTAAGTTTTTTTTTTTTTATTAGCATTTTCTCTGGCGTTTTGCATTTATTGACAGCGTAAAATAGGCTTGTGATAGAATTGGACTGAGGCATACTTGCTGATCTTTGTTTTCAGTCTTTATGCTAAGCTAAGCTAACTGGTTCCTGGAGGTTTTATTTTTAATGTGCAACACGACTTGTATCAATCTTTCCATCTAATGTTCTGTTAGAAGGTAAATAAGCCAAATTTACAAAATGTTAAAGTTTAGCATTAACCAATAGGGAAGAAGTATTTTTTTGTTATCAACACTGTTAGCTTCACATATATTGTTGCTTTAAAAGTTATTTCCATAACAAAGGAGCCACAAAACTTGTCCCCCAAATGTACAGTGGTTCATATTTATCCTGCTTTTTGTTTTTCTTACTTCAGAACTCAGCCAGTAATTTCAGTGTAACTAAAGTCAACCTTCTTTCTCCAGATAAGACTAATGGATCAGCTTGCCAGAAGCAGATGGTGTTGGGCGTGGTGACAGCAGTTGACCTCCTCAGCTTCATCACCACTCATGAGGAGCAGGAGAACTTGTCGTCCGAATGCTCGCTGTCGGACACGATGTCTCTGTCACCAATTTCTGTTTAAGACATGACAGATAACACATGCAGCAGGAGAAAATATTCTCAAACAAATGAACCATTTACTAATTTTTGAGTATTGTTTGCCAGAAACTGCGGTGCTCAGCTGTTTTAGGAATCAACTGAATCTTTTTAAAACATGAGTGTATATTTTTAATCTGGTTAAAAGCTTTATGTCTTCATAAGGGACAGCTGAACTTAGGGACTAGTGCCACAGACAGAGAAGAGAAGCTGGAAAGTAATCAGAGACGAACAAACGATTGCTTTTGGATTTTAATAGGATTTGTTGACATAAGGACTATATAGAAAGCATTAGCTTTATCTTTTAAAGACTTAATTTTTCCTGACTTGGTTATAATTATTTAATTTAAATCATGAGTATATGATTTTTATGGTTTTAATGATTACAACCTTATAATTGTGTTATGGTTTTACATTCTGTTTACCTTTTGGCTCTAATAGGTATAGTAAAGCCAGACTAATGCTTGGACATGATTATTACAGCTTTTTATTGTGGATGTACAGAAAACCAATTGCTTTTTTTAATTGTTGTTGAAGTCGTAGTTTTTGCTTGTTGCTTTCCTGCAGCTCAGTACAGGGCAGGTGAATGAAGCCTTCCACCTAGTGGCTAAAAATCTTAAACCATGCAGGCTTGTAATTTTATTTCAAACTTCAGGAATCTGTTGCACCTTAGATAAGGACATTTGACAGCCCTGCAAATCACCAGAGTAAACATCTGGTCCTGGATCTATTTGTTACCCTTAAAATACACATAACACAAACAAATTTGGGTCAGAGGTTTTCATTTGAAGCCACCCTCAATTAAGTGTCACACTTACTGATATTTCATGCGTTTGAGCTTCACTGTGTAGATTTTTGTTGGTGCAGTTTGACACAAGAAGACTGTTTAAACTTTCATCTACTGTTGCAGCTTCTCTGTTCTCACATCAGGTCTCAGTTTCAGTCGTGGATGTATAAGATATTTTTGTGTCAACATAAATTTGGAAGCAAATAATGGTACAATAAGCAACTTGTGAAAACCTGAAACTTCCAGTACTGAGAGCTAATTTTTAATGAAAGTGGGAAACATTTTGTACCAACAGGTTAAGATATTTCAAATAAGGAAGTAAGTGCAGATTTATAGATTCTGTATTTTTCCATAAGGGGGAATGAATGAATGTAATTTTTAAAAATCTCTGAAGAATGAATAAATGTTTTTTTCCTTTTCTGGAAAGCCATATGTAATTTATTTTAAAGCCAAATGCAGTGTGATAGGCATGTTGAAAATTATCTGAAAAAAAACTGATCACATTTTCCTTGACTTGTCCTTATTTAGTCTGTTTTTATTGTGTGTAGTGTCTGAATATACCAGAGGGAGGCAGTGCTAACACACTGCAGAGACACAGACCGTCGTAGACATTAGTGTGTGTGCGTGTGTGTGTGTTACATTGTCTCCACTGGCAGTACAGCCCTCTTCTTGCACACAGGCCGAATGTTCTGCATATTCAGTTCCTCATGAGAACATTGTGTTCAGTGGAACTTAAATGCCCCTGCCGTCCTCACACAGGAGTGAAATGTATTTATCACTCAGGTTCAGCTCAGTGCACCTCGCTGTACACAGAGAAACCTTCTTCTTTAAAACATTCTGTTCACAGAAATTTTCAAAGGGTTATTGTAAAAATAAATTAAAAAGTCAACACATTAAACATGACCCAACATTACAGACATTTTTTCTCCCAAAGATGTTAAGAAATAATGGAAGGAACACAGTGTGTTGGGATTTAGTTTTAGTGGTTCAGGTTCGATTCCAGCTTGAACCCTTTGCTGCATGTCATCCCTCCTCTCTCTCTGCTGCTTTTCCTGTCTCTCTCCAGCCATCACTATCTAAATAATTTAGAAGAAATACCAAAAACAAAATGCCCTAAAAACAAATATTGAGAGTAACAATATACTTAACTGAGAAGAAAATGTCACATCACAGTCTGGCCTCTTCTCATGATTAGACCGATGCTGTTTTAATTTTGTTTTGATTATCTTATGTGCATTGGATGTTGTGAGCAACATTTTTAAAAATGTCCTCTTTGATGTGTTGGTAATAGACTTTAAAGTAGGAATATGAAAAAAGAACAAAAACAACCCTGACCCCTACTGTGTCTTTAATGTCATAACAGGTTTTTAAAAAATTACTTTAGGTTTTGTTCATCAAGCAGCTGTGAAAATAAAAACTCCATCAAAAAATACCACCACTGACTGTTATCTCTTCCATAACACTAGACAGTACTTTCCTCTGTGTATCTCAGAGTCCGTTAGTTCACATTGCTGAGTTGTTTCTTGCTGCCAAAACACACAGTTATGACTCTTTCTAGAGATCAGTTTTGCAATCTCACCATCATTCCTGATGATGAATAATGGACACTGTTTGTTGGACTCATCCTCTCCAATATCACTGAAAACTGACTTCACATAAAGGCGACACTTTGTGTGCTGAACTTGAGACTAACTTCATTATTAAAAAGGCCCCCTTCACTGAGGTAAACTAGTCATATTGCATGACCAGCAGTGCAGACAGCACATCATACTGTCCTTGAATGTCCTCCACACGAGGTCATCTGATTGGTAAACTGAAGCATGCAAAGAAAATTTCCCAGGATGACATTGGTCCCAGTAACCAGGACTCTGTTCACAGAAATAACAGTTAGAGTCACTCTCACCATTTTTATCTGGATATCTGGATATCCAACTGGTAAATAAATTAAAAAAACTCTATACACCCACTGCAGCAAAGCAGCTTATTGTGGGGAAAATACTGTAATGCCAAAAATAGAGATGAAAAACTTTAACATTTTATGAAAATCCTCATAATTGGTATTTTGTCAATTAAATAAAGAAATAATGCTTGCAAATAAGGAAAAAGGCTAACTGGTCATTTAAATGTCGGTACGACAGTTTTCATCAGTGATTTGTTTATTTCTCCTGACATCATCCTGCTGGTAACAGCATGTCTCGTCAGCAGTAGTTGGCTCCTGTCATTTCCCACTTACCTGCACTTCACCTGCCCACACCTGCCTCTTACCTCCCATAATCAGCCACTTGGTCTATATATATGTATCTGCTTTTACTGTAAACAGCAGTTGCCCAATTTGTCTGTTGTGCCGGCAGTGGTGCAGATTTGGCTCTTGTTTACTGGCTTGTTTGTTTTCTCTTCTACTTGCTTCATTTTTGCATTCAATTCCCTCTACTGCCTTATTGCCTGTCAATCTGCTTTGTTCTAATCAGCTCATTTTATTCTGACCCGCTCTAACCGGAGTCCTGCTCTCGAGTTTGAACATCCAGCTACTAGCAGACTTGTCACAGAGAAGGTTGAGGAAAATTATCCAAAACTCCTCAGATGAAGTTTGAAAGGTAGATTAGCCTAATCTCTTAAAAACTTCTTGAAGTCTTGTCATCTTTGCATTTTTAAAAACTCTTCAGTCCACAGAACAGCAGAGAGAAGCCTAAAGACACCTTTACCTCATTACATTCTTGTACTTTTAACCCACAGTGATAATGGTATCTTTTTGTCAGGTGTTTAGGAAAAGGCAGTAATGTCATGAGATAATTTTGGTATAATTTGCATCTCCCTTAAATTAAAAACCCCACTAAGGGCCAGATAAAATTATTCATTAAAAAACAGTTTGACGCTATAAAATACAACTGCGCTTTAAATTACAGCTACAAAATATCCCTAAATTGGCTGCTAGCACAATCTTGTTGTGGCCTCTTACTAATATTCAACACAAAGTGTCTTTGTTTCTCTATAGTTAATAATTGTGGTGTTTTTTCTTTTTGCATCACTTTGATCTGACTCACTCTGATGAGTTTCTGTAGCCTTTTCAACTACAATGTGTTAATACTTACTCAAAAGATAAATACAATATTTTTTTTTCTCATTTGAGCTGTGATCAGGTCTGTTTAGTTTGGATGGATGACTGGTTAGATTTGGCTGCCTCTTGACGCAAAGAGAATGAAACGAAACCATTTTCAGAATAAACAGAATAATCTTTGTAGGCGCCACAAAACGCTGCCAGTGTGTGACGAAGGTTTGAAAACAGTGCATGTGTTTGGACACTAAGTATGACGCACACTAGGGCTCCTCTAAGGTTTTTATTGTGTCCTTCATCTACAGAGCATAATTGAAGAATAGGAGGTTAATTACTGGCCTCAATACTAAGTAATTTAACATACTTATCAAAGGGGGTGAACTTAAAGTCACCAAAAAGGCTTTTAGCACATGACAATGATTAAAATAACCCACTAATGCAGAACTTGAGTTAATGAATATTAAAGATTAACTTCTCAAATGTTAGGGAGTAGAAGTACAATGTAAGGTGTTTTTGGACTTTTTTGGACTAGGAACTTTTCATAGTTTTAAGAACTGTTGGACACCCCCCACCCACCCGCCCACCCCCTTTTTGATTCTGCACAGCTTGAACTATAAACTAAACTATTTTAGCTCTTATTTACCTGTTTGGAGGAAACTTTTTAGCTCCTGTTTCAGAGTAGGTAATCTCCCAGCACAAGACGAACTATGAGTGATGTAAGTGTACACTGATTGGTCCATACAGGAGTGTGCGCTGTTTGGACGAGAGCTTATACAGCGTCATCAACAGCCGTTTTTAACCCCCATGTAAACATTAGCTTACAGTTAGCAATGTAAATAAAAGCCAGTAAGAGTGTGTATGCCACAAAGGAAAGATGGGATTTTGACCTGTCAAAGCAGGAAATAAAAATCTTTGGGCTGAGGTGATGTTGCTCTACCAACTGTGGGCTGGTTAACGTCGCTTCAGGATAACTCTTATTGGTGCAAATGCAGAGAGAAAAAAGTCCCCAATGTGTGTAATTCTTGGGGAACTCTCTAGAGGATGGTTCCTATTAAAAAAAGTCCCCAGAACTGTTTGGTCTGAAAACACCTACATAGGAGCATAAAATACTCAAGTAGTGTCCCTGGAAACAGGAGGAAACAGCTAACATAGCCCAAACCAAAGTTAGCAAAATTTGCCACCCTGAACCTCTAAAGCACAAAATTCATTGGGTTTTGATTGTTTAATCTGTACAACAAACAAAGTGTAAAAACAACTTGTGATATTTATGTTTTTTATGTGCCTGGCTTATTTTTTGGTGGGGAAAAGATGCTAGGTAACTGAAACTCCAGGAAGTGACGAAGATATGACAGAAAAGAAAAATACCTGCGCACTGGAATCTGAACTCAGTTTTTCACTGACCAGGTCAGCCCATAACCTTTAAATGTGCCTCTTTTTCTTGAAAAAACAACACATTTAGTTTTCCCATAGCTTTAACATTTCTGCAGCGCTTTTATCTTTTCTTCTGCAGTTTCCATCCTGGTCTTTCTCCTCCCTTTTCCCCAGTTTTGTCATCAACCTTCAAATCCACATCTGAGAAACCACCGAGCCTGACCCTTAATGCTGGCTGACCACTTTACAAGCACATGCAGCCACTGTTCAAACAGTGTTCTGGCTAAAGGTAAGAACACACAGCCATGTTTGAACCATGTGGACGGTTTAAACTTTAAATGGACAAACACACCAATGTCAACACATGCTGTAAGATGTTCATAAAAAGAACTTTGGAGAAAATATTACATAATAATCAAAATAAAATCAAATCAAAACAAAACTTGTGCAACAGTAAATCAAAAGGCCATTGCTCTTTTGCTGCACCAGCACCAAGAGTTTCTTCCTAAAAATCTCCTCCGTGCCATTAGATCAGCTGAGGCTGTTGGCTGTTTTCGGAGTGGCTTTTCTATCATGTCATGGCTTTTCTATCATTTCAAGGTTGCACTGGGTGAAGTGGTTGTTATATACTTTCTGTGCTCATATGAGTGTCGCATTTCTACATATTTAATTTTTTTTCTCCAGTGTGTTTTGTGTACTTTGTACTTGATATCTGTGTTTTTTCTCCTGTGCCAATGTTGATGTAAAGCACTTTGTAATCTGTGTTTATAAAGGTCATCTTCCTCTTCTTCTTCTTCTTCTTCTTCTACTTCTTCCTGTTATTCTTATTGTTACACAACAATTTGCAGACAAATGGATTTGTTCCCCTAATCATGACAAAATACGTCAGTTCAAACACCCCATGACATGAAGTCTTGTCAACAGATTATGCTGCTATGGAAAACAGTTAGTGGCTTGTACAGTGAGCATGAAATCAGATGAAGGATGCGGAGATACACAGCAAGGATGTAAAAGATGTGCCTGTCAACACTCGCTTGACAGTGACACACACAAACACACACAATAACAACAAGAACACACACTGTGGTGTGAATGACATGTCCCTGCCTAAGTGGCACAAATTGAGCCCCATCAATCTCCAAGCCACTGCACAGCTACTGGCAGTGACGGAGGACCCTCGTCACTGGGCTGTTGCTCGCGGGTATGCCGCCTGGTTTGACTCAGGCCTTTTGTCCCTCGGTGCCAATGCCAGTGTCAGTAACAGCCCTGCTGGTACAGCCCATCACACCTCCCGGCCACCTATTATCTAACTGATTTCGAGTGGAGTCACTGGGTCATGGCACCTGCAGCTGCAACCCCTGCCTAGAAACTCTTGCGTCAGCGCTGCAAATGGTTCAAGCTCTGAGCTATTATCGTTGCCAATCCTCTCTGGGAAATCAATAGGGTTGAAAATAGCACAGTTCAGTGTTCAACATTGAAGAATACACTGTATCCAGTGAACCACTGGGGTGTCTGTATTGCCTGCATACTGAACAATAAACTGCATGTTCTGTACTGAAGTCCCCACAGGTCTGTTTGTGCTGTATATAAAAAAGCTTTAGAAGCTGCAAGCGAAAACTCAATCAGGAGTTCAAAGCTGCAGAGAGCAAACAAAATTCTGAGAGATGAAAATATAAAAGAAAAAAACTGTTCCCAGTGGAGTCTTTGATGTTTTTCCTGTGGTGGCTATAATGGAAACATTTATTGGTTCCTCGAAGAACTGTAGAGTTGTGCCTTGAGGATGAAGAACATAAATAGAATTGTATTTGAAAAAATGCCTTAAACCCACTAATATCCAGAGTGCCATTTTGTAATTTCTAGCACTTTAAGTAATAAGTAAGCAAAGCACAGCTTCATTAGAAGTTTTCAAACTGCTTAAAGTCTGAGGCTCTGAGAGAGTTGAATATTTTTTTACCTTATTGGCTGACAGTTTAATTCACTTTATATTTTTACCTTTAATTTGGATTTTTGTACGACCACAGTGAGAACTAACATGGCAATATGTACCTCAAAGAGTCAAATAATTGCATAATCTTAGTTTAAAGTGAAAGTAAAACAACTCCACCCTTTATTATCTTAACTTGTCTCCATGTTCACATTACACACCCTTTTCCCTCTGTTACAACGCTTTAACTAAACACCACATAACAGGTGTGTGCAGGATTTGTTGGATGTGGATTGTAAACACAGCGTTTAAAGTTGGCACCTTTTCCTTAATCCAGCAGATCATTTTGGATGTGTGCTTAAGATTTGGCACCTTATTTTTACATTTTTATAGGGTCCAGCCTGTGCACTGTTGTAGACTGAGGGGCTATGCACCCGCTCCCAAAAGGATGACGCCCAGAAACATCCTGAAAACAGCAAAGTATAAAAAATACCTGCAAAGTTAAGGGCCTCTGCAGATCACATCTCTGTGAATGAATGAGCTGTATTTTTCTTTCATGAAGCTGTCCACTATTTTTTTTTAAATCCTACTTATTCTGCCTTTAAGAAACAGTTGCATATGTGTTTGCACTTGATAATTTTCCTTTTACATAAGGCAAATATTTGTTTTCTGTTTAACTGCACCTGGTCCGCATTAGTCGTCTCTAAGAGCAAATCCGATCCCTCCTAAAATGACGTTCCTCCTAAAATGACTTTCTTCCTAAGAACCTACACTTTGCACTTAGTAAAGGAGTCCAGGGGATTCTGGGCTTGATTTGTGATAGGAAATGCCTCTTTAGCCGACAGGAACGCAGCACAATGGAGAACATTGTGAGGAATCACAGGGTTTTTATAAGGCCGTGAAGTGGGACGGGAGGCAGCTGAGAAGAAAAACACATCCTGGATTTAATTTTCTCATTTTGCGTCATTCCCTCGTCAAAACGTATAAATCACAAGCGTGTCATCTCATGAAGCGATAGAGACCCCTGCCAGCTCTCATCTCCTCTCTGCCTCAGGTCCTCTCCAGCTTTTATCTACTGTTTGCCTCCAGAAAAGAGATTAGAGGAGTGTAATTTTTTGCCAACACCAGTAAAGAAAAGCTGGAATGAGTACAGATTGACAGATAGACATGTATGGATGTGTGAATTGAACCACTGAACTGAAGGGAAAAAAGTCAGAGTAACGGAGGGCAGAGCAGCTGTTTGCTCTGATTTCTCTCTTGCGTCACACTCAAGCCCCTCGGGGGGTGGGGGTGGGGGTGGGGGTGGGGCAGCAGTTTGAAACTAACCTCTGACTCTAATGGGAGGGGTGGGGGAATACAGTTTACCTTTGTGTTGGTTGCCAAAATTTGTTTATTGTCTTTAATATTTTCTTACAGCGTCCCTTTGAAGAGACTGAATGCTGAATAATCACGTCTCTGTTTCTGTTTTGTTCTGTCTCCTAGCTCCGGACATCAGCCAAGTGTTAAACAAATCCTGGGCCAAAGACACTCTGGCTTGTTTTAGTTTGTTGGAGAGCTTTCAATAAGACCTCCATGTGTTTTTTTAAACAGAAATTTGTATCCTCTTTTGTGTAAATATGAACTATAATTATACCTCAGCTGTGCTAGTGTTGCTAGCAACATGGTGCCAATTTCCATGGAAGGTGCTCCACTTATTGTAGCACGTCATAGCTCTACAAACATTGATTCAAGATGCTTTTTTTTCCTCAGATAGCATCATGAATTATAAATGATTTAAGCTGTCTTTTCCCTCATTATTCATTATTAGGAGAAACTATCATGTTTTTATGTGTGTGTCCTACTTAGAAAGCACAAACTAGCTGGCTAGGCTAACTCCTTCCACACAGACTCTTTACAAGAGAGGAGACCAACTACTTAATGCAGTTCAATTAGAGAAGTCTTATTGTGTTATATGTTAGAGATGAGGTTGTATCTCACATGCCCCGGCCCTTTACCCAAAAAGCCAATCATCAACCTGAAACTCATCTAACCCCTTTGTGTTAACACTCTGCATTGAGCCATTAAGAAGATAGTGGCATTAAACCTTAAACATTTGTGGTAAAATTAGCTTAAAACTTGTGAAAAAGGGGCATTTTAAACCTCATTTTGGTGCAAAGACATTATATTGTTAAGGATTTTTTTTGTTTACATGCCATTTTTATGTCCCAGTGACCACTGAAAGTTAAGTTACAACTTTCATCCCATTCATTTAGATAGGTTTCTGGTCTTGTTAGCCAAAACAACTGCCCCGGGGTGTTGTCAAGATGGCCACTGAGTTGTGGAGCTTGCCTAAGAGGGCTTTGGAGGAAGTCTGATGCCTGGTTTGTGAACGGCACTGATTTTGCTTTTCATTCATGTTATTAGCTAGTGTTTGGTCTTTATGGTTGTGGTGATAGCAAATTACCAAACAGCTAACTCACGGCAAAGATGGTCCAGTAACATCAAGTAAGGAATCATATTTATGGTAACTGAACCCAAAAATGCTTGACAGTTTGTTTGCTCCTGCCAAGGAGTCTGATGGTCTGGTTAGGGGCTCAAAAAGTTCATTTTCCTATTTGAATCAAAAACTAGCAGGTTTTCCGTGTGATGCATTTGATAACATTTTTTACAGTGGTTTCACTCAACTTTGGTAGAAACGCAGTCTGGTTGACTTGACGCCACAAAGATCACAGGAACCCTGAATGAAACCAATTCAAGAACCAGAACAAATTTGGTGGAAAAAAACATCCTGTGAGGACTAAACTGAATCATGTCATTGAGATAAAACAGCTGCTGAACAATTAATACCTCAAGGGCATGATTGTTGCTCGTTACACAACAGCGTGTGTGTGTTTTTGGACTGATGTATGTGTTAAATGATAAAATAGTAAATAGTAAAGCATTCTTTCACTCTGACTTGGCTTCTATGTAATATGTAACAGCATTGTCTGAGCAACTAACCTTCACTGTCCTCACAGTGTTTTACTCCATGAGTAGAATCCCGAAAAATACTTATGTACCTTGTGCTTGAATCACAGATGGGACTAAGTAATCTCTGACATCTCCCGAAGCTAGTTTAATGCATATGGTGCCTTTATTATAAAATTGATATTGACAACTACTTAAGTGTCCACAGAGAGATTCCACAACAATTAGTATGACAGTACCAACATTTTAAAGTCAACGCTAATGTGACTGAAATCCCATGCAAAAATGATAAATAGACCCCACATTTCTTTTCTTTTCTTTCTTTTTTTTTTTTACTAATTACATTTTTGACCCAGTGAGCAATTCGATACAAAAATCTGCTAGTTCTACACATTTTCCTTGCAAAAAACTCCAACTTTAACTTGCGCCTTGAGGCGACCAGCATAACAACAGCACTTTGAGCCAAACGGAGTAAGCAGCCAAGCACATACAAACCTGTACTGTCACGTTCTTTGAGGTAAAGCACACACCCACCAGCTGACAGATAAGAATCTGAAAATGTGAAAATGATGGGTGGATACGTTTACGGTACTTTCAGTGTGCTTAAAATCCAACAGTACGAGGAGTGCACAGAGAGTCCAAAGAAAAAAGTTTACTGGGGCAGAAAACCACAAGTGCACAGGATCACTGGCACAAAGACCCACACACACACAAGCACACTCACACACACACAAGCACACAAACCGAGCCGTGCCTCTGAGAGGAGTTTGATGCTGATGTGCACTGAAAGGCAGAGGTGGTGCATTAGATGGAATGTAGAGCTGCTGTGAGTCAGGCTGTGCTGCCGTGTCAGCTTGTCCAGACAGACGCTGCTCTCCAGGCAGTGTGTAGGTGTCTCTCAGGGGACAGTCGGGCTTTTCTGTTACGAAACCCGGAGTTCAGGGCAGTGGCCGCTGCAGCTTTTCAATACTTTATGACATGCAAAGGGCCGTCTGCCTGGTAACACGGCTGAGCACTTCATCAGAGGGCGCAGTGCTTCAGAATAAAATGTTTTTAAATCAGACCTCCATTAACAGATTATCTTTGGTCTTTACTGTCTTTATAGGGCTCAAGCATGATAAACTCACAAAAAGCCTTTTTAGTCAGTGTTTAAAGCCACTTTACAAACTTTAGTTTGGATCTAAAGATCCTTTTGTTCAATTTTAGTTAAAAAGATGATTACTCAACCACAATGTAATAGAACCCATTATTTGCTAAATTAAATGATTTGTTCACACTGGAGCTGATAAGATTTAATATATTTTACTTGATGCAAATCTATTTGGTGCAACAGATATCTGCTTGAACAAAATGCTTTTATGTTTCATAGCCACACAAAATTAATCAAATTTAAAAAACTTTGCAGGCTTTATGCGCAACAGGCAGCGAATTAGCAGTAATTGAGCTAAGTCTTGGTTAATATGTAGGCACATTCACTGGCTGTATGATGATAAGATACGACAGGTCAGATTTATGCGCTAATCTCTGGAACGTTGGTCAAATCGTTAAATTTGTAAATGTGTGGTCTGAATAGATTTGTTGTCTAAATTGGTTAGTCAATTAGTTAAGAAAAATTTATTCAGGAAGTCTTATTGAGATACGGATCTATTTCACAAGAAACAAAAAAACAAGAGAAACTTTAGAACAGCATAGTAATGTATGCAAATAATCAACCATTTCATTCTTTCTGAAATTGGTGGCTAATTTGTTAGCATTAAAAATATCATACATCTCTAACTATTGATAGTTTACATTAGTTGTTAGGAATAAGTCAAATACAGAGATATTTTCTGTACAGTAATAGATACTGGTTTAATTAGAGTATAGACAGAAAACCAGCTAGCTACTTGCTGCTTAGGCTTTTGGTTGCTGATGCTGTTGTCTGCAGTGGACTTAATAACATTTACTGGCAACTATTATTTACCGTCAGCTGCATTATTAACGGCTCCAGTGGTTCATAATGTCCTTATTTGTGTCACTTCATGTACTTCAGTGTCTCTGCCACTGGTGACCTTGCATAGCACAGGCTTATGCAACTGTAACAGTCTCTCTTTTCACAGACACGTAACATGACCTTGGACACAGGAGTTTATAAGAAGTGTATGGTGTGTGACTGAGATCATTCAGCAGCATGTGTCGCCTCTCATGCAGCTGCTATTAAACACAAGTTTCTCTCTGTTTTATAGCAGCTAGGTGGCAGATTGGAGTGTGTGTGTGTTTGATTTAATGCAGCAAAATTTAATATATTGGTGAGAGAAATATAAGACGAATGGCTGTAGGAAAGGTTTGTGTGTGTAATTGTGCATGTTTTAGCGAAAGTGCAGAGCTGTTTTTGTATGTGTTTGGGAGAGATGCATATTGTTGTTCTGACTCAGGAGCTTTTCCATTTTGGGAGCCCCCATCCTCCCATCTGTTTTTTTCATCTCTTGCGTCAATGCCTTCAGACTCTCACTGAGTGAAAGGGTTTTCCCGCTCAATTTCCCCCGAGGGTTGCTGCCAGATCTACATTATTATTGTAAGCGCTGCACTTTTACAGTCCGACGGGTTTCAATTGAAACTGGAGAGAATATTTAAGTGGAAACACTGAATACATTTCCTGGCTAATCCCCTAACTTCCTTGCCTGCTTTGTTAGGGCCCTGGCATTTTCCAAACAGGTGTTTGTCCAGCAATATAGTAAACTAATTTGTCATTTTTTCCTCAGTAAAATGAACAGACGTCAACAGGATGTGTGCTCACTTCCTTCAAACAGAGTGCTTGTTCCTGCAATTTGACTTAAGGTCAAGCAATAACTTTGTGCTGCAGGGACGGGAAGTAACTGATATAAGCAAGCAGCTCAGAAGTGTGGGTTGAGTCTGGTGAATTAACAGAGACAAGCAGAAGGTTTGCAAAGTGACAGACAAAAAGCCTAAAAGGATCTGAGTATGTGACCCAGAGTGTGACAACAGTGGACAAATGGGAAAGAAAAAAATAGAGCAAAAGAAAGAAAAAAGAGGAGCAAAATCTCTCAGATGAGGCCCGTAATTACCTTGACAAATTCTACAGAGCCTCATGACTGCTGGGCTGGAACAAAATATTGCTTCTTGTCTCAAACAATCTGCTCTACTAATGCAAACTCTTGCCCTCATAGTCAACCCCTTTTCCTGCCCTCCGTCTGGTTGTGCAAACACACATGACCCACTTAGAGGAGCTCACACACTCTTTCTGTTGCACACAAACACACACACGCACACACACACACAAACGCATGCATACACACACAAACACACACATACACATACAAATACACACACAAGATCTCTGCAATCTTGTATAACCAACAGTTCTTAGGAATGAAAGACAGACTTGTAAACATCTTGCACACTGTCGGCTGTATTGTGGAGTCGGACGGGCTGACGTCAATGCAGGCTGATGACTTCATGTGTTCACTGAAGCCTGAGGAGGTGACAGACAGACAGACAGACAGACAGACACACAAACAGACACACAGACAGACAGATAGGCAGGCAGACTGAAAGGTGACACAGATTACCAAACAAGCTGCAGTTTATCTGTGTGTGTTTTCATGCTGGAATGGACGAATGCTCATTGTTGTGTTATTAATGTTGTTAAGAGCTAAAATGCAACATTACATCAGAACTCAGCTGCGGCCTTTTTTCCCCACAAACAGACACACAAACTTCCCTGTAAAGGAGGAGGATGACTCTGCAAGTAAATGTCTGTGTGTGTGTGTGTGTGTGTGTGTGTGTGTTCAGATGAGACCCATTTAATGTCCCGATATTTTCACTCCTTTGCTGTATTAACCAATTCTCTTCATGTGGCCAAGCATCGTTATAACACACAGAGCATTATTTTTAATATTTCTGGAGACCACATATTTTTCAAAATACTTGAAAAGAGCCAGTAAATGAGTAAAAAAGATGGATGTCTTAAGGCAAAATACCAAAATTCAACATGCTGCGGATGAGCAGGACAACCCTTGTAATTTAATTATCTTAAAAGTCAAACTGAGGCATTGATAAAGTGCTTAGTTTTGTTCTCAGTTGAAAAGCATGAAGACAATTTCTGAAAACACAAAGGCAAAATTTATGGAGAAAATTGAATTTCAGGGATTAAAAAGAGGTTCAGTTATAAACTTAGTGGAAACAGTGATATCAGAGGGTTTTTTCAAAAAAGTTTCAGTAACTGAAGTCAAGCTTCTTTGTAGTTCAGGAAGGAGCCGCAGGCAGCAGGCGTGAGGACTTGGTGATACCCATGATACTCACCTGCAACATGTGGTCACGTAGCAGCAAAGTAGTTGCACTATCACTTGTGTCACAAGCCAAGTGTAATAGGAGCTGGAGGCCGAGGAGTCAGGCTCTGTGACGCACCCACCATCTGACTTCAAGTTCCCTAAGTTTCCACAGAGACACGACTTCTGACACTGCTGTGTCATGATACGACCATGTGGTGCAAAAACAGGGCTCTCCCTCTCTCTCTGATCGTTGTTCCTCTTTCACTCCATCATTTTGTACCATGCAAAGTCCCTGCAGAGAAAGATGAAGTGAGAGAAGAGACAAGAAGGGTTGTGAACAGCAGAGATCGTTAGACAAATGCACCAAATCGCATTATATAAAGACACAATTCAAGATTTAAAAGGGGATTAGAGAAAGACAGAATGGGGTTGCTTTATTGCAGCCAATGTAGCCCCATTTTTACCTTTAAAAAAGAGAGAAGGAGAACCTGGATCATAAAGGATAAGACTGGAAATATACTGTATTTTTGTCAAAAAATATCCTATAATGAGACAAAAATCCATCTTTCAGTTCTTTTCATGTTTATAGTGGAGACATAAATCTGTTGAAAAAAAAGTGGTCACAAACACTTACATATAACTTAGTTTTTGAAATTAACTTATTTCCCGAAAACACCCAGACACTGAAGTACACAGTGTGCAGGGGAACATTTCAGCCACAGATTTAGGGCAGTGTGAAGTATACACAGCAGCAGTACAGTGCTCTTGTTTATAGTGATGAATCATGTTACTCTGTGCAACTTTGTTAGCTTGCAGACTTACAATTGAATTTTCATTTCAATTCACCTCATTTATTTAGTGGGACATCATGTTTGTTAGCTGACAGTAGTTTGGAGGAGATTTTGCAATATTTTGTTGTAAACACTTGACAGTTACGTGTTCTCTCTGTCAACTTCAATCCGCACTGAAGCTGAGGTAAAAGTTGCAATTTTAAAAAATTGATGTCATGTAGCCCTTTTATTGTCCTCTGTACCTGCAACTAGCTGTTGGAACAAGTACATTGTAAGCAGCATGTTTAAAAATGAGACTTTGAGCCAGCAGCCATGCTTACAGCTTAAAAGCTCTTATGCTCAGCGGGGCTATGAACTTAACGGTAACATCGACATGTTAGCAGTAGTTTATATATTTTTTAAAATTCTGATAAAAGTAATACGTCAGTTTAAGAGGTGTTTTTTTCCATATGAAGATTTAAAACATCTGGTGCAGAAGAAAAATTGTAGTTTCTTTGGTGATCCTTTAAAATGTCACCATGCACTATGATGGTGTCTTTTTCTAAATTATACGGTACGTTAATTTCTGACCAATCAGAGAAACGCAGGGAGGAGTCCTAAAACCCAGAAACCAGTTAGCACTGTTGAATATCTTATTGTCTTGAAGTTAGTGGGTTTTTTACATAGACTTTTTGTTAGATGCCTAAAATAAGTTCTGTGATAGAACACAAGCTTTAGATACTTTACATTTTGTTTAAGGCTCATTGTATTTTGTATTACAAGTAATAAGCTTAGTGGTGGTGGCACTGAAGTCATGTGACCATGGTGAAATTCCTGTATAGTCCAACGTTAGCTTTTTGCTGCCGGCAATTATGTTGACTCTTTCAAAGATTAAAAAATGGCATTAATTTGTGAAGATTATCTTGTTAAACAAATTTTACCTTTAAAAATTTGAATTAGCTCAAAGCCCTACTGTGCCCTAGTAGCTACAGCTCACAGAGCTACAGCTACTAGCTACAGCTACTCTGACTGTAAACAAAAACGGAGATCTATGGCACATCTGTTTGTAATTAACCCAATTCATTGTTAGCTGTTTGCTTTTCATTCGCTAAATAAAAAAATGAAGATATCATCAGACTCATCTTTCAAGAAGAGACAGAAACTGAGCATTATTTTCCCAAGAACTTGAAGGGAGAGTGAAAGCAGAAGAGTTGAGTGATAGAGGATTTGATTTTGTACGTGTGTGTTTTTTGATACAGAGTGAGAGTCTCAGTCAGCACACAGCTGCTTAGTGAACTCGGTATGAGCGAGTAATGGAATGTAATGCCTGTAATGGAATGCTCACACAGATGCCAAAGCCTGCTGTACAATATTAACAGAGCCCAAAGTGCGTCATAGCCCTCACAGCTGACACTGTGTGTGTGTGTGTGTGTGTGTGAGTGTGTGTGTGACTAAGCGTGTATCCTTGTTATGTGCTTCTCTTTAATCTGTCTCTACTGTAGTGCCACACCAGTCTTATGCTGATGTATGAGTCTCCAAATTACAGTCCTGGGTGGTGTCGCCACAGTGAGAGAACAATGGCAGCAGTGCATGTTAATTAATGTGTAGTGTGAATGTTTAAAACCATGAATGAAGAGTAACAGTGTGAAATTATTAGTTATATGGTGTTATATTCCCCCAGTCTCATTTAAGATGCAATACCATGAAGTTTATTGTAGGCTTCTGGTCAGTTCAACATTATAACAACATTATATGTATTTTATTGGATAAAAAGCAGGTTTCAGGTGATAATTTCAGATGTTTTGAGCGGTGGCGTGGCACACGGTACGTGCAAGATGACACTTAAGTACATACGTGCTTCAAAAAAAAGAATTGGAAGAGGATCCTATTAATAGAGACGCAACCATGGTATCCATATCCCAGTATTTGGTTACCATCTGCAGGGCCGTAGCTACAGGTGAGGACACCGAGGTCATGTTTTTGTTAATATTCCTGGAGACCTGCCATACAAGTCCTAACACATTTACATATTACACATATTTTTAACACTGTAACATTTACTGGACTATTTAATTGTGTTTTGTCAAAAAAATTTAAAAATAACTAAAATGAAAAGAAATTTGTATCTTCCACTTAATTTGAATGACAGCAGACTGTACTGAAGCCAAATTGTAGTGAAAATAAAATTAAGCTGTTAAGTTAGTAAATTACATTTCTCCATTTTAAGAATGCTATGTATAGTTTTATTGGTTGCTGTTGAAAAAAATCTTATGTGGGTGTAGTTCTGTTTGACAAATGTGACCTAAGTATTACTTAATTGCAGTCTTGATCATCTCTGGAGTTTTGCTTTCTTTTGTATTTTATTACTCAATAGCCTCTTAGCAGACCTAATGCTGTTTCATTTTCTCTCAAGCAGGTTCTGACTGTTTTTCTAATTCCAGTTATGGGTGTGTTAATCTAAAGCTCAGGCTGAATGGCTTTTCGCAAATGAGACACTCAAGTTTCACAGAAACCAAAACAACGTGTGTGTTCACATCAGCAAGTGAGCTCAAAAATTTCCAAGTGTTAAATAGCACCAGAAAGTTGCTCTCAAACACCCCAAAAAAATGATGCAGGGAAAAAACCAATACTTGAATTAAGTTATGGTGAAGTTTTGCTTTAACAGGATAGCTAAAAAACAACTTCCATTTCTCAGTAAGGCCATGTGTTTAACATCATGTCCAGGGTGTTAACGAAAACAAACAAGAGAGTTCTTTCCTCATCTTTGTTATACACTTCCTCCATCGGTCCCATGAGCTCAAGTCAAATCAGTTTTATTTATACACTCTGATTTGTTTTACAACGTCAACAACATTCGTCAGAAACACACTGACTTTCTGTTCTCGATTTAGTTCAGAAAAACTGAGCTCAAGTGAGGTTTGTGCCAGTCAGTGAGCTCAAATGCCCAAATATGAGATTGTCACATTATGGGCTATTTGGGGCTTGACAAATAAAAAGTGACCATAAACCTGCAATAAAAGATTTTTTTTCCCACTTGGCCGCAGAAACGAGCTGTTAACACAACGTCAACACAGGCTTTTAAAGTTGATATGGCAGCTTGTTGGCAGACAGTTGCCTTTTTACTCAGCCAGCAGTCATTGGAAACAATATCGTTCATTTTAAATTGTGTTTGCGTCCCTTTGATGAATGCAAGGCTAATATTGACAATATTATAACTGGAGGTGCAGCAAGACACTGTAAACCTTTAGCCCATACACAAAGGGGGTCTGCACACATGCTCCCCAGGCAGACTTTCACCTATTTACAACAGCTGTAAGAGTTATTTTTCAGGCCATTTAAGATAATAAAATGGTAAAAACCTTGTCATGATACTATCTTACAATATTGATCCACTTGTGGTCCCTCTGTTCTTAACTCCTTTATTTACTCCTTAAATTCTCTCAGTTATATAATCAGCAGACACTACAAAAGGAAACATATTTTGTGTTTTTATGAATTGGTCAATTTTTTTTAATTTCTGGCTATTTCACTTCCAAATTACGTCATTGGCCAGATTTGTTAAAAAAAGAAGTCTAAAAAACATGTCTAAGTGTTTATTTTAGTTCTGATTTCCGTTTTAAAGGTTTATGCAGTTGTTAAATTAGATAAAAATCTATCTAAAAATTAAAATATATATATTTTCAGAAAACTTTTTAATACAAACAAGATTCTGAAAGCTGATTCTTAAACACTTTCTTTGGATGGCAGCTGAGGTCTATTCATGAAAAACTTCATTTTGTCCTGAATCCATTTTAGCTATCTAGCTAGCTTGCAGACTTGCTTAATGAGGCATCACTGTTGAATGAAAAACAAGAAACATAGGACAACAACTGCAAGTGGAGTTATTTTTTTTTTTTAAATCTAAAACATTTGTGCCTGGAGACCCAAAAGCATTTTCCACTTTCTACCATTTCTTTTTACCTTTAACTTTTAACTAAAAATATCTGACTCTTTAGCTGCTAAATACCCCTCTTTTGTTCACCAGCTAACTGCCAACTGTGTTTGTCTGCTGTTTGGTGCTAAATTAGTAGTGTGCCTGAATGAGAACATTCACAGATAGTGTGCCTGATTGATTTTTTGGAGCTTTTCACTTGTTTCTAAGATTGAAACAATGCTATGAGAACATTACGAGTGACCCAAAACATTAAAGTTGTGGTCAGGCGGCTAAACAATGAAATGAAACTCACGCAAGCTCTTTTTAGCCGAGAAATGCTGCAGATTCATGATAATTCACTGCTGATTCATTACCATGAGCAGCCTCTTTCACGCTGTCACATTGTTTTGACACATTGTTTTAGAAAGTTAGAGATATAAATTCTTTCCTTTCAGTAAACACAATGAATTTTCCTCAAAGTTCGATTTACAGTAGATTGTTCTCTTTGTCTATTAGTCTTTTTTATTCTTCTAGTAATACTAAACTCTCAATTTTTATATAATAAAACCAACTCCACTGCGACAGAAATGTTATTTTCACTCATAAAACTCAAAGGTTTTTGTAGCTGCTGCTGTTCCCAGATGGATCAGCGAGCACTCTGTTATGCACAGCCCTGTTGTGCACTTAGAAAGGTTGTTTATTTACTTTTCTGTGAACCTCCACGAGTTCCACAAATCCTCTGGTATTCACACTTGTCCCATCAGAAAGCTTGATTATTGGCAGTGACGCATGTGAACCATTTCTCGCGCACGTACGCACTGTTTGGAGGGTCCTAATCTCACAGCTAGGAGAGGGACCCAAAAGCCCCTACAGTCTCCTTCTGAGTATTTTTCTATGAGCTTTACATCATATTCAGGCCTATGTGCTTTTGTTACGAGTAACTTTGCAATTTCCCAGTTTCTTATGCAACAGTTCTCGTGGCTGATACAGTATGATTGACCTTGTGAGTCTGAATTTCCCCTTCGTCATCAGGCATAAAGTTCCTCTCTGATCTGTTGCAGTTGCACTTATTTTTCCAGCTTCTGCTTTTTCTGTCTAATTTTATGTCTCTTCTGCTTTTGTTCACACAAAGAGATTCTGGTAAAGCTCTCTGCTCAGTGCACTTTCACTTTTGATAGCTGAGTTACTTATTCAAAACGCTCTGAATGTTTTATGGTGAGCAGTGTCTTTGTAGAACCTTGGAGAGAAAGAAAGAGAGTGTGTGGGAGAACTAGGCTGTGATATCATAGGTCCATCCAAGGGCTCTTCACACTGAAGTGCGTAATAGTCTCGTCCAAATCCAAAAGTGCAATGCAAAATCCATTTTGCTCTCAGCTCTCAGCTCTAAAGGGAAATTTTCTCTTTTACATCGGTGGAATTACAATTACAAGTACTGTTCTTAAAGGACAAGAGTGGCAATGTTTTTAAGTTTTTCCATGAAAAGACAACAACTAATGAGAAATTGATCCGACTAAAAATAATATCTGTGTGTAAAATCTGTTTCATCTAATTCCTCTGTGCTACAGAGCACCATTGTTGTCCAAAAATATTCACAGACATGTCAGTAAACCATATTGTTGCACTGGTTGACATGTTCTTCCAGTATCATGAACACTGCAGTAAAACACTGTAAATACAGACAGAATAAACTCACAAGTGCATTGAATCACTTCTATGCAGGTGACTACGCAGGGACTGAATCCTGTATTTCTCTGCCGTTGGTGACCTAGACCAAACTATCCCAACCACTGAGCTCTGTTTACATGCAAAGAGACATAACAAACCTTGCAGAGCTTTAAACAGAATTACCACTATGAATCTTTTGCTGTGATTGATAATGAACACTCAACATAAAGTAACATTTATATGTCCAAGGCAATTCAGGAAGATTTAAGCCCAAGTGAAGTACAGTTGGATCATCATCTTGCATTGTGGTTTTATAAGCATTCAGCAGTATATCAACTTGCTTCAAGTGCTCCAAATACATCAGATGTTGTTCTATTTTAAGCTTTAATTGTAACCTCCGACAGCCACAAATACACAATTATTGATATGCATTAAAAAAAAAAAACTTGTAGTCAAAGCTCTGAACTGGTAAAGGTCCTGTCTCTCAGAGTGTGACTTGTTTTTTATTATATAATTTTCAGAATTCCTTGTGAGAAAAGATGGTTTCTGTGGAGTCCCACAAGGGCCATATCTAGATCTTCTGCTCTTCCCTCTTTGTATGCTATTTTTACAATGCACAAGCACAATATTGTTTTTAATCTAACACAAAAGATGCTCAATAGAATGTAGTGTACAACATCTGAGCCTCTTTCATTTCCTCTAATATCACATGTTTGATATTTATGTGTGTTTGACCTCAATTTTTTTTCCAGTGAGAATGGCATAGATAATCATTGGGTAAAGGAAGTAAAGAAGAGGCAATTGGATGAAGAAATTCAGGGGTTTTTGTCGACTGAGATCTTGTTTTCCCACTGTTTATCAGTGACAACACCAAATAAGTAATTTATCACTATTCTAAGGGCTTGATATTTTATTTCCTCTATGAAAATGAACATAAAAATGTCTAATCAATGTGCATCTATTGATAACTTACTGCCGCTTCTTCTGTTGTGGAGGAAAAGAGAGTAAGGGAGGAGAAGGAGTCCACATCTAACTAAGACTCCAAGACATAATAAAAAGCAAAACAAATTTTTTTTTAAAAAAGAAAGTCCCTGTTTGATTCATGTCTGATTTGAGTTTTAAGAAATAAAAATTCTGAAAGCTTACATTGAAAGGTTACAGTAATTTTCAGTATTGAATATGTTACTTTGATGTTGAAGTTGGACATATTTAAGGTTATTTCCAGTGCTAAGGCTACTTGTTTACTGTTGTTTTATTTGGAAGTTGATAGAAAAATATCTTTGTGAGGTGACAAAGCAGTCATATGAGTCTGTTGCTTGTCCTGTGCTCTCAGAGCTTAATGTTCTCATGTGTGGTTTACTCCTTTTTAACAACACTCACCACAGTTTCTTATATCTAATAATCATCAAAGAACTGAAATTAAAGTCTGCTAGTTCTTTTACAAAGAACTTCTTGCAGTAGATTAGTTGTTATGACAAAGATATAGCTGGATTTGTTTGTTGGTCAGAATTTTTTTTTACTTTTCACAACAGGAACATCAGACCTGGGAAGCTATGACCACTTTCACAATGTAAAATTTCAAAATAATTTAAATTCTTCAAATGTCAAAATAACCCTAACCCTGGTTCTCTCTAAATAAAAAAAAAAACAAAAAAACAAAACATTTCTAAAGTGTTATTATGTAACATGTTTTTGTTTAACTTCTTGGACATTGCTTTAGAGACAGTTCATGCCTATATTATATATCTATATCAATATCTATTTCTCTGAAATGACCTGTGATTGCCCAATTTGCTCATCAGTTGCAAGACTGTCTAAAGCCTGAAAGCTCTAACAAGAGGAGTTGCAAAAGTTCATTGTTCTTTTTCCCATCAGAGCACTTTAATAATAATATGCTGAAAAATTTTTAATTTCACCAAAATAAATAACGCCATCTTCAACAAAACAATCAAATTACCTGAAATCTTCTGCTAATTTTGAACTTACAACTGGAAATCAAAATTATGTGGATAGTTCATTATTTATTATGTCGTATTTTATTCACTTTTTTAAAAATTGATTTTGTTACCATGCTTAACATTAGGAACTAAATAAAAGCTCTACAAACTGACAGTTTTTAAGACCGACAGGTCTATTAGCGCATACTTCATGTACTCCCATGCACATTTTCATGCAATTCCCTTTTTCTTGCCTTCTTCCATCATGCATTTAAAAAACTTTTTTTAATTGAATGTCTATCTCAATGCAATTATTTTGGATGACAACGATGTGGCACTTCTTCTGCCTTAACCTGAAGCATAGACTTACACACTGATGAAGTTGTCACTGTGTACAGACACACACTCAGAGCCTGAGCTTGCATGACATTCAGCCCTGCAAGTGCAGATAAACTGCTGATCCAAATACCATACTCACATTTTTCAGCCTTAATCTTTTCTTTCGGTAATTAATCAGCTGGCTCCCCACTCCACTCCTACAGGACAACTCATGACATTCATCACTTTGACATTCCACACATCCAAGAGTAATATGATCTCTTTGCGTTAATCTTTGGTCAAAATTATCCTCAAAGAAGAAAAATTTACTATGTTTTAAACTGAAAATGTATATACCAATTTCATCCACCACATTTCATCTTAAGTGTAATATGAGAAGAAATCTCTCTAAGTCAAATGATTATATTACAAATTTTAAATATCCAATAATAAAAAAAAAATCACAATTCAAGACTTTAGTTTTCCCAAAGACTTTAAAACAAAAATATCACAAGAAAAAAGGTTCATGGTATAGAAATACTGAAAAACACAGGAGCAGGGAAAAAGGACAGAAATCTTGGTTGAACTACAGGCTGAAGAGGTTGAACTACAAGCATGTGCCCATGTGCGTACACACACACACACACACACACACACACACACACACAGACATGCAAACACACACACACACAAGCGGTAAAAATTAATGACCACGGAGGATTTTTATTTCTGTCACTTAAAAGAGTGTTTCATTTGCATGTTGACACGGCTACTCCCTGTCCTTCATACTTGGCATACTTTCTTGAGCAGACTCCGACTCAAACATTCCTCCATGATCATTTATTTGTACTAAAGTACATCTATAAATCAGATGGTCACACGTTGCTGTTGAAAGCGTGTTACAAAAAGCTCGTTAGTTGATACAAGGTCACGTCTGCAAGCAGACTGCAGCTGATGACTAATAGGTTTGTGGTGGCTGGACGTCAAATGCACAGCATTCCCTTCACACTGAACCCTCACGAGCAACTCCATGAGAGTTATTTGCCAAATGTCAAGCCATATGTTATGTGTGTGTGTGAGTGAGTCAAACCAGTGACCCCTCACAGCGTAAATCTGTACATGTAATGAGGAACAAATCAACACATTTGTAAGTTTGGAAGACCACATTCACCCCTGCAGGAATTTATTGGAGTTTCACCTCTTTCTCTTGTCTAACTGGAGATAATGAGGCAGCAGTGAGCAGCAGAGTTCACTCACTTGGCTCAAAGACAGTTTGGCATCTCATTTTGCTGTTGCGTCACTTGACTCCCACATAGCCTTTCCTGTCAGACGTCAGACACCTGTCCGTTCTCGGATTTATGAATAACCGGCCAGCAGGAGGGTCATCAGGGGCCGATGCATCATTCCTCTGCATCACAGCGTTGTCATAGTGTGCCAGTGCATCATCAGCGAGCCTCGTCATCGGTTGGTGAGGTGTAATGAGCAGTATTTTGTGCACAGAAATACTGCCAGTATAGTCTGCTTCTTGGTTGTCTATTTATAGATTTTCCATAAGACTTGCCAGTTTGTGCATTAATGATGATATAAATGAAAAATGATAAAAATCGGGAACTTAATCTAGCATCTGATCTAATGATTAAATGACAAAAATAAAAGTGTTTAGTAATGCATAATAATGTTTGTGTTGTAGTAGAATTGATAGTTACATTTAGTAGCTGATGAATATCACTAATGTTTGCCATTATTAGTGTCTGTTTACGAGCTAGCATCACTGTCACAGATACATAGCTGAGTAAATTTACATTTTCCTCAGCATATGGATCATTAGAAGATTCATTGAAAGGTTTTTTGTCCGATTAACATTTAATATGTTCAGTAAGATGCAAGCTTTTACAAAGTTATGTCAAAAGGCAAAAACGATTGTAAAAACAATAATGAGAAAAGTTTTTATGAAGGATAGAAATTCAAAAAAAATCTAATAAAAGGAAATATATTAGGTAGTAATAGGTTATTTCATTATTAAAATGCTGAAGTGCAAATTTTTTCTGTGGTCTATTCCTTAAAGCAAGGTTACCAAATAAGCCAGGCTTTTATCATTGTCTGACTACATTCAAATTTAACATTTAACCTCTGCTTTCTTCATAATCCTTTATTAATTTTAAGATAGTACATTAGAGAAGTTGTGAGTAAGTTGAGAAAAACTACCTCCAGTTGACAGGTCAGTAAATGTATTAGAATTATAAATTAAAAACGCCCAACAACAGCCAGTTTATGAAGTGAACTTTATTCAAATAAATAGCCACATAAATAAACAATCTTCCTTGAGCTAACAGTCTCTCTCCTTTCTTTTCTCTTCCTCCCATCACACACACTCACTGATGCACGCACACATACACACAGACATGCAAATGCTCACACAGTCAAGTAACAAATCAGGAAAAAAAAGAAAATGAAATACTTCTTCTTATCCAAAGATTATCAAAATGGGGACATCTTATAGATTTGCATCAAGAGTCTTAGTGTTTCAATAGTTTTTTGAAGTTTTTCATCACCAGAAACAAACAAAAAAATGAAAAAAGAAAAACAATCAGTAATAAGAAATATGAATAAAGTGCAATTCTTGCTTCAGAGCAAGTTCAAAGGTCAGATTCGGAGAAGAGAGAGAAGTCAGAGAGAAGATATCAGAAGGGGCTTCTGAGTAAATGGCCAGTAGCTGAGCCATTCATCTGTCTTTCTTCAGTGTAGCGATCAGACATGGAGACTTCTGATCGTGGGTTTGTTCAGATAAAGGCACAAGTGTTGGTGGTGAGTGCAATCAACCAAAAATTATTGGATAGAACTATTAACACTGCATGTTTCCAAAGCAGAACTAGATTTGGAAAATCACTACTTTTCTACAAGATGTTTCACAGATATGAGAGAACTAACTACGCTTTCACTATCACACACATTTTTCAGCTTTCTTATATGTGACTTGACCTGACTGCATAGACAAATCAGCTTGTTGCAGGTCATTTCTACCTTTTTCTAGCCACTTATGGACAACTGAAGAAAGTTTATTTCCAGCACAACATGGTATTGCTATGTTCTGATTTTTTCTTTCTCTTTTTCTTCTTCTTTTCTACAAAAGTATAAAAATGAATACCACCATGGTCCTGATAGCAAAAGCTAGAGATATTAACAACATGTGTAGCATTAGGATTTGGTGGCAGCGGGAGTTTTTTCCACAGCAAAGCTAAAGAGATCACATGAAAATGACTAGCTAACCACCATGCTACATTTTTGAGACAGCATTCAAAGTGAAAAGTCAGTAGTGTACTTGTAATACATCATCTCTTGTGCTGTTCACTCTTTGGTAAAACCCAAATTCTTCCTTTCGATTAAAGAACTACAAGCATGCCGTGTAAAGAAACAGCACTTTGAAATGCCTTTCCTCTCAGTTTCTACAGTATCATGTTTTTACGTTACATAACTAGTACCTGTTCTGGTTAGCTAGCTAGCACAGCAAACAGACAAAGATAAAAGTCATAACAAAGGATCCTCAGGCAAAAATGCATGTACATTTTGATCACCCTGTGTAGAACCTTATCTTTCCTTTGTATTTCAATGTGAAATATTGCACTGTTCCCACAGTCTTTGTTCTGTCCATAAAAAATCATCATTCCTCTGATATTCTGGGATTAATTATTGTCCGTTTCCAAATTCTTGCCTGAGGAGGTAGTAAAAGCATCTAACAAGAAGGTGTTGTCAAACGAAGGGAATATTGATGTATCCACATATGTAAGGTGCGACCAAGCTGACTGATGTACCGGTTGTGCTTTACTCAATCAGCAAGATGCGATCTTCCTTCAGTTTGGCTGATGAGGATGTAGCAGTCTTTTTGCAGCTTGAGGTAAAAGCAGCATTTGCGTAGCTATAATAACCTTGCACAGAAAAAAAAAAAATCACAGTTTCAATACACATCAACTCCTTCAGTGAATGTTTGTAAGCTTAGGGCACTATACTGCATTGCACTGCTACAGAGAAATGTCTCTTTAGAAAGGCGAACAAAGTGGGAAAAAATTGAAAAAAAAGAGAGAATTTTGGTCTTCTGTCCAGTCAAGTGAAAAATATCGAGAACAGGAAATGACACAAAAAGTGACTAAAAAAAGAATGAGGAAGAGGGAATCCCCCTGTTCTTAAAACAGCGTCGAGACACGTGAGCCATAAATGTTTCGGCCAACGTCAGCTCTCATTTCATTCAAGTGAGTCCATCACAGAGCTGGATGAGTCTTTCAGTCTATTATTGCTTCTCTGGCTGTCTGAAAGGGATTTAACCTTGTCCAGAGTTTGGTTATTGCTTAGTCTTTAGCTTATATGATATCAAAAGCAAACAAAACATACAGTGCACACACGTGTGGACACATTCTCACATGGGCACTGCATGTTGTTAATCAAAAAGAGTAAATTTGTCGCTTGCATCTGCTTTTTGTTCTTTCGCCCCACTTCTACTCTCTTTTCTTCCTGGCTCAAAATCAAGTCAAGATTTTAGCGGTAAGCATCTTTCGCTGACAGAACAATCGCTGGTCTTGATGGGCGATGTACTACTTCACCATCACGCAGCTACTGAGCTGCTGCTGTGCAGCCAGACCCAACTCCTGCATGTCAGGATCTGCGCTGGAGGCAGAGCCCATGTTCCACACCACCGGTTTGGACATGACAGGGAAGGTTCCTTGTGTTGCAGACTGGTGCTGCTGTTGCAGGCCGGTGTGGGGATGAGGGTGGGTTTGCTGGCTGATGTGTAGACGAGCCTCGAGAAGGTAAGCAGCAGAGGCCACAGGGGACAGAGAAGAGGAGTAGCAGGATGAGGAGGATGAGGAGCAACTAGAAGAGGAATTCTCAAGAGTTTGTGGCCAGGGGCCGTGCTGCAGAGCCACTGATGCCTGCTGAGGAGGCAAGGCAGAGGGGATGGAGGTGTCATATATGGTGGAGGAAGCAAACACAGCAGTGGGTGCAGGAGAGGTTGACTGCTGCTGGGCCAGAAAGAGCAGAGGATTCTGGGTAGGTCCTGTCTGAGGGGCTTGGACCTGAGGCTGAGGTTGGTGCTGGATCTGTAGCATCCTACAACACAGAGACAGAAGAGCAAGCCTTTATTTAGTCTGACATCTAATCTCACATATCTAAAACCATCTCTATAGTGCTACATCTGTGCTGGAGTTGACATCCACTAAGTTAGACCACCTACAATAAAAATAACAGTGTGCTTTAATGTCATAGCATGTCTCACCTTTGCTGGTGCAGCACTTCCTCCAGCATGCTGCGGTGCTCAGAGAGAGCTGGACCCAACGACCCTCGGCTGCCGCGGTTACAGGAGGTTGGAGGAATGACCTGCCTCGTCAGACCCTTGATCTTATTTAATCCCAGAAGCCCTTTGGTGCGTGTGTTTTTCCTCAGCTGCTGGCGGAAAGCTTTGAGGCCTGTGGAAAGTCATGGGAAACTGTTACACAATACTTCTTTGATCCTGTAACAGGACACGTTAGACCAGAAACAAAATGAACCAGAGCGGATAAATGACATTTAATTTCACATCACGCCCTTGTACCTTGGGTGAGGGAGGTGTCAGAGGCTCTGCGACCCTCCTGGAAGCTGGCAGCGGGCAGGCTGCCCTGGGCCTGGGGCAGAAGGTGGGAGGAGAGGGCCAGGGGGGCTCCAGCAGGCAGCAGAGCTCCACCTTCAGCTCCTGAGGCCATAAGTGTTGACATCTCACCCATAGCAGCCTGCAAATTGGGGGCTGGACTGGATGAGGACTTCAGACAGCTGTCAGAGGAGGCACCATCTGAGGGACTGACCACAATACCTGCACAGACAGAAAAGGGGAATAAGTAAAATGACTCGATATATGTAACAGTATTTGGATAATTAGATGTACTATTTTACATATATATAGTATACTCACATGGAGGGTTGCACTGGTGGAAACGGGCTGACACCTCAGCCAGAGTGTGCCTACGGGAGGTGGTGGTGGGAGGGAGCAGGGGTCCCAGAGTTTGTGTTGCCTCCTCCTCCTCCAGGTCCCTGGGTCGCACCTCCTCGCTGATGCTCGTCTCCAGCAGGCTGTTGGGTGAAATGGAGCGGTTCCAGAGCAGTCTGTTCAGACTGGCCTCCACTGGAAACACCACACGCTGTATGAAAGAGTAGGACCATTAGCCACTGATTGACAGAGGACGCACGGGTTGCAGCATTTGCTTCTGTTCTATTAGTTGATCCATAAAAAGATGGAGAGGGAGGAGGTTTCCTAGCCTCTATTATCAAACTGTATTTACCTGGAACAATCCACCTTGGTCATATTCTTTCTCCGAGTACACTGGAGGAGTACTTTTGGATTGAATTGAAAATGCTGTGGTTCTAAAGCTGTCTGTGGACTCCATGATCACCTAAAAGCAAGCAGACAGCACAAGTTACAGCAGGTTATATCAGGACACAGTTCATCTACAAGCTTAAAACACTCAGCTGAAGAGCTTACCTCTGGGCTGGTGGAGTCTGAGGTGCTTCTGGGTCTCTGGCTCCATGTTCCACATTGGCGGCTCAGCTGCTGGGTGCGATGCTCTCTCACTCTCTCCAGCAGCAAGTAGTAGATGGCAGAGAAATGGTTGTAGCTGCTGCTCTGCAGAGACTGAGGGAAAAGACAGAGTAGATTAGTGGTTGTGCCGCTTTGTTTCTTTTTCCCTTATGTTCATTTCTTCCTCTCATTAAAGCTTCTCATTTTCTTCCCCTCAGTCTGAATGAAAGCCAGTGCTGTCCCTGTTAAGCATAATCTCTTGTATGATGACAGCAAGAACTGTTTAACAAATAAAAATTTGATGCTAGACAAGAGTAACTATCCTAAACCTTGACAGCCTCACTACTATTTTCTGTGTATTTAACTGACGTGTTCACATTTGACTGTTTCACAAACACCAAACTTTTGTTTTCAGTCACCTCAATAGTCCTCTGCCTGTCGATGCCCAGTGTGTTCATGATGCCCAGTACAGGTTCACTGTAGTCCCCCAGGTTTGAGTTGTACTCTGTCAGGGAATGGCTGAGGGTCTGGTGGGCAGCTGTCGGGTCTGCCAGCATCCAGCGGTGCTGCTTGATCTGGGCCACGCTGATTCTTTTGGCTGGGTCAACAACCAGCATCTTACGGATCAGGTTTTCACAGTCTGGAAGACATAAACAAGCAATGAGTCTCAGATTGTGAGCACTTTAGGTTTCGACTGACTTAGATATTTGTGGTAATTATTATGTTTTGCTGCCATTATACCTTGGGACATGAAGAAAGGAATTCTGAACCGTCCCTCGGTGACTCTCTGTCTGAGTGCAGGAAGGCTGGGTCCATCAAACGGAAGAGAGCCGCAGACAAGGACATAAAGCACAACGCCAAGGCTCTGTGAAAAAATAGCACAAAGGAAAATATTAGCCTAAGAATATGACTGCTTGACTGAATAATTGTCTCTAAATTTCTTGCATTAGCTTACCCAAATGTCCAGCTGAGGTCCCTCATACTCCTTCCCTTCAAACACTTCAGGGGCAGCATAAGGCGGGCTGCCACACCATGTGGACAGAGGCTCCCCTGCATTGTAGAAGTTTCCGAATCCAAAGTCTGTGAGACATGAGCAGAGATACACAACAACATTCTTGTTATTCAACCTTGTTTGTTTTCTTTGCATTCCAGAGTTAGGAGCCCAGGGCGCTGGAAAAAAAATGTATTGCCTTCCTTTAACCACAGTGTCTTCTGCAATTAATCATCATGATGTTCAGACACAGACATAGACCAGATTATATCCAGTAAATGTTTACGTATCGTCTCTTCCACAAAAGATTAGTTGTCCTGTCTGGCTGTAATATGTGTTTATGCAAGAGTGTCTGTCCTTGTGCTAAAGTCATTCCCTTTGGTTTGTATTACCATTGCTAAAATGATTAAATTATTCACATTTAATTAGCACAAACACAGCACAGCAATGATTTAATAAGAATGATTTAAAAATCCCAAAGCTGTGATTATTTTCTTCAGGCTGAGAGCAAAAACAGCAAGGAAATTAGAAAAGACAGCGTCAGGTTCAAAATATTTCTCTTTCTAATAAATGTTTCTAATAATTTCTAAATAAAGGAAATAATACTAATACTGTCTCACAACACCTTCCTGCCCGCAAATGAGTAACTATGGCAACAGCAAACTGTATATGGACCTACCAGCCAGTTTGATATTCATATTGGCATCCAGCAACAGGTTCTCGGTTTTCAGGTCACGGTGAACGATGTGGTGTCGATGGCAGTAGTCCACGGCTGTAAGAATCTGCCAAAACTTTTTTCGTGCCTCGTCCTCACTCATACGGCCATTAGAGGTCAGGTGGTCTGGAGGGAGAGAGCACATTTGGGTTCAAGTAGGAGTTTGAGACAAGAGCACCAATTTTTACAAGTAAAAAATGTATAATTTAGCAGTTTGAACTCACCAAACATTTCTCCGTTCTTTGCATACTCTGTCACAATGTATAGCATGTCTTTGGTCTCCATGACCTAAGAGAGAGAAAAAGAGAGAAGACAGTGTTTGAATCAGCTGGGTCATGGGCAGCTGGTGATGATGTGGAGCTCATTTTGTCAGAGAAGTCCTTCAGTGTAGCTCGCTCCAGGCAACTACAGGCATGAGACATTTTCTAACCATCAAAAATCCCCTTCCCATACTTCTCCATCAACTTGTTCCACACACACTAAACACTGACACCCTAGCTTTCCATGATATGCCCTGTTGCATAAGACTGCTGTCATGACTTCCTGCATGTTTCAAGCCTACTTACACACATAAACACCATTCCATAAAAGAAAATGAATTAAAGTTCATAACAGGAAAAAAAAAAAATCGAACGGTTGGATATGTTTTCATTGAGGTTGGCAACTGATACAAGTGTTGGATTTCAACCTGCCCCCATCTCTTTATTTCTAGGAAACAGTGAGACAGATTCACACTAGCTTTTCACATGGGGCGCGCCTAGTGGATCAAAGACATCATAAGTGCAATCACTCAATGCCCAGTGCACCGTGTAGGCCGGAAAGACGCAATTCCCTGTCCTTTCCTGGAGCTCACAGAAAGCCTTCTTTTCCCAGGAGAGCTGCCGGGGACAGTTGAGCAGAAAGGTTGCACAACAAAGCAATTTTCGTCAGATGACAAAGCCCTGTCTGGATAATGCTCCTGGCCAACTTTGAATTAAATGCCACTAAATTCCACTGAATGGTGGAGCTTAACTCTTTTCAGCTACCAATCCCTTTAGAACAGCAAGCAAAGAATGATTCAATACAGAGACGCCTCAGAGCGGGGAGTAGTCTCTATCTGTGAGATAGGGCAGCTCTCTGGTGCTCTGTCACCTTGAGGTGCAGCTGACGTCACAGATCTAAACAACAGGCACGGCACGTCAAGGGCCCTCAAATCATCCCAGAGGGAAGATTAACCTCTTAACGTCCATATTTCATCTTTTATTCAGCCATATACAAACACAAGGCATCATAGTTTTTTA
The DNA here is from genome assembly GCA_029814665.1 of Acanthurus lineatus. Classification (NCBI taxonomy): domain Eukaryota; kingdom Metazoa; phylum Chordata; class Actinopteri; order Acanthuriformes; family Acanthuridae; genus Acanthurus; species Acanthurus lineatus. The sequence continues at coordinate 8,286,315 of JAPZDV010000005.1, forward strand.
TGCCTGCACTTTTCCATCAAACACATTAAATATTTTAGATGTCTTTTGCAGCATTCCATGTACATTTCCCACAATTCAGCCTGTCATATTTAATATATTTGGAAATCTGAGGGTCTGCACTAAAAAATTAAAAAATGTCTCTGTTGATTTAAGCAAAATTGGTCTTCACAGCACAGCAGATCAGCAGTGGTTGTGAGAGTGGATTTGAAGAGGATAAGAGGGGAGTGTGTGAATGATACAAGGTCAAAGAGGGGCTGAGACAAAGAGAGAGGTAGAGAGGCTTCAATGATCCTTGACTACAGAGCAACCAAAAACTCTGCAGAGAGGATGTTACCCCTGGATCACAAGATGGTCTTATGCTACTACCCTCCCTTTGAGCAGAAAGGGGGCTGCAGTTGTAACAAGGGTTGTTTACCATCATCTAGTACTAACCATCTGACTGGCATCACCTCATGCAACCCAAGGGCGAAGAAATTTTACAAGGATACATCACATGCAGGACACAGACAGAGGTCATCTATGTTCGACGTCATGTTGTTGCATCTTCAAAGGAAGCTGGGTGACAATAATCCAATCCTAAATATCTCTTTATTATTATGGTATTTTACAAATATATTTAGTTCTCTATCACATATGTGAAAGAAAAGTAAGGAAATTTTAAGGCATTCTTATTTTAAAAAAATGTTTGAAATGATTTATAATTTTTTAATTAGTTGCACAATAATTTCAAGTTATTGTTACAGCTCCACATTATACTTATACTGAATTCTGTCACTATTATTTAGCTCTACTGAGTACACTGAGAAGCACTTTTGTGTCCTCTAAGAAATATTGTCCTGCTCTTATTTTTGCAGTCAAGCCATTATTTCACAGTAAATACTGCTCAGCTGCTTAAGACCGGACGTGAATTAATCCTCAAAAGTAGCAAAGCAGTCCAGAGCTGGACAAAGGGCAGAAAAGTCCTGAGTGAAAACAAAATAATGGGCATTGTGTGTTTGTTTGCATAGGTGTGTGTTTGTTGCCAGACGCGTGCCTCAGTGCTTGCAAGGCCGGCCGAGGGCAAAAAAGCCGATTCTTTCTGCTAAGTCTTCAATTTGATTAGGAGTAAAGCAGTGCTTTGTGGGGTTACCTTCACGTGACACGCAGACACATTGCACTTGACTTCAGCAGATGATAATTGGGCTTAAGGTTCAGAGCTGTGAACACATCTTTAACCAGCACTCTCCTGACTGATCTGTGCCTCTCATACTTCTGCTACAACTTCTACCGTTATTATAATTGGAAGCATCTTTGAAAATACATTTTCCCCGGCACTGACTGGTACACATGATTATTCCTACTCTCTCTCTCTCTGTCTAACACACACACGCAGACACACGCAAACAGAGGTCAAAAGGGATTGCACTAATGCTATTGTGCTACACTCATGATTCAATGTGCTCTGAGAGTCAGCAGCTCCCCACAAGCCAGTACAAACCACTCAGAAAACAAATGCACCTTTTTTTGCCACACATAATGGCACGGCTACATCCACATATCACCCATAATGAGGTACAATGCTCTGCACCACCACATTGTTATTGAGAGAAATAAATTTGTCCCCATTTTGCACACCATCGCATTTTACTCCCACATTCCTGCATGTGTTCAGATCAGCTCCACACAGACCTGGCTACACAGCGCAGATGTAAAACAGGTTGAATAACACACTGCTAAAAGCTCACACACCATTCTGCACTCATACAGACACATGCATGCAACTGCAACACTGCAGAGAGGTGAAAGATAATACACACCTGGTAGAGTTTGATAATGTGGGGGTGGTTTAGCAGCTTCATAATCTGCACCTCTCTGTAAATCTTCTCCAGGTTGGACGGGTTCAATCTGGTCTTGTCAATGATCTTAATGGCCACCTGCAAACCAAATGCCAATTTTAGACTGAATAAAATCATATTTCAACAGATTATGTATCTTTTTAAAAAAAAAAAAAAAAATCCTGCAAACAGTTGGACAATGAGAAGTTGAGCTGCTAACCTGTGTTTTGGTGACCTTATGTCTGGCCAGTTTCACAACTGCAAAGTTTCCCTTCCCAAGGGTGCGAATGATCTCATAGAAGCCGACCTGCAGGGGTCTTCCCTGGGCAGGGCTGGACTGAGCCCCACGGCTGTTCTCTGTCATGATCACCATGGTGCAGCAACAGTCTGGAGTTACAGCATTGGGATAGTTTAAGTATGTATAGAGACACAGAGAGCTTTAGGCTATTTAAGTATCTCATAGCTTTTTATTTCACAAAATATCAACTGACACACTTTACATTTTTTCATCAGTTTCAATGAATCCTCTTATCCAAAACTATTATATATGAATATATGTGTGTGTGTGTGTGTGTGTATAAATAATTTTGATGAGTCAATCTATGGGCCAGTGGCGTGAAAACTCTTAAATCACTAGTGACTTCGAAAAGAGTATGGCTATCATTGCCCAGAATAAAAGAGATGCACTCAAAAGTTTATTTACATCAATATGATCTAAAGAAAATTATTTTGAACGTACAAATATATATTTTAGTTCTTAATAAGGCTAAAAGATTTGTAAATAAACTTTTTAAAATATATTCTGTAAATCCTGTAACCGCAGTTTAATTAGAAATCGTAGGTACACTTTGTTCAATTCAAGAGATTATAGACAGTGAAAATTAGATCTTAACCTAAAAATAGTTTTGGTGAGAATAGTAAAATTACAAAACAACTGTAAGAGAAATAACAGCCCGTAAAATGTGAATCTGATAGAGGAAGGAGTCTGGTCTTACCTTAAAGCGCGAACATAAACCACTTTCTCTCGCAGTTAAGAAAGCTCTCGGAGAAAACGTGAACCATTCCACAACCAGACCGACGTTTCAACAACAAAAACAGGGAGGAAAAACTGTAAAAAACACGCGCGGGGCAACTTTTTCCTTTCGTCTGTACTTTTCGTTCAAGTCTCTCGGCCCGGGACTGGGCTGCGGCCGGTGTGTTCGTGTGCGCTCCGCCGGAATGCAGAGCACAGGGCTTCGGCACTCACAGGGGGAACTCCTCCTCCACCTCCTCCTCCCTCCCTCCGCCACCATAACAAATTGATACCCACCTTATTAACGTCACACCCGCGTCAGAGCTCCGAGCTGGGTGCAAGGCAAGGCCGGACCCGAGCGCAAGGCACGGGTTGCTGGGCAACCGCGCGGCTCGGGCTCACGGTGACGCTAGTGCTGATGGAGGGGTTGCTTGGAGATGGGGACGATGACGTCAGTCGTAGAGATGTGTCACCACGTGATGTTTCCCACTGCCGGGCTGTTGCTCGCGGGCTGCCTCGTTCTCTCCACAACCCGGCTGCGCACGCGGCTTCGGCAGAAACAGAAACAGGAAGCAACTGGTGCTCGTCAGTTAAATTGTTTTTGTTTGACTGTATGTTAAGTTAACAACATTCTGTCTATTTGAAAAATAATTAGAATTAAAAGAGGATGAAATTTATATTCATACACATTATTGGATTACATGCCTTGTTTTATTTAATTTGTTCTTTTCCATTTCTTTTATTATATTTCATATTATGGTCTTTATTTCCAATGTACATTGAGTTGTGTTGTATTCTGCTCTAATTGCTATCCATTATTTTATCTAATATATTATTTATCATTCCAATTCCATTAGACTTCTACCCTCGATGTCGTCTATTCCACTCATAAGCTTATATAATATTGCCACCTTTAAAGTTACAGTTTGTGAAAATAAGAGCAAAATATCAAAACTCAGACTTGCATTAAAGAATTAATAAATGCCACTGTAATTTTCTGAAAACTCACTCTTTATAAAAAAGGTAGGTGTAAAGGAGGGGTGACCTGTATGAGTATGGGTATATAAAATCATGACTTCAGTAATCTATCTATCTATCTATCTATCTATCTATCTATCTATCTATCTATCTATCTATCTATCTATCTATCTATCTATCTAGGCCATCTGCAACTTAAATTGTTAAATATGATTGTTAAACTCAAGACAGGACTAAAGTAGTTTTACATTGTGAAAAAAATCTGTTCAAATTTTTTTCATGAAACTATAAAAAGCCGTTTGCTGGCTCATTCCACACTGTTGGTTAAATCACTGAAAGTACGGGAAAACTTGTCTTCACTTTGCACAAAGCAGGTGGGACAGAAAGAAAGGTGGTAATACCTTGGATGGATTTCAGCAGTTTGAAGCTGAACAGAACAGACAATACAGGCCGAAAAATAAGGGAGGGCCGAGAGTTACAAAAGAAAGAGGAAAGAAGTTGCACGTGGAAACAGGTCAATACAGACAACTTGCACAAGTGTACACACAGAAAAATCTGAATGAATCATCACATTACTGTATCCCAAATAAGGACAGGTGATTTTTTATTGTATTCCAAGTATGGACAGGTGATTATGTGAATAAAAAACAAAGCCAATAGGACAACAGAGCGTCACTTTATACACTGAGAAGTCTGTCACACCTGTACTCGATACTGACGCATCTGCTGATTTTTAGGGAATTTTTTTACAATGTAAAACTGGGCTAGAGTCTTGAGTTTCACAATCAATATTTAACTATTTGAGTTGCAGATGTCCTATAAAGATAGATGATTTTCAGACACAACAGGGGAGCTGTGTATAGGTTCATTTAGCTTGAAGGTAATTAAGGATTTTCCTGTGGGGTTGCAATTTTGCTATTTAGGATGAGGAGAAATAGTACACTATCGAAGAACACAGGCTATGTTAAAGGTGTTGAATTGAAGGTTAAAGGAGTCTTAATCTGTGTTTCTGCTATTGGTTTGAGGTAATCCAGCCAAAAACTAGATTAATAAATTTAACCTTATATGTCTAGTCTATCAAGTAGATGACCTACAAGAACATTGGCAGACATCATAGGAAAACTAGATTAAAAGGAAAGAAAAAAATTATAATACGTCTTAGATTGAGGCGGACATGCTGCAACTTCACAACATGCATAGAATCAAAATCTGTGTGGGTGAGTGTAAATACCAAACATCAACCTCAGTATAGAGGCAGATCCCACCCTCCCACAGTCTGAAATGTTAAAGGAATGCAAACTGCATGCAAAATGTCTCAACTGAAAGGTCACGCAATATTTTGATGCACACTTACAACAAAAACCACACTGCCCACTCTGCACCTCTTCTAGTTTTCATAACCAAATGTCCTACCTGGTGCCATTTGAATATCTGTCTCACTTGCATGTTACAGCTGTATTTCCTTAGTGTTAGAAAAGCAGACTGTTATATAAACTGTGTCAGACTGACTGGACTTATAGGGAATTTATGTAACCTTTTCTGAACAGCATCAACAGAGGTGGTGACAGCAAGAAAATAGTACTTCGAAAATAGCCCTTTTTTAATTGATTTTTTTTAAAATTAGGTAAAAGCCATAAAGAACACACTCAAAGTCAGTTTCAGAGCACCAATGTAACATTTTCCACCATAGGCTACAGCACACTACTGTTTAGCCTGGTACTTCATGTTATAGAGTAAAAGGTCTTAGTGTAATATCAAGTTGAAGTCTGTTTCATGTCAGATAAATTTAAGTTTTCATTTGTAAGAGGAAAAATATGTTATTTTTGTGTCCTTAAAGTCATATATTCTCACTTTTGGTGGTCAACAAAAGTTACATTTTTTTGTTTTCACTCCATGCTAACTTAAGATAATACAGCTCTTCAATTAACCTCTATAGAGGTTAATGTGAAATAAACCCTGATATGATGTAAAGTCATGATGGCAGTATGTGATGCTAAACTGCGATATATGCAGATAATTTGATGGTTTTTATTTTCAAGAAAAGCTAAGAAAATAAAAGAATGTCCAGAAGAGTTGAGAAATTCTTTGACTGTGTTGAACATGAGCCAAACCACGTTCAACACATATCAGCTTCACAGGCACAACTTCTCATTCCTGGAAATGACATAAGCACTGCTCACTTTCGTCCTCACAAACACACAGACTGCGCACACACTGCAAGGTTCTTATGACACTCTGAGAGTAGTCAAAGTCCACACATTTTTTCTCTTTTTCAAACTGTTTAAGTATGTAAATTTTCATACATATTCATCAAAAGTAACTGACGAAAACCTGTCATAAAAATCAGCATAGATGCTGCAAATGTTCAAGGCATTTTCCTGTGTGCTGAAATAAAAATACTATGGCTGTCAACCATTTGCAGAATATATGCAAATAAATACGAATATACATGGTTAAGAAGCTGCAATTTTTTTCCAGAGTTATCAGTGTTTACTAAAAACAGGTGACTTAGTAGGTGTGTTCACCGCATTTTCAGTTTCTAGGGGAAAAGATGTGGACATTTTTGGTCTGTTTTTGTGAGGTTCTAGTAACTTTTTATCACATGTGGATACACAAAGGTCAACTAAACATGAACTCTAGCCTCTTTTAGCACTTATTTAGCAATCACACTCTTTCTGTGTGGTCTGACAGAGAAGTGTGCTCACACCATCCTGTCATACGGGATGTAACGAGTCATGCTTTTCGCACGTGGACTGCATACGTAAGCATGCTGAAGTATTTATGTAGCATCTTTCTGCTATTACTCAAACTAGTTTATGTGCAAATTAATAAAAAGGTCAGGAATGTGAGCTTGAAAGAGAGCCAACTTTGTAATTCCTTCAAAATGGAGATCAAAGCATTCAATTCTGTTAACCTAATATCACGTAATTAAGTCTGTCCTCTAGATGTAATTAAATTCAAAAGACCCCTGGCTCCTCTTTTAAGACATCACATATCAAGGTCCATCTGGACTTTAAGGTCAGGATCACAAGACAGCTGAAAATCCTTTGATGGTGCAATGTCTGTCTACAAAACAAGATTAAATCTGGCACTGCTAGAGAAAACAAAACTGATGCTCTTAAAAACAGACACTGCCCACACCACACATCATAAATTCACATTTCACATCAATGTTGTATATAAACGCTCAATACTACGCCTCATTGTTCTGTATAAATATTACAAAGGCTGATTTGCGGGTCATTGTTTTTCTGTCTCTGAGCTGGAAAGGGAGATAGTGACAGGACAGGGGTTTATGTTTTGAGAGTATGTTTACTATGTGACCCACAGGTTGGAGCAGTAAAAACAGCTAGCAGCAAACACTCAAAAATGACTTAAAATTAGTGTGACAATGAGGTCCAGGCACTGCTTATCTGTGTTTTAAGTAACACAACATGCAATGGCTGCTCTGTTAATTGGCATGCTTCCTAAAATCACACACTGGGGCGTCTTTGTGTTGACATTGTTTGGTTTAGAGCAAAAAATCAAAGGCAGTGGATAGAAGGGAGTTGCAGCAGTGAGAACATCTGCTGAACCTGACCTTGTCTTATCAAAGGGTCAGCCTGACTCTTTTCTAAATGCTTAATTATTTCCAAACCACACCAATTGTTTCCAGGCTAAGACCCTATAATTGTATTCATATTTATGTGAAATTTGATTGCATTTTATAAATGGTATACATAAGCTCCAGGGTACATATTCACAACTAGATTAATAGTATTTCTGGATAAAAAGGTATAATTTGATTTGCAAATCATTATATATTGGGATGTTGGACTTGTAATGAAATAATTGTTGATAATGTAATAACAAGGTTAAAAATCTGTACTATAGCTCGGCTTTAAGCTCTGTGAGTTTGTATGAAGCACACCAGTCCTTTGAGCTTTATTCTAATGCCAGAATGCTATTTTGCCAACATGACCATGCTACGAAGCTAATATCTAGCAGGTATAATGTTTACCATTTGCACCATTTAAGTTTACTGTATTAAAATGCAAACATGTGCAGCCCTGAATGTGTAGCAAAGATAACATGTCCAGTAGTTTGGTTTGTGACCAAATATCTGAAACACCAATGAAATTGCCATCATCTGTACTTAATGTTTAAGGCAATTTTTTATATAGTAGGCTTTTTGCTAGCACAAAAAACAAAGATGGTGAACATGGGCATGTTAGCATCAGCTTCACAGAGCAACATGACTGTTTTATTCAATGCATTCATAATCAAATGTGCAGAAAAGCATGTACATGACTGCATGTGCAACACACACCAACATTATCAGTGTGTGCATCTGCATCTACAGTGACTGATGCATGTCGTGTCAACATTCCAGTAATAGGCAGAAATGTCAGTGTAACCTACCAGCATATCTTTCACAAAGTTGAAACCAAAACAAAGAAGCTCTTCATGCTGCATCAACTAACCTAAATACCTGAACAAAGATAAATAAACATTTTAAACCTGTTATTGTGTACCACATGAATAATACCTGATGATTATGCAAATGTAGCCTACTTATAAGGCAACATACATGAATGTCCTGATTGATTACAAATTCTCCCATGTCACTTGTTGACCACTCCCTCCACTGGATTTCAACTTTTTGCATCCATGTTGAACCTCTGACACAGCTTACACTAGAACCAACTTTCACAATCACCCCAGAAGCTTATAAATAACATACTCCACACATTAGTAAACAATAGCTCTTAGACCCGCAGCAAAAGCAGTTTAGTTCAGGTCATCTGTTATGCAATAATGTAGAAATTCCTGTTTTGAAAGTGTAATCTGTGTTAAATTATTCTGTGAGTTTGGATCAGGTCTATGAGGAAAAGGAAGGTAGTTCATTTTTCTGATGTGATTTTTATTTTCTTGATTGCATATTTATCTTGTTAAATACAAGAATCAGAATGCAAATAGAGATTATTACACTTACTTTCTATTTGTAAAACATTTGGCTGCTCATGCTCACTCTTGGGCATAAACACATAGACTACCTGGTGCTTTGTTCCACTCACTGACCTCATTCAATTTATCAATTTATTTTCCTTCTTGCTTTTGCAGCCTCCGACAGTCAGTGAAAAGCTCCTTTGTCTGATCATTTGGTGTCATTGTGTCTTGCGGAGGACAGGGGTACCATTCTTCTTCCATAATTAATGTGCTTGTTGACTTTGGCAGACCGGGGCCATCCTCGTGAGCTTGTGCGTCAAGCTATTATCCAGGAGGTCCACCAGCAGCCCTCCTCAAATAAACAATTTCAGTGATGAGGGCCTCACAGATCTTGCACTCACACATACTCACACTATGCATTCTCAATGATCAAAAGGATTTGTGGTTCATATTCCAGTATAAATGTTTTTTATCAGTGACCAAAATGTTTCAAAGAGTTTTTCAATAGGCGTGAGCCTAAAAATTATGCTAGATCACTATTGGTTGTAGAAATACACAACATTTCCTGAGAGGCTGTTTTTTACTAGCCTAGGGTATTGAAAAATTTACTAAATGATCGATTGGATGTTTTTCCACAGTAGCATTTTAGTGGCACAGGCCCTGAGGGTGTCAGAAAGCTGAAAAAACCTTGATTGATGTTGATGATTCTCACAGCCTTTGCACTCATAGAAGGAAATAGAGCATGCAAATGGATTACAATGATTTCTGCATCTTGCACCAACAGTAACATAATCTAGATTTATTGGCTAACTAGCTAGGGATATGCTATTTCTGAGCAAATGTGATGTTCTGACATTGTAAGCTATGTGCAGACAAAGTATTATGCAACAGAAACACTGCTGCCAAAAGTTGTTTCTTTGCAGTGCTAGCTAGCTGATAGCAAGGCTGAAAATGACTGAATCGCTCAGTACGGCATGGCCAGCGAGGCTGACAGAATTCAGATTGTCTTTGCTGTCAACTTTAGACAGTTATGTTATTACCTTTATTACAACTGTTGTCCATTAGTGTCGAACAGAAGCCAGTCACCAAGCTAGCTATCATCAACTCAGGCATGGGTATAGCCTGAGCAGTAGTGTAGTAGTTGAAACATGCCTCTTGGATGAAGCGTATTAAATATTACAATCTTTGTCTTCATATGTGCTTGTATAAACATATATTTAACATATGGAATAAACCCAAAAGCATACTGTTCATAAAGTCTCTGTTCCAAACCTGGGTTTTTTGTTATATGTGTTGTTTCAGAGGTTGTTGTGATTTAGCATAAGGTTTTTCTTACTTCTGTATCAGTACCTAGAAGTTTTGGTTTCACTTCTTCTCTTCTCTTCCTCCCTCCATAACAAATGAAACCACCGAAGGCCCATATCTCCTTTTACATCAGCAGCATCAACAGTAAGGTCCCCCTCACATGATAAGAACTTTGTGCTTCCCTCACCACCAGGTAGGGTGCAGAGGCAACACCAGTCAGCATTGTATTTAGCATTATCCCGTTAACTTTGCCTATTTACAGACCTAGTAGTCCATTCTGACAGCTAACATTTTGCCAAGCATTGCTTTTTCTTACGAGATTGTGCTATGTTTTTGATGTTGTATGACACAGTTCAGCAAACTCAGACACACATAAAATCCAATTTCCCCTTGTGTTTGTCCCATTACTCTGATTAGGGTTACTTTCTGACTTCTAGCAACATCATATACAGCTTGTGCCTCATTGGTTGTGCTTTGAAAGATCAGTCGCAAACTTGGTCAAAGTTTTAATTATCTGAACTTTGCGTACAGCGGTAGGGGGGAAAATCCAAGCGGTGTGCGATGCCAAGGGTAGCTGTGCCGCTAAGTCAGGCGCTGCCGCCCTCTCTATAGGGAAACAATGGGACAGCCAGCACAAAGCGATGTGTAGAGGCCTTCAAGTGTTGGATTTTATTTTAATGCCAGCTTTTTTCTGACATGTTTTTACCAAGTGGGAAACACTGTAGTCAGTTGGGGTTAGTCATTGTAGTTAGTCAAAAACTTCGAATATTTTTGAATTAAGCATGATTTACAGCTAGACTGTGAATATTTTTTCCCACTTAGCTGCTTGTAATTTAATTCTAAACAATGTGTTGTGACAGTGGTGTTAAGTGTGTGTCTCTTTTTGTTTGAAAGTAAGAAAAGGTCACATAAACTTGAGACACAAGGAAAAGTAAAATGATCCGGATATGCAACACCATTCAATATGCCTGGTAACTGGTGACTACTCACTTATCTGTTTTTATGATCACTATTTGCAACGGTAACAAAAGCCCTTTCTGCTAAAGAATGCACAGTGTATTGTACTATCAGCAGAGCTGCTGATACAGTAATCTTGTGGTGTCAGTTATCTCAAGATGTAAATACCTGACCACTGCCTGTATCTGCACTCCAGGCTACACAGAGTCTTTATGAATGCTTGTGTGCGCAAAAGCCCCTCTGGAGACGAAGCCATGTGCGTCATAGCATGGATCAGCCTATTATCCAGGGCTGAGGGTGGCAGTGGAAAGATGTGGGGTACCCAGAAAGGTGATAGTTAGCTTGACGGGGGAATGAAATGAAAAGCAGATAAAGCACAGTGATAGATAGACTCACTGAGCAGATGAAATTCATGGGATAACAGAGGGGGAGTAAAATAGAGCATTAAACCAAAAAAAAAAAAAAACCCACATGGTACGAAGAGGGGAGCGCAAAACACCAGAAAGAGCAGCAAGGAGGACATTAAAAAGAGGTCAGCTTTGAGTGAAGGAGGACGATGCACTTCTCATAGTGAATTTGTGATGTAATGCTCTTATTTTAATGCTTCAAAAACGCAGACAGTGAACATTCATTTTTTTAAAAGTCTGGGTCACTTTTATTTGTCTTTACTTTTCCACGTCATAGACACATACACACACGCACAATCTTTAGGTGCAGTACAAACGCAGACATACACAGTCACAAAAACACAGACAGGATCTCAACTAACAGGGGATTCACAGAATTGAGCTGCTTGTAATGAAATGGATTTCACACATGGGACACTGGAAAATCAGCAGAAAGGCAGGTTTTTATAGCTGGTAAAAATCAGATATAAAACAATTCAAGTCATTACAGCTCCTGCAGGCTGCAGGCTGTAGAGAGTACATGAGATTAAACACAACTTCATGTGAAAAAACATGACTGAGAGCTATCGCGCAGCTATTTAGCACATATTATGTTTGTCAAGTTCATTATTTTACTTTAGCTTTAGCAGGTTAGCATGCTAAAGCTCTAAAATTCCCCATTAGATTCTTCAGTAGAATCCTCCTCCCCCCACAAATTTTTCTTGTTTGAAATCCTATAAGATTTCTGGTGTGGTCAGAAAAAATGCTGAACTAGTCTGATTCAGCCACAAGAGCCCAAATATGTACTGAAAAGTGACAAATACAAAGTACAAGTCAGACACCAAAGACTCTGAAAAAATTCTGTCTTTAACCAGATGACGACCCAAAAGAAAAAACCTCATCCTTAGAGCAACACAGATGTCTGTAACAAATACTTTGCTAATCCATTCAATGGTTGTTGAGACATCACACTTAACCATAAATATGAACTTCATGGTGGCACTGGAGAAAAAATTATTCCATCTTAATCCTGCATTTCTATCCTCCTAAGCCATGCTGCTATTGCGGTTCAAATATAAGTAGCAGCCACATGGCGTTTCCAATATTATTTGTTTTCTGGGGAGATGATTAACAACAAGGGCCTGGAAGTGACACTGCAAGAGCCCAGATGGAAAGAAAGTTGCAAGTTTTATCCCTCCAGGTGTTGCTGCATCTTGTGCTCCTGATCTCGCTGCTCAGTGTCCATATGGTCTCTCAGCTGCCCTTTAAAGCCGGATAACAGTCCTTAACTCACCAGAAGAAGGAGGGGAAGGAGATGTTGAGAGAGCTGGAAGCACATACATGTACAAATGGCTTCAGAGTGGAGTGAGTGGATGATGGTTGTTCATGGAAGTAACCACTCAGTGTTGTTTAGTTAGAGGAAGAAGAGCTGGTTGGTGGTACGAATTCGAGCAGGAAACATTATTTATCCATGCACATATTACAACTTCAAAATAGACTTATCAACTTTGTTGCATCTTAATGCCCCTTGCTCATTTCCTCATTTTCTTTGCCTAATTTCTTCACCTGACCAGCTGTCGGTTTGGAACAAACACGCAACAGATTGAGTTAACTGTAATGTGTTTTTGATTTGGTGCTGGGGAGTTTGAGAGAAGTCTTCCAGAGAAAAGAACGGCTAAGCGTGGATTAAGAGACCTAAGCTGGGTGAAGGAGGGTGTCTGAGAAGCAGAAGTGACATTCAGGACATCTGTGTGTTTGCCTGGTCCAGCCATGTGAGCGCTGGTCCTCTCAGACTCAAGGGAGGGACGGGAGGGGAGGGGAGGGCATCTTCATGAACACTAAAGCCAAAAATGGAAAGCTAGAGCTGATGTCAAGAGGTCAGTCCTCGTGATTTGTGGGATGAGTTGTAACATGGTCTGTTCCTGAAAGTCTATGTGGCGCAACATACACTTCTTATTTTTGTCTGTCTAACAGCTGACCTTTAAACAAAAGACATGCAGATATGTACAATAGCATGATATTTATGGTCAATTTAGTTAAAGATTAATTAAAGTTTTGATGTTATACTGGATCTTTCACACATTTATTGTCTTGTTTTGTTATTTAATTTACACCATTTGGATAATCTAAAATGCTCTGTAAATGTTTTAAATAAACAAGACAGACCTTTTGTCTGCAGCTTCTCTCTTATCTTCTGCACAAAAGCACGTATGCAGGCACGCACACACCACATACATTCACACACACTCACACAAACCACAACCACAGCGGTGCAGTGCAGAACATATCCTTCCTCCCTCGGATGTCAGAAATTTTAATGTGCCAGAACAATAAACCCAGAAAATGTGTTCCAACATCCCACTGTGAAATCAGTCAGTCTCTGCCACAGTTTTTTTTTTTACATTTTGCTGTGCACAATGAGATTCTCCTGATTCAGAGCATGAAACTGCAAATGCCACAGAGAACAAATAGGGAAGAACACAATGTGCTAAACCACCAGCGAATATGTAAGTTGCCTCTGTGTGTAATTGTGCTCTACTCGTTGTGTAAGGAAACAGATGAGTTTACTCAGCCACATAGTAGGGACAACAATGTTTTTGGGGACAAAATGCTCAGAAAACCTCACAATGAAAATCCTTGAATTTTTGGTGTGGAGTGAGGGTTAGGTTAACTAGATCAATAATATTTGCAGGTATGCTTATTTTTTTTAATCTGCTTCATAAACAAAGGAAAAAGGAAACTATGAGAGACTATGATTACAGAAAAAATAAGTTTGTGTTGAGATCTGAATTTAGCAGCTCAGAGGCTGCACTGCCACATAAACAAACAGTGGGTGCGCATGTTGCTAGCTAGCTTGCAGCTAACATCTATACAGCTGATGTACTGGCTGTTTGAGCTGAACAAATATAGATTGCACAAGAATTTCTGAAGGCAAATATGCGAGAATGATCACAAGGAAAATTTGCTTTGTTTTTTTCTGAACATGCCTTAAGTCAATGCAAACTCCTTTTATGTGATACAGAAACAAGTGTGTTTGTGTGTGTGTCTTTGTGCAACCCTGCTGCACTTAAATGTGTCTGAAAAACTCTCAACTAGTTAATATTTCCTTTTTAATTTAACAGTTGAGTTTAAATTATGGACATCATCATGAGAGCATGAATGATGTAGAACTGTTTTAAACAATCCTTTAAAAAACAATACTAAAATTTAAACATTCATTGGTGCAAATGTCTACCATGTTGTCAGACCCTTCAACTAACAGGAAGCTTTAGAGCAGTCCTCTTTAACAACCGCACAGTGTTTTGCATTGTGTTTGATTTTGTTGCCAGGGCTGTTGTGAGATAAAAGCAGACCACAGATAGTCTGACAGAATAGTTCCTCGTCTGTTCTTCGTCCTACTTGACCTGCCCTTTTTGTCAACTACCAGACCACCCACTGCTCACTTAAATGATTAACCTAAGATTAACTGCTGTACAAAGAACCCTGTTTTTTACTCAGTTTATCTTCCTCCACTACTTTCTCTGCAGCCAGTGAATGTCAGCCATTTAAGGCAGGAAAATAAGTATGTAATAGCAATAGCAGCCAGAGGAGTCACCTGCCACACTGTGAAGCAGCAGCTGCTCCTCCAGCTTAAACTGCACGATTCACTATCAGACTCTGTGCCATTTTTAGTAACAAAGATAAGACAGCTGCCAGGCTTGAAATCGCCACAAATGTCTTTGTGAGTGCTCTTTCTGACCAAACTATCATAAGGTAAGAAATGGCATATTTCTCACACACACTTCTTACTTGCACTCTCTTTTGACCAGCACCACCTCCAGCTATAGCTTGTATGACGTCAGCTGATAATGTGCAGCATATGCAGCTCTCAAGGAAAGTCTCCCCTCTCTCATTTTTATGATATCCATACCTCCCACACTATGAGTCAAATATCATTATCTCAATGTAATACTCTCTGTGTATAATTAGCATGAGGTGCATGGTGACATTTCTGCAGTCTTAATGATGTTCCGAAGGTATGAAGAAGGAGGTGGTGGGATGATTGCCTTGCCGGAGCGACAGTATAAATATCCTGATTGCAGGTTAAGTCAGACCAGGTGGGCGGCTAAATGCCACATATGACCAGTTATTTTTTTACAGTAAATTAGCCACAGTAGGAATTCCTTCCTTCAAATGCTCCTCTGTCATTTTAGCTTTTAATTGGCTTTCTATACATCAATCCTCCCTTTTCTCAGACATGAGACTTATTATCACTGTTTTTCCCTCTTTTCTCTCCTTCTCCTCTGTCCTCCTCCTCCTCTATGCAGCAAGCGGTGAGCAGACTGCTTGGTCAAAAGGAGGTATAGGTAATGATGTCAGCAACCTGCGTCAAAGTCTCAGGGGCACATTTACAATCCCCTTAGCTTAACTGAGCCTTCCATTGAGATCACTGTGCACTAATCAAATCTGCACTGCCTGTAGTGCGTCTTTGTGTACGCACGTCAATTTCCTCCACCAGCTCAATCATACAGAAGCAGAGAGGTGTAGCTACTCTGCAAAAGTGCAACACATTGAGGTTAATGAACACCGGTGCACATACACTCGGTGTGTGTAAACAAAAGAACAGTCATGCTCACATACACAGTCACACACACACATACACAGTCCTCGAAAAAACATGTAACCTTTAAAATTGCTCATTAAATTTTTGTTTTTGTTTGTTCAATAGAAGTGACTGAGGTGTGCCGGTCTATCATAGTTCTTCGTGTGGGTCGTGGTTCTTGCTGAGAAAAAAATTATTCTACTGTCAAATTTTCTGCAGAAAAGTGCAGTTTAATTAATGCCTCTCTGTGTTCATGGGCACATAATGAAGGATTGTTGACCTGCTGGATGTGTTGGGTTTCCAGTGGAATGAGTCAGCTGGACTGTGGTTTGCATTTATGCTTGACTGCATCATAAAGTGGTATAAACACTGACCTCAGTGCAAGGGTGCAGGTTTGGTTTTTAAAGTTGGTAGAGACAAAGGGTGGGGTGGCATACGTCAACAACGAAAGAAGGTTATTTTATGGTTCATTTTATAATCAAGGTGAATTTGCATCATCCATGATGTTTAAAAGACAGAGTTTATTCACTTTTTTACTCAAATTATTTGAGCCAAAAAAAGAGTAACGTTTCTGCATGAACATGTCTAAAATAAAGACTTATGAGATTTATGCGATATATTTTGCACATTTGTGTATTTATATTAATCTTAATTTTTTCAACAATGTTCAAATCAAGAGATATCCAAAATTTTATTCAAGGCAACTTGTAGGTGGTGACGGAGGATATACGAGATGATTCTTCAGAGAGTGAGAAAGTAAGTCTGTAAAAACATTACAAAATGATACATGAATAAAATTTAATACATTACATCATCCATGAGCATGTCTTGCCTGAGTCATAGCAGATGATTTTCATCTGAAAACTCCCTTGATCCAATGCTACTTCACAGTGTTCTGGAAAAATATCTTTTGTTTCCACTGTATTTAAGTAAGGGACAAAAATTGAGAAGTGAGCAGGTTATGGACAGTGTGAATGAGATTAAACCAATGAGAAAATATGCCTCCGCTTCATGATTATAAATCAACATGTGCTGGGTATGTTTCAGATTTTTTACACATTGTTTTGCCCTTGTCACCCCATATATAAATCTACCCTATCAGTTTTAATACTGGACTTTCATTAAGTTCTGACTTGTGAGAGACATTTTTTTAAAAACATTAATTGAGGATAAAGGATAAATGTCTTTTATTCCCAAATATGGGTCAAACTCCAAAAACACTGGATCTTCAACACTTCCCACAATGCAGATAGGTAGCATATACCGCCAGATCCTCCTTGCATCCATGTCTCAGTTTGTATTGCAGTTTTCTTTAGGAGTGTTAAACTAACAGCATTTTAAGGCTGTTCTTGGGCTTTAAGCTAAATGCTAACACCAGCATGCTAATTACAAAACATAATAAAGTTACCATACTGATGTTTCAAGATGACCATTTTCAATGATTGCTAACTTTATTTGCATGTCAAAGCATGCTAACAGTGTTAGCATGCTGATACTCTAATCAGCAAACAAAAAACCATTGAGGCTGATGGTAATGTCATCAGCTGTTAGATTTCTAACCTGAGTACTGGATACAGAAGCACTTTTATGCTAAATAATTGTAACTGATCAACAACATGATCATATTATGTTGGAAATAATGAATGTCTGTACCATTATTTAGCTTATCAGTCCAATACATATTGAGCTATTATACAGAATAAGTAAAAAAAAGAAAAACAACCAACAAAAAACAAATTAGCTGCCAGTGTCCCGACAAAAAACTCGCATTTAATTTTAAAATTTAAAATTCAAAGATCATAGTTGTCTTTTTTTAATAATTCACTCTGGACCAGTGTTATAGGCTGAAACTGCCTTCTGCCACACTGCCAGTACTTTAAGTTTTTACAGTCTAAAGCTGTAGTACTTATATGTAGTATATTTAACTTTATTTGTATAGTCTGTTGTATAGTGAAGTACTTCTAATTGAGCCCCAGCTGCTTTAGCCTGGCATAATGCGTACTGACGCAAGTCTCAAGCTTATATGCACACAGTGACTGGCATCATTGCAGACAGATGACAGAATGTTCATGTTTTCCACTCTGATTGTAAATGGGCTCTCAGCATCTGCTCAGACTTGACGGCAACATCCATCATGAGGTTCAGCGACACTGCAGAAGTGAGCCGGTGGAGAGAGGAAGGGAGTGTGAGGTAACCCATTAACTGGTTAGAGCTGTCAGAGGGGCTGTGACCACACGAACAGAGCGTTTGTGCTGCATTTACGTCAGACGGCAGCTGTGGTTCATCCCTCCCCCCCTGCAATACTATGAGAGTCAGCCAGACAAGCTTCAGGACTGGGAAAGAAAAACACTGCAAGGAGCCGTTTGTTTGCTTTTGCGGACATGCTGCTGATACACTCAACAATGGGCACACACACCACGCAGACACACAGATGAGATTAAAGTGGCCTTTCCACAGAGGTGACAGGGAAAGATTCATACAGGTACAAACATAAAGCTTCCATAATCCATTACATGACATCTGCTATAATCCTCCTTGGCATTTAGTGCACACGACTGAGCGATTATAACAGGTGTCATGTCATGTTTAAGACAGGATTATGCTGGCTTTAGCCTGCATGTGTCCAAAACGCAAGTGTGCATAAGGGTGTCAAATCACTGGGCTGCAGACTTATAAATGGTGTTTATTGTTTTAATTAGGGAGTGTATAGAGTGACGTCTACTGTTATGGGTTTTAACCTCCCACTCTTAATTCTGTGGGAAGTGCTGGAAACGTGAGAGGAAAAACACAAAAAGGTAATAAAACAGACTATGCAGAAGTTCTCCTGGGCTAAAGGTCTGCACAGAAAAAAAATAATCACCAGGAAAAATAATCATTTTTACAACAGAAAAAGTCATCATGACCATTGTCTCCTTTTCCTCTCTCTGATGTCAAACTAGAATCACTAGAGAGGAGAGAAAACAGTCAGCACTATGTTTGTTGTTGTCATTGACGTATGTGTAGACGTGAGTGTGTGTGTGTGTGTGTGTGTGTGTGTGTGTGTGCATCCTCAACAGGCAATGCAAAAGCTGTTTACAATCTAGGTCGAACTCTGTGAATGCTCTGCGTGATTACAGCATAAACAGTTATGCATAGTCGTAGCTACGTAAATGTTCTTCCTTGATGTTACGTGTGGTTAATGGGACGGTTTTAGTCACACAAAGGTTATAAGAAATGAGCTGCAAAATGACATAGGGACTTGAAAGGCCAGTGGTTTATCTTATTATAAATAAATACCATGAAAAGACCAAAACCAGCGTTGTTAGTGTTAGCCTGTCTTGCAGTATTTTTCCAACTTCCCCACCCTGTCTGTGGCACTCAGCTTTGAGCCAGTTTGTTCCTCCTGTTGACACAATTCTGCTCTTAATCTCGTAAAAAAGATATATGGTCTGATTTTTTTTAAAAGGCTGAGTAATCTCCAAAAACACCTGGGCACTAAAGTTTTTAGAAAATTTAACTCAAAGTAAAATGTACATTTTTGGGGGATTATTTACAGATTAATACAGTATTAATGACATTAAGACCTATGTGAAGGTAAAACAGGAATAGGACGTCTCAGGCTTGGTCTACACACATGATTATTGATAGTACCAGCTAAGCAAAACGTGGTTATGGCTTTTTAATGGAATTTGTTTAAATGAAAGAAAGTACACAAATACACAAAGTACAGAATACAGCATATTTAGCATATCACTGGTCATGTCTTTTGACATTTAAAGCACAACATCAACTTTTTTGGCATTAAAGAAAATGTGCTCAGGAAATGTGCAGCTCCTCTCAGTTTCTTGGTTTAATCAGTCAAGTGACGTCATAATTTGCTGCACAGTGTTAGTTGCTTAATACGAGTGCAGCATAAGTCTCACTGAAAAGGAAACTGAGGAAATTTGTGGTACACTGAGTTAAGATGCATATTAAGCATCAGGAATATTATCAGGAGTTGATACAGATTGTCATTAAAAACAACTGTAAAAACTCCTGTCCTTCCCATAATATTTACATTGTCTCTCATCCAATTCAATTCAATTTTATTTATATAGCGTCAAATCACAACAAAGTTGTCTCAAGACACTTTACATATAGAGCATGTCAAGACCACACTCTATCCCTATCCACTCTATACTGTCGAATGTAAAATTAGTGGATGGATTAAAAATCTAGTTCAAGCTCTGCACATCATAGAAACATCAAAAGGGATTTTTCCATGCATGCATTTTTTGCCTGCATGCCTGAGAGATTTTTAGGTGGGAGGTTGTATGAGAAAATATTCAGAATTTTTTAGTTGTTGTGCTTTGTTAGAGAAAAAAATATGCTATTTACATGAAGAAAGACAGTAATATGCATGTTTGTCATCCCTGTGCTGGAATATTCTCTTTGACTTATCATGTCATTCAAAATTAAATTAAAATTAAAAGGAGAAAAAACAGCTCATAAAACCAACTATAGAGAGGAAGAAAGAAAGAAACAGCTGTTAATCATAATCTCTTTGTGTAAGAGCTGTGCTTGCGTCACAAGCAACTGATGTCACCTCCAAATGCTGCACCCACTCCCCTCCATCTCCAGCATGCCCAGAAAGGCTGCATCACTGCTGGGTCCGGTGATCGCCCTGCTTCTCCCTGGAGGGCACCTCACTCAGTGCATAAAGCGACTGATGACCTTCTACAGGTTTATCTCCACAGTCTTGTGTTTGTGTGACAGAGACAGGTGTGATGTGTGTTGATATAAAAATATGCTGCAGTCCCAGCTGCTGTCTACTGGAGACAAAGACTTGTGCCACGCTGCCATATTAACAATGTGGGGATGGAACAAAGAACAATTCAACGGCAAAGATAGGAGACAATGCAATATACCACAGAATGATGAATACTTTGAACAACAGATGGTATGACAGAGTGTGTGTGTGTGTGTGTGTGTGTTTGTGTGTGTATGTGACAATGCAGCACACTTCCTGTCTGCAGTGACACAATGAATCACACAGAACCGCAAATGGCACAGTGCATGTACCTCAGTCACATGCAACACAATGCTAGTATATTTATGTATGAGTGACCAATGTGGGGGAACGTAAAAAAACATTAGAGGGAAGAAGAATCAGTCAGTGACTCCGGGAACATGTTATTTATTTGGCTCTTACATGTGCAGCCCTGAGATAACGGAAAATGGAAGAAAAAATCTTGCTGATAAATGACCACAGAGTGATGGAAGAGAACGTCATGCCATCATACGAGTGGTGAAATATTTTTAACTTTGAAAGAGACAGAATTGTGTTGGTGTGGTATGCACACATACTTTATAATAAATGTGTAACATTTTAGGGAGCTATGAGATCCATTAATTATATTTTATGTAAGTTTTATTTCCCTGTTCTCATTGACTTCTCACTTCCCCCAGAGACTTTTGTTATTGCTGGCAGTATTGGATTCGCAGTCGTGATCAACTTTTCACTTTCACTGAAGAGGGATTTTTGTTTTTACATTTATTACATTTATTTTTTATTTGCATTGATGTCAAATTTCAATAGAAAAAAATATATATATTTATCAGGGTTATATACACAGAGGTCAGTTAGCAAATGGAAAAGTTTTAAAGCAACCACAAACATTTTAGATTTAAAATCAGACTGTTAAACTTCATGAGTAACACTAATAAATGTCAATTTGAAGTGTTTTTTGGTTTGTTCCATGGAGCATAGAAACCAATTAAGAAATAAGATGTGTTGTTGTAAAAAAGTGGACAGAAAATATGTACACTTAATAAATGCAGAAAGTTCATTTTTTATCTCAAGGACTGCTTTGCACATGGGACCTTACCCCAAACACTGTAACTCTAAAATCTAAAACAAATAAAAACACAAATCAACAGTGACTAGAACATGGAGGCAGCTCTTATTTATTTGTGGGAACACAGTCTTTGTTCACATACGTGCAACTAATCGGTCAGCAGTGCACACTAATATTATTAGAACAGTGACACGTTTGTTGTGTTTCAGTTCTCCAGCATATCACCCGAGAAACAAACAGTGAGGTTACTGAGGTCAAAGTACTGACCTACTTCCAGCCTCAGTTTGACTACCAGATGAACAGTGAGGTGATTTGGGTATGAAAGTTTTAGTGTGTGAATTCTTTCAGAGCATCAATTATTCTGTGGTTGTGAAGTGAGGGAACTCCATCTGCTGAGGAAGACTGAGAGCTTCATAAAAAACTAGTCAGGGGGCCTTGAGTTCAAAATTGTTTTCATTTCAAAAGACATTAAGACACTTTTAGGGTCACTGTTCTGCTGCTTTGACCTTTCTTATATTGTTTCTCATTTACACTGTATTTTATGTTTTGCCTTTGGGTTTTTTTAAAACTTAAACAGAATTTTATTTTATTGTTTTGATCCAAACATTTACATTTTTTTTTCACAGCTTTATTTACAGTTTGGGATGTACAGACAAAATCCTCACTCTGCAACTCTGACGGTCGTGCTCAGCCTCACATACAAGACCAGACCACCATCTGCATCTCATCACTGCTGTTCTCATGCCTATCTCATTTCCTCCCAGCTACCAAGTGACGGACAGACCTTTCCGTTCTAGTCAGTTATGCTCAGTTTTGTATATTTAGCTTATCTCTCTATCATCTCAAGAGACAGATGTAACTTTAATGGCTCACTGCACTAATATAACTATAATAACATTATTTTGTAGACAAGTTTTGAAATAACACGACAATGATGATGATGATTTGTTGGAAAAAGCTCCTCTGACATTAAAGACTGCTGAACTTTCTGCTGAAGTTTGACACTTGGTTCCTGTGAACACTCAACCCAAGAGAATAGTTCACCAAACTTGTGCAAGTATAAACAACCCAAATAGTGGCTGTTGACATGTTTGAACCTCAGTCTGATAGCACTTATGTGAATAATGTGGGAATCAGATGCTGTTTAAATATTTTCTAATCTCCCATCTTCCCTAGTGACATGACAGGTTTGACTTGTTCAGTCTGGAGTGCAACTGTTTGTAACACTGACACGTACGATCAGTCTGAGGCTGGGAAAAGATTAACAACAGAAGGAAACCAGAGTCTTGGGGGAAGGATTTTTACCTTTGACCCAGATAGGGAAAGGCAGGAAGAGGAAATACTTGGGAAATGTAGGGGCTCGTTGCAGCACAGACTCTACACATTACCGTTGAACTACATGCTTTATGAGCCACTTGTGAGGAAGTGAACCGGACAAAGTGTTTATTAGAAATATTGACACGTAAGCTTAACGTCACACTATCTATAATTTCTAAGAATTAGTAACTGTTGAAATTTGCGTAAATATCTTCCAAACAAGCGAACCCCAAAACAATAACAATGCAACATTTAACAAATAAAATGAGAAGAAATAAAAGAAAAGGTGAAAAATGAGAATAAGAATGGATTGGATTACAACACTTTAATGTTGTATTATGACTTGACACAACAAACATTTTATTATATTTATGAAAATTCTAATTGTTTTTCAGTCGTTTAAGCGTAAATGTTGTTGTGTTGTTTTTTTTTTAAATTTTACACCCAATAAAGTTAATTTAAAAAAAATCACTTATAGGGCTCCTCATCAGAAAAACCAAACCTATCTGAAATATTACCATAAATTAAATACTTGCTCACAAATTTTTAAACCTTAAGTTATGGCCAGTAGGAACAGATATTCTATCATTTTATCTTCATATATTATTAACTGATAGATTTAGATGAATTAAGATGTGCACCACTTTTATCATTCTTATGCCTAAATGAGCTAGAATGCTAAGCCTGTTGAAATGTTGAACTATGTCAGAAACATGTCCCCTACATCTTTCCAGTGCCTGACAATTTTTAATTCTAGGGCCTGAAAATTGTTTTAATTGCCTGAACTGACAATGACACACGTGACTAGACCACTATGAATGCCATTGAGGACTGACTGCTCCAAGGTTACACTTCTCCCTGAGACAGCACAGTTTTTACTACTAATGTTGCCCTTTATGAATGCCTAAACACAACCGGGCCTTCATATGGACTCACTAAATAGTAATGAAGTTGTAATTTCTCAAAGTTCTGACTAATGTCACCCTCTAAACCAGATTTTTTTTCATCTAAAAATTAAAAATCAGATTTTGAAACATATATATTCTGATATGCTTTAAGCAGGTTAATTTGCCTTTAACAGAATTTGTGTCAGAGTGCAGGTTCTTGGAAATTTCATAAAAACACTTAAAAGCTTACAGACTACCTTTGTTGATACAATGACAGGATGATGACAAATGTGCAAACACACATCAGCTTGTGACCTACAAAGAATATTGTGATGATAGATTAACTACATTACTTTGAAATTTAGCAATGTTGAACCTTGTGAGTGCTTCTCTGTGTTGGCCCTCTGACATCAATAACCCACCAATGCCCCCGCTGATTTTCAAAGTAATACCCAACACCTTTGCGTCATTCCTCTTTCGTGTGGAGTTGACTCAGTGGTGCACTATCAGACGTCAGCAAACAATCCTTTGTGCTCCTGTAATGCTAGTGAAGACCCATCTGAATGGAGGAATGCAAAAACCATGTCTGTATGCATGAAAAATGGCAGAAGAGACACACTTCTGCATTCAATGGTCTAATCTAGTTGAGGAAGACTGATGATTATCAATGCAAAGGCAGGATTAAGTGAACTGCAGTGAGTTTAAAGAGTGTGTTTCAGGTCAATCTCATCTGAGCAAACAGATAGTAGTCAGGTGGGATATTAACTCAGCATGATAAGCTATCAGCAGGCATTCCTGTGTAGATGTGTAATCAAGGTCAGGGGCTGACATGGAGACACAGGAACTGGCATCAGGTCCATAAATTCACACTAGAGTGACGCATGAAGAGACAAGAAGATAACTCATTAGTATGACTTGACACTCTATAGAACTCAATGTGATTAACCCACAAAAATGCCTCAATGATTCTGCCAAAACTTCTGCAACACATTACCCCTTTCTTAAGACCATAAAATGACACATTAAACTCAAACTGACTAAGTGATCTAAAAGTAGAAATACAGCTTACTGAGAATTTTGTTTAAAAATTTTATTGTTTTGCGTTTAAAGATTCTAACTCTGTTCTCTGCTAGTTTGCTTTAACAGGAACCAGACATTGTTTTTCCCTAATTGGTTCATCTGGTATCACACTGGTTGACTAATCGGGAAAACTGTCTGTGACTTAACGGTGAACACTGTGTTCTTGCTGAAGTTGCTCAGTTATTCTGTGGTATTGCGTTATTCTACAAATCTGTCTCTTTAGATTACAAAGGTTAGGTTTAGCATGTTGCTTACTGAAGCTCCGAACTTTTGCAGAAGATTACAAACTTTACTCTGTTTGATATTAACCACAAAGTATGATAAGGGTGTAGGGGATGCACAAAGACCTGTGCTCTCATTAATGTATCGCCGATAGCTGTAACTCACTGAGGAGGCTCCTTAGACATCATCCAGCCATGAGCTGACAACTAATTATTAAAGCACAGCTGGAAATAATGCAACCATACTCCTCCACTTCAGCGTTGTATTCACCACAAGAATACACAATGAGAAGTTTAAATGATGAGTGCTCTATAACTGCTCTTCTACTATTGTTTTGTGACTGTTTAATGACAAAAAACAAACAAAAAATATGCTGTTTTATATCAGCAGCACTAGTAAGTCAAAATTAGTTTAAGTCATAAATAAATTAAGTCAATTTCAAGGCTGGCTCAATGATGATGTGACCTCCTGTTCCTCACAAATACTGATCATATTATAGTGATCATAAAATAGATAAAAAGATTTATGAACAAAGCTTTGTGATGGTCATTAAACTTTGCTTTAAGGAGCTCTATCTGGTAACTGTGCTCTGTTATCAAGGAAAAGAGAAAAATCACTAACTATTAGATAAAATGTTTGGATATCTGTTTGTAAAGTTTATTTGGCAGACTTTCCAGAGTCATAGCTGGATTGTTATTCTCATATTTCCTCACTCTTAGGGGGGCACTAGTGCACCTTTTAGGTTCTTTTTTTTTTGAAAAAAAAAAAGAACATCAATATTCCTCAAACTATTCTTACAAACTATCGTGTTTTCTTGCACTGTGTCCAAAACCATAAATGCTGACCTAGATGTCATATGTTTAGAAGAGGTGAACGAGGTCATCTGGGAAAACTGGGTAATGAAGTGCCTCTCAGATCATTATGTTTGGCTGGTGAAGTGGAGCATGACATCATCACAGTAATATTAGTATGACGCACTTCACTGAGGTTCATTAACATTCTCTTCATTCCAAAGTCTTTATAATGGAAAAGATGTGAGGCTTGCCCAGTGCATGCTGGGTACACTCCAGCCCACCATTACCCCCCTGCAGGATAAGATGTTCAGAAAAATGGATAATTGGGCGGTTAGGGCTGAGAATAACAACCCAACACAAAGAAAATAGTGTCTGTGGATGTACAATAGCTGCTAAGAATAGCAGCTAACGATAATGTTGTTACTAACATGATAATAATCATAATAATGTCTTCTTTTTACTTTCCTTATCCATTTAGCTTATTATATGAGAGCTACACCTAAGACAACTACTGCTCTGAATGAAAAGGATGTGGATTGGTAATTGAACTATGATTGGGTTTTTTTAATGGCTAATTATAGTTACTTTTTGCGGTCAATATTTCCCTCTAGTGTTTTGAAATAATAC
Source organism: Acanthurus lineatus (assembly GCA_029814665.1). Classification (NCBI taxonomy): domain Eukaryota; kingdom Metazoa; phylum Chordata; class Actinopteri; order Acanthuriformes; family Acanthuridae; genus Acanthurus; species Acanthurus lineatus. Next base: position 8,313,021 of record JAPZDV010000005.1, read on the forward strand.
TTCACTATGAAAACAGTGAAAGCTACCAAAATGGTTTGTCCAAGAACTCTGGGCAGTTTATGATTAATGTTAGGTTTTATTTGCACACAAACAACAATGAAAATATAACAATAAAAAAAGCACAAAATTCTGGTATCACCCTCTGTGTATTCTGTTCCTGTCTGCATTAATAAGAACCTTGTTGGTGGTTGTCTATTTCTTGTTGTATACTCCCGTCTTGTGGTAAAGAAGAAACATTACACTTAGACTTCGAGCAATGGTAAATATTCTTTTTCAGTGGCATTGATGGGGTCTGTTACAGGATGGAAACTGTATATTGATTATGGGCTGCACATAACTCACAGCTGTTGTTATTTTCTTTGTATTTCAACATTGTGTACATTATGGAGGACGGATAGATAAATAAGAAGCAATTTAGAACTGAAAAGACTCTAGCTCTGAAAAATAGCCACTCAAACTCACCCTCATATTAGCCTTGGTTAAATTTCATAATAAATTAAGATTTGGGATGAGTTTTCCCTTCATAAGATTGTATAATCAAAGAGAGTTGGGCCTTAAGCCTCTGGACCTTTAAGCTTCTGTGGACTCTAATGATATTGGGGCCCGCTTTTCTTGGTTAATCAATTAGCTTGTCTGTGCTGTGCTTGCCAGCTTGATTTCGAAGTACTTCTGCCCTCTTGTGGCCACAAAATAAGAGAACAACACTACAGCTTTAAAACTCAATTGTGTGTAAAAGGCCATTCCGACACAAAAATTCATCAAAATATCAACAACAAAAGTCAGATTAACAGAGGAAGGGGCACTGTATTAGAAAAAAATAAATAAAAAGTGGCAACGACGCTGGGATCAGTAGATGCGCGGGATATATGCTATTTATATGCTGTTTTTTCAAAACACAGATGCACGCCTCACAATATGTAAAACTATAGATGATAAGTTTATTAGCTGCAAGAGAGAAGCGGGCTTATGAGCATACCGGAATAGACAGTGCTAGTTCAAAACTGAACTGATGGTAAGTGTCTAACAAACCGGACACTGCAGGACTTGAGGCACTCCGGTAGGGGGCAGTAGGGATGCAGCCAATCAAACCTGCAGGAATAACAGCAAAAGTCAGGAATGTGAAATCCAGTCCGCAATTCGCAGCTCGCTCTGCGTTTCTCAAGTTTCACTCCGGCGCGTGCTCTGCCCAGTCTGCTTTGTGTTGTCAGGCAGAAAGAAAGACACACTAGCCAGGGTGGCTTGTGTCCTCAAACACAGGCACCCCTCCAACAACCAGAATTAAATACTAGTTAGCCGGTCATTTTGTCGTCTTTTTCAGAATAGCTCAGTGTAATTTTTTGCTACAATGTCGGTGGGAGTGGAGTCTGGATTTTCAAGTGAGGAGGTTTTAAGCAGCCGCTTTCCTCTCCATCGGGCGTGCAGGGATGGAGATGTCGGTGCCTTGTGCTCAATCCTTCAGTGCACCACAAACCCGGCTGACCTCACGGTGGAGGACACTTTCTACGGCTGGACGCCGATACACTGGGGTGCTCATTTCGGAAAGGTGAGTTAATTCGACAATTGTCCGTTTAACAGACAAGATTTCTCACAATGAACGCTGAGGTAAAACTGTCCAGAATGAGCGCCAGCGCTCTCAGACATGAGCCTCGTTACACGGTCTCGGCCATTTCCTGATGTTTGCCTTTAACGTTACTGTTAGCTGATGAGCCCAAAACGCAGCCATCGTTAACGGGAGACAGACAATGGGCCATAAACGTAAAATTAATAATGTTCTAGCTTGCTGCTGTATCTTAAACTTGACTTTATGCTTTATTTTGAATGAGTTTTACACACAAGCAAGATTTTGAGAGCATATAGCCCGTGGATAACGTTAACGTTACATTGTGCGGGAAAAAAAATAACATAAACGTTACTTTAATGGCCGTTAGACGAAACGCTGACAAAGACCTTCGAATGTTGAGATTAAAAAACCGTTTGTGAGCAAAGCTAACGCCATTGAACTTAAACGAACATGGCCTTTTTCACATTAATAAACATTTAACGTTTGGACTATTAACTGAGGGGGCGATATTTTAGGGGGGAAAAATACAATGATGATTAGTTATTCATTTTTACTTTACGTCACACTTTTTTTTACAGCAACATGATAAAGACGGTTGATTCAAAGAAACTTCCCGGTCAATCGATGTTTATGACTCGTTCGTAACGAGCTGTTTATTGACCTCTCCCAAACACGCACACACATCGGTGCTAAGATTTGTTGTATAGTAACTACACTTTGGGAAGGGCAGGCCTTTAGTTTGCTCAGAATCTGGATGCATGCCCACAGCAAGAGCTCTGAAGACTCGATGAGGCTGAGCCAGGCCGCACAATAGTGTTGCATATTTGCCTCTGTACTATACTTGTCTATACCTGCAATAAATGAATCACTGCACATACCCTTAATTATCTCTCAATCTATGCATTTTCCTTGTCTCGTTACAGTTGGAGTGTGTGATGCGTTTGGTTCAGGTGGGCTGTGGTGTGAATGCAGTGACCTCCAGGTTTGCTCAGACACCCACTCACATTGCTGCATTTGGGGGCCACCCTGAGTGCTTGTTGTGGCTACTGCAAGCTGGTGCAGATATTAACAGACAGGTATGACATTAGATACACACTCAACACATGCCTGCACGTTGTAGACCAGGGAAATAAACAGCTCTGTATAGCTTTTTAAGAATCACCGGACTTGTTAAGTAAGTTTTCAGATTTTTTCTGTGATCACGTGCACATATAAGCATCTTTCTCAAAATTAACTGACTATGCAACAAAAACATTACAGAGGGTAGATGTTACTGAACTTAACATTTGGTAACAACTCATTCTTGTGTTTTTAAAAAAACAATATATGGCAGAGGCACACCTACGTGAGTGGAAAGAGTAGACCAGTGTGAGAGGTTGAGCTCAGACTGATCCCATCAAGGAGGATCACTCTAAAAATGGGGTCAAGACCCTTGCAGTGCACTGTTGCTGAGTACTAAGTCAGGTGGAGAACCTGAATCTGATTCAGATTTTGTTCATCCATTACATTTCATGATGATGCATTTACTTTCAGACTGTACTCGTCATGTCATTTTCTCTCATGTATTTTCACACACAGGGGCTATGTTTTATGGAACGCTGCACTGTTGAGAGTAATCAGATTAGTAGGTCATGATGACATAACACATTGTCGTCATCATGGAACACATTTCTAAAAATTGGCTTTCACATTGCTCAGCATATGTTAAAATAAACACCTGGGGAAATTCAAGGATTTGTATCCTTCTGTCGCTTGGATTCATAATATTTTGACATGGCTTGTGTTGGCCTGCAGAATAGCTAAGCATTTGAGGATGGCACACATTAGATGTGGTGAGAGACAGCCCTTTAGAGTATGTTTTTTCCCTCTCTTTTATCTGCACTCCTCTTAATGCATTAGTGTAAGTGTGTGTGGGTGGTGAAGCCTGGGTGAAAAGTGCAGACTATGGCCTGCGGAGCTGCAAGTAATCTTCTCTCCTAGAGTCTGGTTTTTAACTGTGAAATGTAAAAGGAGACACTTATGGGGGGCATATACTGTATATTAATATAACTTCAATCAAATATTAGTTTTTATATGACAGTAAATAGAATATTAGTATTCAAATTTCGTATGTGAAATATCTAGTTTTGGCTTCTTCTTCTGTTGACAATCATATGCACAATCATGCTTTTTCTGTGGGTAACAGCATTCTTTTGTCATCACTCAGGACTATGTGGGCGAGACGCCCATCCACAAGGCTGCTCGTGCGGGCAGTCTGGAGTGTATCAACGCTCTCTTGATTCAGGGAGCGAAAGCTGAGTAAGTCCCCTGATCAGATCTGTGTCTTTACATCTTTTTCTCTGTTACTATTTAACATACCAGTTACACCTTTGCAAGGGATCATTGCTGAACTGAAAATGGAGCAGAAATTAAATTTAGATGCTGTTTTCACAATGGAAAATGCAAGTAAGAGAATCTGCAAATTAAACTAGGCTGGATTAAACAAAGGTGAATCTGAAATACACATAGAAACCTCAAAATAATTTTGGACATGGCAGTTTTATAGTTGATTGGAAGCTACATGTATCCAGCCAGTAGGAATCTGCTCTGTTTAAATGTTAATGTAAATGCTCTATTTTAAAGGTACTTCGACATTAAATCAGTCGAAGCTTTACAAATTTGTATAACTGTAAACAATTAAGATTTGACCATAACTTTTACTGACAGATAAGACCAAATGCAGATGTATTCTTTTAAAGATGAATACGAGGAAACCCTACCTTGTCCTGCTGATGTGAGTCCAGTTCTGGTGTTCAGATTGTGCACCAAAGAATCCTTAAGCTGCTATTAATGATTTTGGTGCAGTTAATTAAATCGCAAGGAAAATAAACTTAAGAGTTGTTTTATAGTTGATTGGAAGCTTAGTTTACAAGGCAAAATACGTGGTGATTCTTTTATCACTCAAGCCTAAAATAGTTTGAAAATGAAATTTGTTGTTCAACTTTAATTGAGTTGGTGGTGATCCCTTGAAAATGTGACATATTTTGTTAATCCTTGAAATTGTTGTTTATATTTGCAACAATTCGCATTAAGTTGCCCTCTGTGTGTAATATTTTAGCAAAGACCTATATAGTTTATAAAAGATTATTGTTGAATACCGCCCATTTACATTCAGCAGACACATTCATACTACCTTTGTGACTTGCAGAAGAGCTGCAATATAATTAAAGTAGATAATTAACTCTGCACAGCGTCTTTTGATAGTAATTGACCCTTTTCTAAATATGATAGGATTATTACACATACACGAGGACAACTTAATGTAAAGGTTGATAAACTGTTCTTAGCCTATTAGGCCATACTGCATGATCTTTGTTAAGTCTAGAGTGTGGTTTTCTTTGTTAACATTTGTTTTGGTTAGTGTCTTACATATACAGCTTGACTTGATGACCAAATGCACATTGTTTCTTTTTTCTGGAGTCTTTTTACTGTCAGTATAAAAGGCTGTATTTCTGTTGCAGAAAATGAAAATGCTTACATAGTAGGTAGTTAGTTGCTTTACATATGTAGGGGATACTATTTTTTTCCAAGCAGTTCATGTATTCCTAAATGAAATAACAAAACAAAACAAAACTTAAGGGCACACAATGAAATTTAGCACAATAAAAATGTTGAAGTCAGGGATTATTAATGCAAAATTAATTACACTGTGTGTGCATGTAGAAGGGAAACACATATTTGCAATACTGCATATATCCAGCTGTTTTTGTATGTTGGCCATCTGGCAAACTTAAAGTTCAAACAGAGGTCCACAGAGGTGTGGGATTGAACTCCTTATTTCAAATCAGTTGTCCTCCTCTCTCTTTTACTCAAAACAAGCACTAATGGATTTCATTTTTAGTGATTTCTGAATGTATAAAGTTTGCCAGTTTCCTATTATAGCTCACACTGGCCATTTAACAAGGAGTTGAGGTGCCAAATCAGATTGCAAGTCTTAAAAAGTCTTCTCTACAGAGAACTCATGTCTGTCAGTACATTGCTCCCAAGCAATCACTAACAATCACGTATTTCAGTATATTGTAGCAGACAACAAGGAACACAAAATATACAGGAATTTGAAGTCCACCACAGTAGTTTACAGCCAGTGCTCAATGCAAAGCACTAAGTTTAGATTACAATCAATGAGTCTTATCTTTACAGATACTCTTCCACAGGATTTCAGTGAGCCAACAAAAACACCATGTCTGAGACTCAATACAACAGTTTACCAACAAAAATAAACCAGAGTGATGCCCCTTGTGTCTAATAGACAAGCTTTGGGATTCTCTAAAAACTCTGGAGTTAGCCACAGTAGAGTGATAAGTGTTCTGCTGTTAGGTCCAGGAGGAGGCCAACCTGAGAGCCGTGCAGTTTGATGGTTGGTCCACAGAGTGTTGTTCACCTTTGAAACACTTGACACTAGCTGTGTAATCACAGAAAACTCTGCGATTAGCTCATTGCAGCTTGTAAAATATCAGTTGCAATGTTTTACATGAACAATGTGCTCCTTAATTATTTTCAGAGTTTGCATGTCTATTTTTAGAAGCAACATTCAAGTGAAATATTTGAACTGTAGAGCCCTGTAGTTGTAGTAATTAGCCACACCTTTTCACTTGGCAGCAGCCTTTGTTTGCACATATAGAGCACACTCTGTTACCGGTGGTGCACCTGAAGCATGACAAAAGGCAGGAGAGACACAACCCATCTGTCTTGTTTCTCAAATTTAGATCCCAGACCTGCAAAAAGATAAAACAATCACAAATAACTGTGATACTTTTTTTGCTTTGCATGCCTCAACAGATAATAGTTATAATTTCCCAAAGGTCAAAGTCACTCAACTCAATGGAATAACAACTTAACATACATAATGCTAGGATCATATCTAAAGTTCTGTTATGCAGATTATTTTTCATTTGGTTAGAATAACAAGTGCATGTCAGTCAGCATTCAAAACAGAAGATAAAATATTCAAAGAAGCTAACATGTAACAAGTAACATTAAAGCATATTGTAATCAAAGGTTCACATTTTAAAATGTTTAGTTCGCTATTTCTTTCTCAGCCTAATTATTTTATGTACTGTTTCATTTTTTGCAACAAGTTATATGCCTTTTTCTCTGATACCTTTGATTTCCCAAGACCCAAAGCAACCAGGGAGTTTTTATCCTGCCATTTAAGAACATTTTTGCTTACTTTGTGTTCATAAATTTTAGCTCAGGAAATGATGGCAGTGAAAGAAGTGAATCATACATATCATGGGGGAATATTGACTCAATTTGTTAGGCACTTCTTTTAATGAGGAAAGAAGGAATTTGTATGTGTGATCATTTAATGAAATTTGATACTCCAACAGCTACTTTGGGCATCCAGTTACCTCTGGTTTCCATAATTATATATTTGTTCATTGGACTACATTGCACTGATTACATAAAATGCAAACTAAAAACAAGAGATAGCACAATAGTATTACTTTTATGCACTGGTCACATTTTACTTAACCATTGATTCTTATGGCTAAAACAAAAAAAACTCTAAACCAATATATTGCTGTATGAACATAGTTAAATCTTGATTTTTCATGGTATATGAAACCCCTGGTTGATTTGGCTGTTTCAGCTTATTAAATCCATGCAGACCTGTTTAATAAATGCCTGTTTAATAAATGCTTAATAAATGTAATGTGCATTTGGTTGTCAGCTGATAACTAATGTTTATGATGAAAATGATATGTGATTTTTTTCCCCCCTGCAGATCACAGATATTGCATTTAGTTTAGTTTATTATCAAGTTATATATTTTTTTTTACTTTCACTTACTTAAGGTAGCAGGACACTACTGGGAGGGAAACTAAGGCACACTAGGTGGAAATGAGGCTCATGACAAAATGACTTCAGATAAACTTAAAATTTAAATTGCTGTCAAATGTTTGATACTATTACTCTTCAAAGTTTTCATGCACCTTGTCTTATTTAAAATAGAAATCAGGAATCTAGGTCTGAAATCAGGTTACCAAAAAAGCCTTGAATACATCCAAGCCAAAAAAAACTTAAAGAGTGCTTTTGAAAAAGGCTCTATAAATATGTGCACATGAGGTAGAAAAGATGCAGTATTGGAAAAAAATAGAGTAACTTACAGTTTTGACTTGTGTAACATACAATCTGTTGTGTGGCTCAGTAAAAAACTGCTGAAAAGTATCATTATAATGAAATGTGTAGGCCCTGTGAAATTAGTAAGTAATAAAGTAATTCACATAGTCATAGTTGTAAAAAAATGTGAAATTATCTTGTTTTAAATTTTTTTCCAAATGTTTGAAAGAACTAAAAAATCAGTCAGTAATCAAGTATAAACTAGTTTGTTAAATGAACTTTTTAGCTGTAACCCATTTTTAAATGCAGCTACATTTTTTAATCAAATCAATGTACACAATTACTGTGTTGTAAATATCTTAATATAAATAACCCACATCTGTAACAAATTACAAGAATTTTTTTTGCTTCATGAATATCCCCTTTATTCCAAGTCCAAACCTGGAAACCTCAGATTTTATGAGTGCCCTTTTTACAGTAACATAAACATTGTAGCTTATGCTTACATGCTCTCATTCTTTCCCACAAGATGGGTGAAATGTGCTTTCCTTCATCACTGAAGACAGCCTTAAGCCCATGTCTAAGAAGCACCTCTGTAGTAGAGAAACCTACTAAATTAATGAAAGCTAAAATGCCACGCAAATAACTTGCTAAATGACAAAACATTAACATTACTTTACCTGAATCTCTTCTGCTGAGTTTAATTTTTAAGTTAAATTCCAGAAAAGTAATGCCTCTTTATTTCTAGAGTTAAGTCATTTATTCTCTCTTGAAACTTGCTTAGCCACTCATAAGAAACCAACATTACTAATAATAGTTAGTGTTCAAATAAAATCTGTGACTTTAAATACCACAAAAGACTCAAAATATATCTTTCTTGTTACATTTAACAAGATTTGTAACACTAATTACAACACACTAATGAAGTGGATGCTAAACCTTTGTTCTTATTTGCATCCTCGCCATTGTCACTTTTTTTTCTGCTGAAAACCTCGCTCGATGTCTGCTTGCTTGCTTAAGTGCCTTTGGGAAGATTCTTGAGTAAAGGGTCCTTGTCTTCTGATCAACTGCCTTATGTCGTCACACCAAGCAACCTCACACATCTTCTGTTGCTCTTGAATACACCTCAAAGACTGCAACAGGCCATCTTGCCCATTGGTGTAACTTTCTGCAATTGGCAGCAGGGACTTTTCCTAATCTACACTAGTGTTGTCAACCTTTTCTTTGTTAAAAAGAAAGGAGAGAACCAGGTAGAAACTAATGGGAAACTACACTATTTGGATCCAGCTCATTGGAACTGCAATCCAGATTAGCACCCTAATCATTTTCCCCACCGCTCACTTAACAGACTCAGTTCACCAAATGGCTGCAAAAAAGGCTGCAGATAATCAATGATATCCCATCAGCACCTGATGGCTGACTGGGTTTAAGTCAGGGCCATGATACCTCTGTTATGCTTTCAAAATATTTGGATGCATCCATAGTCCAAAATAAAGCATGGCATTATGTCAATATAATACCCATATTGTAATATGAGATTTGATATGGTCTGTTGATTATTTATCAAAAATCTCATCATGTTAATATTTTGTAAAAGCACCAGTAGTCATCATTGTAGTAGTATAGTTACACAATCAGTATATCAGTATTATCAGTATTCAACCTACACAACTATATAGAAATTCAGCTAGCAGTGTCCTGGTTTGATACATTTTCCTGTTTCCCATCGCCCAACCACCCATGTCATTCACTCTGATACTCTTATTTTACATATTCACACACAGGAATTTTCCTTGCACATGCCTGCCCTGCAGAGCCCTGGTCCAGATAAAGGGATAAATCTAATTGAATCACAGAAGAGGGAAATGTGATGCTTATCTTTTTCCCATTACAAAGCGAGAAGAACTTTCCGTTTGGAAACACTACATCTTAATTGTTTTAATTCAGTAAGGCTGGAACAGTCTTGCGAAGGCTTCTTTTCTCCTTGATGAAGAAACTTGTCTCTTTTGCCTTTCCTTTTATCATCTCTTAGCTAAGCCTGCTTAATCTAAATCCGTATGAAAATAAGCTCATTCAAAATCAGTTTTAATGGTTTAAATGCTACTACAGTGAAACTAGTATTCTTTCAATTCAGTGGGTCAAACTAGCTTGAATATTTTTTAAATAATTTTTAAAAATTCTCTTAATGTGATAAAAATGGTAATAATATTTAAACAATATTCTAATCATTTTTATATTTTGTATGTAGTGAAAGCCTGCAGATGTAATAAATGATTGATTAAAACTATCCCAGATATTACAAAAATAATATGAAGACAAAACCTTTACCCATTTTATATCACCCAAAAATCTAAATTTAGCTTTTAAATGTGTCATCATTAAAAACAAGTTTTTATTATTTGTCATGAGCCTCAAAATGTTAAAAAGGTCCACAAATAAGCTAGCAGCAGGGAGGAAAGTGTCTAGAGGCTGTCGGTGTTGAGAGTAGCGCAGAGACAGAGGCTTAGGGCAGCTGAGTGAAGTGGGTTAGATTTGCATAGAATCATGTACTGAACTGTGTAATGCTAACAATCATTCTGTTGCAATGGTTATTCACTGTCATTTCACTGTACCAAATATTTTATCTACACAGAAATGTTTCATTTTGTATGTCACAGTATTAACCCTATACAATACTATAGTCTGTTTTGACATCTAATCTTTGTCACCTTTTCTTTTATGAAAGTGACAATAAGTTACAAAAAAAAAAGTTTTCTATACTGTTAACAGAAACAGAACCGTACGTCTTAATGTTTTGCAGCCATTGAATTGGAAATGACTTGGTTTTTTCAAGTAATCCTAGAAAGGGGGAGAATAGACACTGCTGAGTCTGCCCCGTTCCCTGGGATAGCCGCACTGTTGTGGCATTGAGTGTTCTCACTATCGCTTCCTATCTACACACTGGCAAACTGTTGAGGTATTTCTTGCGGTGATTGGTTTTAATGCTAGGTTTTTATGAATCAAAACTAAAGTTTTAGACCTGCATGCTTTGCTTATTATCCATGATTGTTCCTGTATTTAGTATTTTGTTTTTATTTTATTATTTGTTTTTGATTATGTGAACTAACCATAGGAGCCCTTTATATGGACAGGTTTAATCACGTGAGTCCCATGTCAACATGTAGCATGATAATAGGCTGCCTCTGAAAGGTTAGACGATAGATAGAGAAGATACATATTGTGTGCTTAGGACGGAAAAGCAAAGCATACCAGGCATTTACATAGAATTAACGCTTCCTTTTTAAATTTCCTCATCAAACCTGGGTTAACCAGTGCACTCAGTTCTCTTTTTCATCAGTGCTTATTGTAGATGTCAGGCCTCACCAAAGGAATACATTTTTCAGAATATTATAAAGAGATCATTTGCTTTGTTATCATTTTCAAAGTGGGATCTTTGTTCTCTTGATGGTAGTCAGGGGGCACCAAAATGTGGGGACCAGGGACAATGTTTAAAAAATGTGTTATTTTTATAATAATAATTATTATTGACAGCTATATTATTTAGAAATTAAATTTTTCATGTCAAAAGCTGGCGAGGTCTATGCCTGCCATGAAGCTGCTCTACACTTGAAACTGAGCTAGCTAGCTAACCAGCTTGTCTTAACTCACAAATTTGTCACCTTAAAAGAAAGAAAAGACCTGATAGTCATACCAACAGCCCTGCTGACACAAGCTAAGTTGCCCCCCTACCATCCCCCCAAACAAGGGGGAAAAAAATCAAGTCGGAGGCAACATACAGCATTGCTATTTTTTTAATTATCTGCTGTAGTCAGTGGGTTTTTAAAGAAATCTTGCAAAATGGAGGCCCCTGCTATACGCTTATGTTATATGTGGAACCTTGGTATGGAAAATGTTGGGAATACCTGATCAAATAATCCAAGGTGGAAGTATTAAGAACATTAGAAGTTAAATAGCAAAATAGAAAAAAGCTCAGTGAAAAAGTTGGGTATTGACTGAAGAAAGGTATTTACTAAAGTACATTGTACATTTCTGAAGTATGATGTAGTGAGACCATAGAAAAAAATTGCAACAGCAGTTTTTGAGCAAAGAAAGGACACTTTGTCCTACTTTAGACTGTCCAGCTTGTCTTTATCCAAGAATGTTCCATAACATCAGCTGTTAAAACGCTATAGCACTTGAACCCTCCTTGACATGTTTTGGTCCAATCCCTAAAGCAAGGCTCGGGTATTCATAAATCAGTGAAAGTTTCTATGACTGCTTTGTCAGTATAAACAAGATTTTTGAACTGATTCCCTATGATTAAATAGGGACTTTGCAGTCACCCTCAGTGTTGGACACTGCAAGAAATTCAGAGAGAAGGAAAGGTTAATTGGAATATGATCTGAGGTCAGCAAACATGTGGCTCTAGAGGCTGCAAAAGGATAGAAAAGGGTAATGGTGAATTCCTTGACATTTATTTTGGTTTTCAATTAACTAGTGTCTCTTAGGTCCATCATTATTTGCTCTTTTTATTTTTCTGAGAGAAGTGGTAATTTTTAGAGTACTGAATTACCATTTGTTGCTATTAACATTTAAATAGTAAATTTCGTATTCCTTAGAGTGAGACCAGTCCATCTACCTTACCTCAAAATGTTTTTTTAATACAAATGTAATTTCTTGAAATAATCAATTGGAAGCGTTAATTTTGAAGGGGACGGGTAATGTGCAACAATTTATTGTGTGATTTTTTTTTTAATTTTATTTTATTTTAATTTTTTCAATCTTAAATTCTTTATAAAAAATGTTTTCATGTGCACTAGCTCTTGAAATGTTTCTTTTTTCACAACTATTTAGATAAAAATGCAGAGAATGAACAATTGCAAAACAAAATAAATGACCAAACAGTTACTGTGTGCTTCAAATTCTATCTCATTGTGTAGTAGTCAATGTCACATGCAAGTAGTTAAATTATATAGAATAGAATAGAACAGTATTTGTTCATTCAGTTTATGAAGCAGCCCCCAAAAATGCCATTTAGTTCAGTAAAAATAGACATTTCCTATTCCCTTCTGCATTGGTATCTACTCTATATGAAGGCGGCTGCAGATAAAGTTTTCATTTTTCCTCTAACATTTTAATAGGAAGTACAAACTTGGATTGGGGCCAAAGTCCCAGTTCTTTGACAAAGACTTTGCTGTTTGCTTAGGGAACTCATTTTGCAGTGCGAAGACATTCTAACACAGAACAAGTGCAGTGTTGTTTTGTAAATGGCCGATGGAGAGGAGTGAGACTCTCATCATTAAGCTGTAAAGCCCCTGTTGGTTAGATGCAGACTGAAAAAACTTTGTTCCTGAATGTTAATTTAGTATTAGGCTGTGTTTTATCTGGCAATTTATTTACCATATAACCAAAGCATTAACATAAAAATTAAGATTTTATTATGAATGAACATATTATTTTATAATTGCATTTATAAGACTAGTCATCTATAGTGGTTTTATTTTAAAGTGACATTGCTTCCACACTCAGTTGCTGTGTGCAAGACTGAAATTGTAAACCTATGTCACAGTTCTGTTTGCTCATTCATTATTGCACTCCGAATATCACATTAGTTCTGCTGCAAATGGATATGATTAACACAACTGTTCAAAGTGCAAAAACTCAATTTTGAGTTATAAATGACTGTACAAATACCTAAAGAATAGCGCAGCTGTTTCTCATTTTCATTTTTCTTTTCTTGAAACAAGATCAGGACAAGATGAAGACATCTGGACTTCCGACGGTTGAATGTTGCAGTTTGTCCTTGTTTCATTCTCCGTCATAACCACTCAAACTGTGACGTTTCCTTTGAAGATACAGTTCTGCTACAACATGGCTTCCTTTTTGATGATGCTTCTTGTATTCGTCCTAGAAGATTTCTGCAATCCAGAATTTCCCAATTTTTAGCCTCTCACTTGTCACATGCACCATTATATATAGTGTACATTCATGTCTACATTTCTTGATGCAGGGCATCAGGTTTTCTTGATGCTTCTTTCAGCTTAATTTTGGGACATGGTCACATTTTTTGCTGAAGTTTGGATGCAGCTATTGTAGAAATCCTTGAGCAGTTTCTCCAGTTCCTCCAGCAGAAATGTGAGGTGACAGCAGCTTTTCACCCTCTGCAGATGTTGTTGCGTTTGTCCTTCAGACAAGACAGAGGTCTTTACATCACCTGCAGAAAATTCCCTTTGGATTCATAGGATCATGTAATAGAAATATATTAATCATTATTTCAGGTTTTCATTAAAATAAACTAATGCGTGAGTTCAATTGCCTTAATCATGTCCTTTTGCAGCAGATATTTTTCCCTGATTCACTGAAATCTGTTTCAGTATTTAAGTTCTTTGGAAGATGCAAATGATCCAAAAGGATCAGTCGTCATCTCTCATGAGGATGACGAAGACGATGTGAGAGGGTAGAGCAGCACAGGCTATTTCTATACAACTGTGTGTATGTCTGTGTGCGAATAATTGCTTAATGAGCCTGTATGTGTGTGTGCCTGTTTGTGTGTGCGCTTGGGTGTGTCTCGTTTGTTTTTTGTGTGTATGTGAATCAAATACACAGTGAGTATCTCTAACACTCCTCCTTCCCGTTGTGCAGTATAAGGAATGCCAGTGGGCTGACTGCTGCTGACCTGGCCCACGCCCAGGGATTCCAGGAGTGCGCTGAGACTCTCTCCAATGCCCAGAACTTCCAGCAAAACATGGCTCAGTCCCATAATGGGGCTTTTCCAAATGGCATGACCCAGAACGGGGGCCACGGTCACCCCACTATCCAGGGACGCAGCTTCTTGAATGGTGTGCCCAACAGAAAGCGGTCGTTTGATGGCATGGAAGCAAACCCAGTGAAGAAGGCTAGACCTAATGGTAGGTCACTATGCTGATCAAACCTGTTCTTTGTTACTTTTAGATTTTTTTTTTTTACACATTTCATCCAGTTTGAATGGCAAATTTTAGCTTAGACCTGTAGCATGCTGTTGTGTTGAACAAAAACAAGAGCAGAGGTAAGACTGCTTCATGTGGTATCTGTGTGTATGTCTCCTTAAAATTAAGGTAGTTTGATGTATGCAAATGCCTCCTTCATGTAAACTTACCTGCCTAAAGCAACTAATAATGTAAAAAGTCTATGGGAAAAACTCCAAGGAAATCTAATTACAGAGGAAAAAAATGTCTTTAAAATAGATGCAGTGACAGAAGGACTTTCAGCTGGGGCCTTTTATCATTGCCAAATGTTTCTGTAACGTTTGTCTAGAGATAAACTTTTTCATATACCGTTCCCAGCTTAATTTTTGTGTTCATCCCTTTCTCCTTAGGTCTGGGCATGCCACCAGAAATGATGAATGGAAATGGACCACTGGGTGGTGCTGGAGAGTCCCAGATGGAAAGCATGAATATGGAGTTGGCAGCTTCTGTAACCTCAGGTGGGCCAGGACCCTTTCCTTTTGGGCTGAATGGGTTTGCACCACCACAAGGGCCGGGGCCCATGGATCAGTGTGAGGACCAGGGGGGGCGGGACAGGTCAAGCCCTGCAACTAAAGAGATGGAAGTCATCACTGTGGCATCAATGCAGACCCCTTGTCGTTGCACCAACTCTTACGCTTACCTGTAGAGGTTTTTGTGTAATGGCACACAGTTATTTCCATCCTTGCAGTATGTCTTATTAGTCTTGTCTGGCTATGTTTTTATGCATTATTCATGCATAAAGGAACACATGTTTGGTTTGGTAGTAAGCTACTGTATATTTGAAAGAGGAATAGCAGTAAGTGTGTTGTTTTTCCTACTTTTTCATGTACCTGATTATACTTGGATGGATATAAGTTTTGAGATTACTTTGTTATACAGTTATATTTAACACATCCGTCCAGTTATACAGATAATCTTTGCATAATCCTTAATTTTTTCATTGATATGAAAAAGATAAATTTTGTTTTGCACAATTTAATGCAAAATTATAACACAAAATGAGGCATTCCTTCAACACTGCAAGGTCACTGTTGCATATGTAGGTCTGACATGTTGAATGAAAAAAGGCTTGGTAATATCTCAGATTAGTTCCAATAATTGTTTGTCAGATTATGCACTGTTGCATAATGGGAAAATTGGCAGCTTCATTAGTCATTTGAGGATGTTACTGTTAACTTTGTGCTGGGAACATCAGAGAATTTCATGATGTTTTGGTTAAAGCTGCATATGCTCATCCCTAACTGTCAAAAAAGTGTGATGTTACACAACACTTCTATCAAGAGAGGTTGCTTAAAAAAGTGTGTTTAGTGTACACATGAAATATTTTATCAAAATGGTGATTGGTTTTGCTTAGGCATTTATTTGTATTTGTCCAGGTTGAGTGTAATATATTGGAGCAAATACTCTTTGATTTTAAATGACGCTTGATTGATGAAATTTCTGTAAAAATGACTTTATAATATACTCACTGAGGAAATTTCTCTTGAGGTTAAACCAACATTAGCTGGCGCTTTTTTGTATTCAAGAATAACCTTATGCCAAAGCATATCCTACTATGAATGTAGCGTGCAAAGTATACATAATTCACTGTGCAGCTTTTTTGTAGTTTGTAGTTGTCATGTACTAAGACATGGTTGACCATAGGTTTTGAATTTGGTTATTCTATTTTTTCCCTTAGCATTCATTTTGGCTGTGTGCTTATCTGATTGTCAAGTATGGTGAATGTTTGCTGTATGTGTTAGCAGTATTTAGGCAACTAACAGGGCTTGCACATCTGTATGTAAATGCAAATTCCGACTCTAATATTGGTAATTGACCAATTTACAATCAGTGGTTGAATAAAAAGTACTGCTCAAGAAGTTTCAATGGATTTGCAAAAAGCCTTATTTCTTGAGCTTTGTTTAATTGTTAAACAGCAACTCAATGGACTTTATTTTCACTTTTTTATACATACTAGTAAGGGGAATTCTTTTTTGTTTCTGTAATTTGTAGACTATTTCATGTTGCAGGTGGTGTTATTTTGTTTTACATGTCGGAAGTGTATAGTAAATTTGGAATGTTCAATGATAAGCACTGAGCAGAGAGTTGAGAGTTTAGCTTTGTACTTGATTGTGTGAAATCATTAAATTTGAAATTTTATAAACGTGATTGTGGTTGACTTTACTTTCTTGATGTATTCTTATGCATCCGTCAAGTCCTGCCTTCATGGCATATTTGTTGGCCCTTGAATTAAGTAACAAAAAGTTGTAAAATTTTGAGATTCTCACAAAGAAAGGGTTATAACATAATGTCACAGGCCTAAGTTACTCTAAAACCAAATCTGCTTGTTTTAGGATTTTGGATATCGGCATGTTAACCCGTCTGGAACATTTAAGATTTGCTCGACTTGATGCAATAGCTTTAAATACCACTGTGGTGACAGAACTAGGTTAGTGTGTCATACAGCACTAGCTGCTTGTTAAAGCGACCTCTGATCAGGATTTGATCTATTTAAAAACAAGGTCTCAGGTCAAACTTGTGGGATTACATAATGCTTGCATTTTGCAATTGATTGATTTTTGTGTGTAAGTGTGTTGAAATGTGGTATCATAAAGGCTTTCAAACTTTTTTGCAATTAGATGCTCATATTGAGCCTCATTTTAAATAGTTGTGCAAAACAAAATTAATTCAATGTTACACTTATAGATGCAAGATTATGGTCTCAAATTAATTGTGTATGCCCTTTGACTATTTGTCTCATTTTCAGTGGCAGGTGAAAATCAAAGTGGGGATTTTTTCTCAAATGGTCACAATCAACCACAGCTTCCATTTGGGTGTGACCCGGCAGCAGATATTCTCCATGAACAACTCAGCTACAGTGACTCACTTGAGAACAGCAGTACTGCAGGCAGCCAAATGGAGCACCAGAAGTCTGTGAAAGCAGAGCAGTTGTATGACCATGCCTTCTTCAACACCATGCTTCTTTACCATGGTTCCTAAAGTACAAAGGAGTTAGTTGACAGGCTGTCCTTTTTGCCTGCATCTCATATAAGCCTAAACAAGTATTAATTTGCCTTAAAGCCATTGAATGGTCCTGTTATTGATTAAAATGGTAATATTTTTTGTTGGAAAGGGCAGGCCCATTGTTGTGAATGGGTTAAAATTGTACCTGATGTAGTCAATAAAGTTTGTTTGTTAGTTTTTTTGAAAAAAAGTGATTGTTTAGCTTACTGTTCAAGTTTGATTCAGCTGTAAATAGCCTTGTTCTGATATACACTAAAGTTAACATCATGTATTGAAGCACTGCCAATATACTTAAGTTTTGATTCTGTCTCAGCTAGAGGTGAGGTTTTCCCCTCTCTTGATGGTCATAAAAACAATGCAAGTAAACCCCATGTTAACCATTAAAGATTAAAAATAATTTTGCAAAAGTTAAAGTTTGGTCATTTTTTGCACTGCTTTCAACACACATAACTTATTTTAGTAATTACAGACTTTTTTTTGGTTAAAAGCCATGTTAGCAAATTAACCTTTTATTTTGTTAGCTGCAAAAATTATGGTACTCAAAATATTTTTAAACCTTTACTGTCTTTCTTTCTCCAAGTGTGGGGCCTTTCTTTTACTTCTGACAGCAAACGAAGTGTTTGTTGGTTATGTATCTTTTTCTTAGTGCATGAATCAGTGTTGGTTAGCCTGTTTTATCTACACTAGTGCTCTAAATAGAGCAGACGAGGCTACCCCACTCCAGCCTCACGTGTAAGGGCACAACTACTGATGTACTGCCAACAGTCACCTGTTACCAGGAGCGACCTTCATCATAGCAGCGCTGCACAAACACAACGTCACTGTGACCACGCCCCGTGGCAGACGACAAACTCAATGAGAATAGGGGGGAGAAAAAAATAAATACTGTGAAATAAAACACAGCTTTGGATGCGTGTGTCGTTATACAGCACACTGTACAATGTATTTGTAAAATCATTTTATTACAAAACCGAATGAATGTACAAATATTCTCCTGCCAAATGTCTATTTACCTTTACATTCCAAATTGACTCCCTCTCCCATCCGTTGTGTGGTATCGTCCTATAAACTGAGGTGGACTAACCTAGGAGGCAGGATTATCGAGAGATCGACGAGCAGCCGTGAAAGGAGTTGTTGTGAAGGTGTCAAACAACCATCATTTACAACATATCGTTTTTTTAAAATATAAAATAGGCTCCTGTTAACGTATTAGTATTGTAAGTGACCGCTCCACCAAATAAACTATGTCAACCCCGGCTAGAAGGAGACTTATGAGAGATTTTAAACGGTGAGTTAATGGTAAAAAATTGTACCGATGCCGATAGTTAGTTAACATGAAGTTAGCTATGATTTGTCAAAAACAGCTAACATTAGCATAGCTTTCATTAGCTTGGCTCAGCTTACCAGTATTTTTTTAAATGAAAACCTGATTTGTCTTCAGTAAAAGACGACTGTAACGATAATACTGTGTGTTTTTCTCGTGTTTTTACGAAACTAAAACATTCTCGGCGACAATGTTAATTTCGTAAATATGCTCTACCCTGTTAGCTGGCAGCTAACGTTGCTAGCTGTTGCATTGTAACAGGTTCGTCGGATTTGGTAGCTGTCACAGTTTATTGCTAATAGCTAACTCTTAAATTTAAGCTAGCATTTAAATGTCTGTGGCAAATGTCCGGTTGGCCATTTTATCCCTGGGCTAAACACTGTTAACGTTAGTGCAGCGTATTAATCGCTGGTGCTTCACGAAGTTAAGCCTTTTTCCAAACATTAAAAGTAATTAGTGCTTCAAGCGTATATTGCTATCTAGATTTACCGATGGCTGTGTTAAAATTACACCGCTCTATACGGGTTTATCCGTCAAAATCAATTTTGATGTTGGGGGAAATTTAATTTTGAACCGAGATTCAACAACAGAAAGTATTACTCTGACCAAACAGATGAGTATTTTTATTGAACTTAGAAACAACCATAAGCCATAGCGAAAGCCACAGTCGATACTCGGACTGCATTTTCCTAAATCAGCATCGAAAGAATAAGATCAGTTCGTCCACGGTGAAGTTTTTTTTTCGTTAAGGTGTTTTTTTTCTTAACCCATTAGAAAGCTGTACCTCTTATCAGCTGGTAAAATAGAAACCTCTATATTTCATTTTAAATCATGCTGCTTACTACAGGGTCCTCTAGCAAACCTCACTGCAAATTTTAGCGTGTCCAAGTCGTACGATTGTACAAGTGTTAACTTTTGACTTATTAGTTGTGACAGGATCAGTTGACCTGCAAGGACTTTTGCCAGGTCCTCCCAGGTATTGGGAGGTGTGGAGTGCACTTAAGTTTTGAGGTCATGATAAGTGTCTCTGAGTAAGCATTTGAAACCTGTCCCACGCGTCTATTGTCTAGTAGTGATTATGCAGCCCAGAGTACTATGTCCAGGTAAATATGTCTCCAAGGTTTTTTTTTTAGTTTTAAGTTTAACTACAATTCTCACATTTTTATTGGGTCAGCATAATAAGAAGATGAGTAATGTACCACAATTTAATGCAATGAAGCTTAACTTCTCTTTTTTTTCCATTCCAGTAAGATGTTGACAGGAGGAATGACTAGATTTGTCTACAATCTTTAAAACTCCCAATTTATTCAAATAGTCCCTCTCATTTCAAAGTTATGTAGGCCACAATGTGAGGGTCTCTGTATCACCCAAGGTGTCTAGCTCATTAGTTGTTACATTACTCTTTTTCTAAGTTGATAACATTTTTTTAAGATGTTGGATTGTAGTTACTTGGTTAATAGAATCCTAGATATTTCAATAATTGATCAACAGAGATAATGGCTATTGTGATGTACATATTTGATGAAAGTAGAAGACTCATATTATGTGACAATACTTACTCAGTACATCACTTGGGTTAAATGCACAAACAGAAAAGCCAAGTTGGGGAAGTAATCTAGATCTTCTTTTTATGTTTGACAGTTGACTCCTCCTTCTGTAATCATGAGCCCACTGTAACTTTCACCAGCCACATTGGCAGGCAGAAATATATTTATTAAAAATTTGTATTTGGCTGTGGCTGAATGGCTGTGGCTCAGTTTAAAAGAGGAATGAGGAACGAGGTCATTTGATTATGTGATTCGCCTGTCTCTTTCTGGCCAAATAAATCTAGCCTCCTTTTAGTGGAGAACAGCTTAAAGGTCCTATAGTTACATTGGTTATTTTTTATTTTTTAATGAAGGCTACAAGAGGACCCCCCAGCTGGTGTAAGTGGTGCTCCATCTGAAAACAACATCATGGTGTGGAATGCTGTTATATTTGGGTAAGACATTTTGGCACAGCCATAATATATATTAATAGTGTTTTTGCTCCACAACTATGAATCTTGTAAATTTATGCGTAAAGTGTGAAATAATTTAAAAGTGTGAAATGAATAGCAAAGTATTGTTTTTCTCTCACACCACAGGCCTGAAGGAACTCCCTTTGAGGATTGTAAATACCTGACTGCATTCATTACTTTGTATTTTTATGTAGGAAGGTATCAAACACAGTAACCTCACCACATACTACCCCTTATTTTTTGAATATGACTGCTTAAATGCCAAACACATTGATCATTTGTTTTTCTATTATAGATTTGTCTAAAGATGATACTCCATTCAAATCTAATTTAAAAGTAACTTATAAAACTTACTATAAAACACATTGTTATATGTACTGTTATTATAAAATCAATATTAGTATATGTTTCTCATCAGCCACTGTCCTGTATAAAGCCAAACATTTTTCCTGTTGTCTTTTGAAGCTTATTTCTCTTTGTTTTCTCCGTAGTGGTTTAACTTGTAATATGTAGCTTTTTGTGTTTGTGGAGGAACTGTTTGTTCCTGATTGAAGTCACTGCTCCAAAAAAAGTTTCTGTCTTGAAACACTCTTTATCACAAACACAATAAGACTTAATAGCTGTTAAACTCTTATTTTTTGTGTGTCTTTTCTTTGTCCTAGGTACATTTAAACTCATCGTAGAGTTTACAGAAGAATACCCCAACAAACCCCCCACAGTACGATTTGTGTCAAAGATGTTTCATCCAAATGGTAGGAACTTTGTCTTTTGGCATATTATATTGTTGATATGTGTGGAAAGCTTAACTGTGTTTTTATCCACAGTGTATGCAGATGGCAGTATATGTTTGGACATCCTACAAAATCGTTGGAGTCCTACTTATGATGTGTCCTCTATTCTTACATCTATTCAGGTAAGATGTGTCAATAAATAAATGTTATGACCCAGTTTGTAAGAGACATTGGAGGCAGGCAGCAGAAAATCAGGTTTTGTTTGGTAAAATAAAGTTAATTATTTGCATGGAGGTTAGGTAACTGGATACAAACAGAAATACATGGGGCAAAACTAAAGGAAAGGGGCACAATGATGCTGTTTTAGTCAAAGAAATTAATATAACCAAGAGGATTTGTGAATTAAGAGCTACAACTAACATTATCTAGAGGAAACAAAAAAAGGTTAGTGAAACCCTCAATACCTGACTTGGCTAAGCCTAAAATCAGTAAAACAGTAATACAGCACCATTCTTAATGTCTCTGGATAAACAATAGCTAATGTGTGTGAATGAAAGATGCTCTTTGAATCTTGCTTGACCCAGTCCACAGGTGGCGAAACAAGTAGCTCAGTATTCACAGAGAAGACACCATTATTTAACATATCTGTATGACACAAAAAGAGACTGGTGACAAGCTGAAAATTTCATCCACACTGAGCTGGGTAGACATTTGTAACCTCTCAGTCCCCACAATGCTTCTGTTGGATTGGAGGGCCTGACAGGGTGCCGCTCCAATC
The DNA here is from genome assembly GCA_029814665.1 of Acanthurus lineatus. Classification (NCBI taxonomy): domain Eukaryota; kingdom Metazoa; phylum Chordata; class Actinopteri; order Acanthuriformes; family Acanthuridae; genus Acanthurus; species Acanthurus lineatus. The sequence continues at coordinate 8,335,502 of JAPZDV010000005.1, forward strand.
AGCATGAAGTAGGAGATGGGAGGGGAAACGCCTCCATAAGTGGAACCACTCCTATTCAGGGGACCACACATTCAAATTAACATAGAAAGCAAGACACCACAAAGAGAGAGGGGGTCATGAGGGGACTTTTGGCCTGCACCTGTAACAACAGCAGTACAATAATAGATATTATAAATGCAAGGCAGACTTAAAAGGTAATTTTAAGATAAATTAAATTAGAAGTTAAAAAGATCACTAAATATATTCAGTTTACACAAATATAAGAGAGAAAATGAACCCTATTTTCAAGTTTTTAGTAAATGGTTTTTAGTAGATAAGAAGTTTTTATCCTATAAAGCTACGCTGTTATCTGTTGTTAGGCTGTAAGTCAATGATAAATGAAGTAATGTATATAACAACAAAATGAGCCCTTCTCTCTAGGAAAAAAAAATCTAAATCAAATAAGCCAAATATTTGTAAACCTACAATGCTCATTCAATATAACTGTACCATGAGATCTTGAATTTGATGCCGAGGGATAGGACTGTACCTAACAGTTATTAATAGTGATATTAAAAAAAAATATCAAACAACTAAAGTAGTCAGGCTCAGTTTCAAACAGATGTAAACCAAATGAAAACAGTTGATGAATAGATGGTTAATTTTCAACATAATCCTCTGCACATTCAATATTTATTTCTCCTTTTCTCCTCAGTCCCTGCTTGATGAACCAAACCCCAACAGTCCAGCCAACAGCCAAGCAGCTCAGCTGTACCAGGAGAACAAGCGGGAATATGAGAAACGTGTGTCTGCCATCGTAGAACAAAGCTGGAGAGACAGTTGACCTAACAATCCTGATAGCTGCTCTCTCCATTGTTAAGCTGTGTGTGATGCAAGTTTTAGTGGAGTACCTCTTAACTCTTGGGCCCCCCACCTTTTTGATTTTAAGCTTTTATGCACTTTACCTCCTACTTCCCTTCATAGAATGTTTTTTTTTTTGCCCACAAAGAGGGATTTGTTTTTTCTATTCTATCTCTCTTTTTCAGTCCATCAGGGGAAATGTGCTTAATCTTGCCTTGATTTGTCAATATGGACTTATGGGCCATTATCCCAAATTTCCAGTGTGTTCTAATTCGCTGTAATAACTCACCATGATTAATTATGTTAAATGTCTAGGAGGGTGTATTAATCATCTTGGGTCCTCTTCTGTTGTGCTCCTACATCTTTTCTGTCAGTTTGTTTTCACAAGGCAGTTTGGCTGGGCTCCAATGTGAATAGAATAAGCAGCCTAAGCATCACAGACTATAACTAAATCAGACTCAACCACAAGTCTTTTACTGTGTTGTGAACTCTGTTACATGCATGACAGAAAAAGTGTAATCATGTTCCTGTTCCCTTATCATGTATATACAAAACCTGCAACTGAATTTATGTACAGATTTTGCACTGGTTGTCCCCATGTCATTTTTTCAGCACTTGTAAATAAAAAAGGGCAAATTCACCCATAGGTGGTAAGTGTTTCATTAGAACTGCAGTTTCAACTCAATTTAATCTAAAAAAAAAAAAAAC
>JAPZDV010000005.1:8337149-8351192 GCA_029814665.1 Acanthurus lineatus
TCATGTATATACAAAACCTGCAACTGAATTTATGTACAGATTTTGCACTGGTTGTACCCATGTCATTTTTTCAGCACTTGTAAATAAAAAAGGGCAAATTCATCCGTAGGTGGTAAGTGTTTCATTAGAACTGCAGTTTCAACTCAATTTAATCTAAAAAAAAAAAAAACAAAAAAAAATGAAAAATCAACAAAAAAAACTTTTCTTGCTTTAGCCAGTTAATATAATGCAAGTGTTGCAGTTTTTGTGAGATTTATGTATCAAGAGGACACCATCTGAGGCATTGCCAATGAAGTAAACCTTAGTGCCACTTTTGGGGTTGTCTGATATGAAGTCTATGATAGAGCAACAACATTCAATCCATGATTTCAACTACAGGCAAAACTTTTAAAATTTTTAAATTTTTACTTGTAGATGTAATTCTTTCACTTTTTATTAGGACTTCATATTAAATAGTTTCGCTTGATAAAGGCTGTCTGAAACAACTTTTTATTAACTATACATACTTACACCCTTTGTTTGTTCCAAGTGTACAATTATTGGGGAGAAAATCCAGTTTTCTTTTGGTATAAAGATGCCTTTTAAAGTTCAGTGAAGGCTACTGAGACTTAAGCAGTCCAATCAAGATAACCCAAGTGGGATATCCTCTTGATTTACATACCTTTCAGTTCTTAATTTCCTCATATTACTCTTTCTCTGTTGCTGCTGAGCAAGCTAACATTGACCAATGAATACAGGCTTTCAGGCTTAAAAGGCAGCTTGGAAGATAAAAGAAAAATCCATTGTGTAACTTTCAGATTCCTGGGGCCCTTATATTAGCTTTTGCTGTACTTCAGAAGTCAGACCACAGGACAAGGACTTTGTCCCCCATTACATGCACTGAAATTGCTTGTGGTGGGGTGATCACTTCAGCACTGACAGGGGTAACATTTACAGCAACCCTAACCCTTTTAATGACCACTTGGTATTGTCTGAACACATTAGTAAAACTAACCTGCAACAACTGATTTTTTGGCCATAGGGACAGGTAATGAACGTGACATGTCTTCACCATTTAAGGTTGGTGCGGTGAACCATTTGTGATCAGTTTCAGAGAACATAATCATTCAGTTCAAGTCATTCTTCTTTCCGCTTAATGAATAAAGTCAAATATTCACACTTTCTAGCTTCACTTTGGTCTACCAACTATGTTCCACTATACTCACCAGCATGTCTGTCGCCTGCCTTTTGGTGCTAAAGCAGAAAGTGTACAGCACTTTTTATTCTCTACCTTAATGATATCATAAACATAAAATTCTACTTTGTTCAGAAACTGTTTATTTGTTAATTGACCATACGTGATGGGAGTCGGTGATATTGCATGCATGATGAAAACAGAGGGGTTGTAAGTGCAGGACAGTTGGTTACATGCAGGCTGTATTGTACATTGTCAGTTCTTTGCTAACGATTGCAAACAGGAGGAACCAAACTTGTTTCTCAGCTATGCAGCAGTTACAAAAATAACTATTTACAAGATCCCTCTCATCAATTCTTTACTTTCTTAAAACAGTGTTTATAGTAAATAGAAACGGAGACAAGACATAAAATTAAACTTTCACACAATACTGTTCGTTGGGCCAGACAGAGCAAGCTACCTGTTGTATGCCCTCTCCTTCTTGGCCCTCTCTAAGGCTTTGTCCATGGTCTTCTCATTCTCGCCCCTACACTTGGGGCAATACCATTTGCCCTTGGGCTTGTGATGGAGCCCAACACAGGAGAAATGAAACCACTCAATGGGACATTCATCATTATCACAGCCGATCATCTCGCCGTAGGACACCTGCTCACACAGGCAGTACGTTGGCTCATCTGGATCGATGGGCAGGTCTGGGGGCGACACTTCTCTCTCAGACTTCCCTTTTGACCTTTTCTTCTTCTTTGAAGAAGTCTTGGCTCTCTTTTCCCGGGACGCCCCCAGACCCACTTCCTCGGTGTGATCCAGACCCCCATAACTTTCCCGATTTTCTCCATTTTTTTGACGTCTTGAGCGTTTCCCTCCAGCCTTGTCTCCACCGCCTGATCCTGGGGTGACTTCATCACGCTTCTTGTCATGGTGGCCAGTTTTGCCTGGAGTGGTGGTGGCTGCTGCTGCTGCTGATGACATCATGGATGCTGTAGTGGTTGTCATGGATGTTGTTGAGGTAACGTGACTCTCAGAGACTTCTTGTGTGGAAAGGAGAAGTTCAGAATGCCAGTCTATTTGTCTTGTTCGGTTCTCAACCATCTCCACCTGCAAAGAAGAATAAAGAGCAGTCATATTTTACTATGCAGTTCCACATGCTGTGTTTTGAGTACATATGGAGGACTTCACGCTTGCAATATTTTATTTAAAACATCTAAACATGTTTGGTTAGGATTTAAAGCTGTAGTAGGATTTTCTTGCAGTAATAATGTTTTGATGATTGTATTATGTGAGAAGAGGCTAAAGCCCACAAGAAGCAAACCTCAATAAGAAATATTTGTTTTCCTCAAGCACAATGTTCTTCAGTTGCTCAATGCAAGAGAATGGAAAACAAATACAAATACACAAACAAACAAACAAAAACACAAACTCAAACAAACACAAAGGCCTGCTTCTCACCTATTCAATTACTGTTTTTAAATTTTGAAGGTAATCAGGGATGTGGTGCATTAATATAACAAATCGCAGCTGTTTTACAAACTTCTCTTGGAGTTATAAGTAAAGGCGAATGCTTATATTAAAATCATTACCCGAGGTATCTAATGCATACTCAACCTGTTATATAAGGGGTACATGTTGTGATAACTTTGACATACTAAATGTATGTCAAGAATAAAGTGAGACAGGTGTTATGTTGCTTGTAACCCTCCAGTGTGTGACTATAATAAGAACATTCAGTGTACTGTACTGTTTGAGTAATGAAGTGTTCAAAGACAATTTCCCTAGTAACAATTTCAGTAAGGATTTAAATGTTTGCAACATGGCAAAACTATTGCACTCCCATACAAAGAGACCTTTGAGATGGATTATAAAACCATTTTCTCTATTTACTTACTCCAGTTACATTTTTAGGGCCAAAAGTCTCAGGAAATTACCTCACTGTACTAACACTTTTATACACACAACTAGATGGAAATATGCAAATGAGCAGCTCCACAGGAGCAGGGGTGTTCTGTATGTACCATTTGACCAGCAATCTGGATCTTCTCATCTCCAAGCTCCTGACTGCGAATCAGCGCCCTCTGAATGATTAACTGAAGCTTTCTCCTCTGAAGTGAGTCAGACTCCCTGTGGTAGCGCTCATAAGCGTCATCAAGCTCCTTCAGAACATCTGCCAAAAAAGAATTTTGTGGGAAAAAAAGTCAGAATAGCAGTGCTTACACTCAAAATATTCTTTAAGTAACAGAAAAATATTCCTTGTCATAGTAAACAATTTTTTTGTGACTGTCCATAAAATGGTGTGAAGTATGTTTTGAGAATCTTTAGTGCATAACGAGTGAACAAACTGCAAAGAAGGCTAGAAATGGAAGCTTTAAGGGTCAACAACTGCTATTACATGATTAGTTTTTGTGAAGTATATAAATGTTAACCAATACACATCTAGAGCTGAAGCCAGTCTGTCAGTTAGGTCACCTGTCACAAACATCCTGTATGTTGATCGAGCCGTGTGGTTTTCACATAAGGACAGACTGACTACTTTGGGGGATGGTAATGGGACTGCTAAGAGAGCAAAGTAGTAGCTATGGCTGATTCTAGTTTGAGGTTCAGAGTTAGTGGGATTCTGGCATGCAACCACACTGTAGTACACTTTAGAACTCCATGTCTTCAGTTTGCACACTTTTCAAGTAACTGTAAATTTACTTGGATTAAAACATTCATGTATAAATATAGGTTTGTGTGCTGTACTGTCTGAACTGCATAGTCATCTGTAACACACAGGCACGCAGAAAGACAAAGATTAGATGGCTAGGTGACAACTGTATACACACTAAGTTTTTTCTTAAATTCCACAGCTAAATACACAAGTATATCAAATAAATGAACTAAACTGCACAGTACTTTTGAGGAGACATCCTCTAAAAGAAAAGATATATGTTAATTTCAGTTTGTAGCGTTTTTAGTTGTGCTATCTGGAAAAAAAAGTTGTTTAAAGTAATGCAAGTTACCATATGATGTTTGCACACACTTTAGCATTTAATTTTGATTAGTTAAGAAATATTTAAAAGAGATTTGTGTCTAACAAAACAACGTTCGCACTGGATAACGTTTTACCTTGATACCTGGCATCAATTTCCTTCATGAGGGACACACTTCTCTGCAAATCAAAAGGTAGGGACTCCACCAGGTCCAAATACTCCTCAACATAATTCACAACAACGTGGCTCGGGTCTCCATTTGCCGGGTTCAACATTGCGGATCCGTCTTTACCCCAGGACACGCAGATACCTGCACCTGTTAACAACAAATCATCACGTATCCATGTGCTGTTGCTGTGAAGCTGTAACTTATTGCTTCTGTAGCGTTTGATGGTCAAGATGGCAAAAAAAATGTTTGTAACTAAAATGATTTTAATGTCAATCTACATATATATTTTCAGTATAAATAAAATGAAACAAGAGCGGAACACAGACTACATTGGTCAAACTGAAATGGGGGTGGGTGTATCGAATCTGAAGTCAGCCATCCTGAAAATCGCTACGTGTACTATCAATTTGCCAACACAGAGCTAACTAATTTGGGATTGAAATAAAATAAACCTAGCCAATGTAATATGTTACTTATATAAATAAAAAATGATTTTAGATAAATTGCCAACTTCTCAAGTTTCTTTTTTGAGTGTACCTCAGGGTATCACACAAGGTCGCAGAAGACAACAGATGAAGAGTAACATCAGTGTTAGCTAGCTATGCTACATTGCCCGGTAAACTAACGTTCACACTACGAAACTAACTTGCGTTGTGAAGGGTGATAATCAGACATATTAGCGTGAAATCGAACACAAAGAAGTTCACCGAACTTATAAATATTACCTCATTTTTTTAAAGATTAGTCTCGATAACAAGCTAACCAACTAACGTCAAAGCTAACGTAACGTTACCCTGCTAGTAAGTTAACGTTACGGTCAAGTGATGCTAACTAACTTTCTCCTCTTTGAAGGTTTGAGAATACTGAAGTTATTCTAAGATACAAACACAACAAAACAGAATTTTACCAGTGACGCACCCTACCTTTAGATCTTTACTGACAACGCTGACGGTTTCAGAAAACTGCTTCACAAAGATCAACTTAGAGAAAGAGAGCTAGGAGAAACGTTTAGGTTTAATTAACTGACACTTCATTCATTAACAGCCATTAGCTCTAAATCGATATGCTAACGGTGAAGACACATCAACCAGCTTCGGTTCAAATTTCAGCACACAGAATTAGCGATAATTTCGACACTTTATGACTATCAATATCATGTTTGCTTCAGTGTACCGCTGTTAGCCATATTAGCTTCTTTCAGCTTTTCCCGCATAACGTTACTAAGGGAACTACAGTGTAATATCCACAAACACAAAACACTCAACAAAACTTCACATAGCTAACTTATCTAACGTTAGCTGGTAGCTGTGCTGTTTTCAGGCGAACTTACCGAGTGGATATTGGTAGGTTTCTGTAGCAAACGTCTAACACTCCGTGATGCTGCTCTTGTTCCTACCACTAGCTCGTGTGTGGAGTGGACATCAACAGAGTCGGTAGTATTACTGACGGCTAATGTTAGCTGCTAGCTAAACTGGCTATGCACATGCACTGCACTACGGAGCAGCCAAATTCAAGCTAAATAAATTAATAGACTTCCTCTCAGTTTTGACCTACAAAACTGATTTCACACAACATTTTTAGATCAACGACCAGTTTATATTACCACTGTAATTCCTAAACAAAACAAGTATTTCTTTTGCTGTGTAATATCTTCCTCTGGTCAGCTGCAAACTAAGCATCATGACTGTAGTGTGTTTCCATGTTCCAAGTCAATACTACCACCATGTGGCTTTAGGGCCACATTGCAATGATTAAGACTGTTCTTGAGAATATGTTCAAAAAGTCACACAAAATAGTGTTTATTGTTTATTTCAAAATTCGAGCAGTTTCTGGTTTACTGAGGCCCTATTTGTTCTGTCATCTGGGTCTCTTTGGTGAGCTGTGAAAAAGTTGCTATTGTAACACATCTGGAGACTGTATTCGTATTACTGATTGAAAAATGGAAGATGTGTGGTTGTTGGTTTCTTACAAATTTCCTTTACACCTCAAACAAGTCAGTGCACCTGATTTTGCATGTGGTCTCTGAAATCCACACTCCTTTAACCTTCAAATTCAGCTTGACGAGAACCTTTATTAGCCCACCAAAAGGTTAAATATTAACTGTGTTTAAAAAAATGCACTTATGAATATCAATGTATGTGTAGCTTTTAAAACAGCAGTGTTTATTTCAGTCGGCTTTATTCAGCTTTCAAATAGCTTTTTGAAAGCTGACCCAATCTCCTGGATCATGTCCGATGTGGTGGTGGACCTGCCATATTGCTGGAAAGCTTGACTGTTGCACTGTCTTGTAAGGGAACAGGCCCCAAATGCTGCGACCACCGATGGATTCACACTGAATAAGGACAAAGAGGATGGATTAGGAAACATAGTGACACATATATTAAACATACATCATCTGAGTTGAGTGGAAACCTTGTGTCTTCATATTTTCTCACTTTTATAAAAACAAAATGAAAGCTTTAAGCCAAACAATATTTTAACATTTTTAACAAGGATAATTACTTAAAGGGTGCAAGTAAAACATAAAGTCAGTCTGAACAAAAGTTCACACAACAGCTTTGCATTTGCTTTCTAAATAATGTGCTTAAACACATGAAAGCCTTTGTATGGCCCTTAACAAGGTGCTAATTACTAACAGTCAATCATGTTTTCACCTTCTGAGTATTCCTGCTGCTGAGGCAGCATGGGCCCAGTGTGCAAAAGCTCCCATGGATCCAGACAGCAGATCACCCTGTCCACCACATCTTCTCGCACTGCCCTCAAGACTGCACAAGAACACTGAAAACAAAAAGGCACAATATGAGATCACAGCCACAAAAGACACTGAGCTCAAAAGTTTCTCAGTATTCACAACTGAGTGACAATTTACAGGAAAGGAAAATGTCAGACAAACTAGAAAAGTTAATGTCATAAATATCGCATTTTGGCTTGATACTAACCCTTACTGCCATCTGTAATGAGATCCTGCTCTCCTTTTAGCACCAGCGTGAGGTTGCCCATGGCTACACTGAGCTGCATGACATTGCGTTGGTGATCACTGCTGTCCATGGGCTCATGGTGCTGAGACAGCAACATGAGAAGAAGAACACATTATCACACAGGAGTATATTTATATGCCATCAGTTGGTGACTGACTCAGCCTGCTGGAGACCCACCAGTGACTCATACAGTCGAGTGAACTCCATGAAGTTGGGTGTGAGGATGCCCTTCTGGTACCCTTGAATGACAGATGGTTGCTGTGTAACTAGCCATAATCCATCCTGTTAGAAACAAACAAACAAACAAATCACACACAAACACACACAAACACACAAAGTCAGCAGAGATTGAATATAGCTTTGCAAATAAAATCCCATCTGTTCAACAGCTGGAACTTAAGACTTACCGCATCAATGACAATGGGGATATCTCTTGCTTTAGACTTCTCTATCACCTCCTAGAAGAGAGAAAAAGTGATATTTTAGACAGTGTTGCATTTAATGTCATCCAAAATAATCATATTAGTACACAGTAACTTTCTATTTAGGGTACACTCAGCAAAAATCTTCATGTGCGAATAAAGCCACTCTGTCAGTCTAGTCAAGGTTGGGCTACAATTGCAGCTGCACAGTAAAATTTTCCAGTTGACCTCAAAGATATTTTAGTTTCAGGTGTATCCATTACTTAACCAACAAGGGACTAATGGATTTAAGTGTCTGCCAAGCAGCGTGTACATGCACTTCTTTCAGAGACAATTAATATCAGAATGAGGTATTTTCTAGTTTATTTGACATTTTCAAAAGTCACAAGCCTTCTTTGCCTGGAAATTAGACTAAATTTTTTACAATTAAGAGGTACATGGGGCCACAAACATGAAGTGTTTGGTTGTGCAGAATAAAATCATCACTGTACTCTATCAGACTCCTAGCACAAAGGAGAGTGAAAACATTCCACGTGCCTTTGTTGTTTTCAGTAACAAGTCTTCTCTCCCTAGACCTGGTCCCACCACAAGGCCGTGCAGTCTGGGGAGCCATTTTTCTATCTCTTCCACTGCGTTAGGACTGTCCCTTCACACAGAGAAACACACACATAATAGACGCGTTTAAATGCACAAGTCATGTAAAGTCCCGTACTGATTATTCTCTTTTTTCAATGGCTGTTCGCTCTTGAGTATCTTGTGCATAAATAAGCCTGGTTTTTATTGGCATAAGGTCTTATGAATCAATTTTATCACAATAACCTTGCACAATCTCACACACACAAGGTTAAGACAGGATGTCCTCATGCCTCTATAGCACATATTAATTGTATGTCCCTTCTAGAAAGAGCTTGTCTCACTGTATGGTATCTTGCCTCCAGTATTTTTAGATCAATTCCTGGTACTGAGCATGCCAGCACACTGGCTTGATTTTTTAAGAAATTTAATAAAAATAACTTGTTGTTAACTATATTAGTTTTACCTGTACTTTTCCTACTATGGCAGATTAACAACAGCCCAATAAAAGGATCCTGGGATATTTGAAGTGAATGCAGTTGTTATTTGATTCAAGCGCATTCAGTGCACTGACCGAGAACTCCACAAACATATTGATTTTTTACTAGAGGCACTTTGTCTATTCTGACCCCAGATCCCACACTGAGAAGGCATGACAGAAACTCAAAGTTTAAACTTCAAATCTACATACAGCTGAAACAAGCATCTTCACCTTCTTACCTGCAGAAAACAAAGAGCTTATAGGTCTTAAAGCAAGTCATGAACAAATATTCTCCTCTTCATAAAATGATCAAAACCAACTTGTAACCTTTCATAAAAAAAGTGGGAGGAGCATTTGAAAAAACTGATTTTGTCAAGTATTTTTATTCTGATTACAATGCCTCATGACTGTTGTAAAATCATAATGCATTTTGAAAGTGTTATATTATATCTGCACTAAACAATATGGACTTTTATCAGGTTGAATTTCCTAAGAAACAGCCTTGTGTTTGTGATTTGTTTGCTCATAAAAGACTCAGACACCTCATGTAAATAAACACACAGCTGTACTTACAGAACTGGATGAACTATGAGCTCGGGGCTGTACGATTTAATTACAGTGGCAGCATCTTTGGTGCAGAACACATGAGACAGGTCAGCCCCCTGAAGACAAGAAAAAAGGCAACGTCACTGCATTAAAACAGGACTTAAATTTTAAACAGATTATTTCATTAAAAACAAAGTGACAGAGGAATGATCAGAATTATAGCCTACCACTTTCAATGCTGACATTGCAGCAAAGTATGGAGCCCCAGTGTACCTTTAAAAGTTGGACAGGAAAAGAATTAGGGCAAATGTTGCATGAATGACAAACCAAACCCTTATTGTTTATATTTGGGGACAAGCAGATCATTCTGTGACATACTCTTGGCATCCTCCAATAATCCCAATACGCCCATCTTGTCCCTTGTGCTTTTTGGATGTTAGAGGAGGAATTATGCTCTTTATCAGTGAGAGCATATCATCATCCATGCCTCTGTTCGATGTGGATCCCAAACTGTAGTAGCGTTCAAATACTGAGGAGATAAACAAAAGGTTAAAGTAGGGAATAGCTGTTTCAGCTGACACAGGGTTCATGTGATGTTTTTAAAATCCACAGACACAAGATGACAAAACTTTTCCAACAACGGCAACAAATACACGACTGAAAGACAAATAATAATATACTGTAAATTAAGATAAATTAAAAAAAAAACACCAAACTAAAGAAAACCAGTGTAACAGAGACACTGGAGTCACTGAGCCTTCACATTACAGCTGATACACCTTTCATTAAGTTTTGTCTTCACACACTGCACCTCCAGGCTGCACACAACACCGAAACTAATACCTAATGCCTGGGGATCTGAGTTCAACAGTTGACTCTGTTGGGTAAAACAGTCTGTCTGCGGTGAAGGGCGTCTGAGGTGACTGGTCTGGCCACGCGTGCATGACGAGGAGGCACTGGAGAGCACAGTAGTGCGGGCTGGATGAGCAGCTTTTGGGGCGGGGGGAGTAGCAGAGGAGCCTGGTCTAGCAGAGGAGATGCTGGAGAACATCTGGCCAAGCATCTGAAGCATGTGCATCTCCCTGTTGTGTTCAGCTTCTCTACGGCGGTCTTCTGCCTGCAAGCGCTGCTCCTCCATGCGGTAGAAGCTGTCCTCAGCTTGGACACTTTGCTCAAGGAACTGCTCCATTAGTTTCTCCATGGGGAAGTTAGAACGCCTCTTCCTTGGTCGTTTCGGTGTTCTGGCGGACAAATTACTGGCTGACTGGCTGCTGTTATGTGGTCTTATTGAGGTGCCTGGAGAGGACGGGGTGAGACATCATGCAATGCATCTTAGAAATATACAATTAAATAAGGTTGGTATTGGAAATTATAAAAACACACTGCATGCTTTAAACACAGAAGGACCAATTCATGTGAACAAGAATGGAGCACTTACTGTTGTTTCCCACGGTCACTTTAACTGGAATAGGGATCGGAACAGTTGGGTACTCCAACTTCACTTCAGTCTCTGCAGGATACAAACACTCCCCTGTGCTCTCTGAGTATGCATCCTGAGCATCTTCTCCATCCTCCTCCAGGCCATCCCCGGCCTCCTCTCCTCCCACCCCACTGTCTATTAACTCCTGAGGGTCAAGGGCGGGTCGGTTGCTCAAAATCCTCTCCATGGTGTCATAAAACTTACAAATCTTGTGATACTGCCCGTTGTTCCTTAAATTTCCTTCCTTGGCTAACAAGTACTGTCTCTTGAGGCTTTTGATCCGCACCCTACATTGCTCCGGCGTCCTCTCAAACCCCATCGCACCTAGCCTCCGGGAGACGTCGCGGTACACGAAGCTGTTTCGGAAGTTCCCATCCAGCGCCGCCTGGATGTCCTGTTCGCCCCAGATGTTCAACAAGGTCCTCGTCTCTACGTCCGACCACAAGAAGCCCCGCGTCGTGTTCGCTTGCATAGTTGATCTTAACGGGGGTCTGGTTTACGGAACAGAGAGTAACAACCCCTACCACCAGGAGTTGAATGGAGATGTTGACACTGCGGATTATGATGGACGTCTGGTCTGATTCTTTGCTCTCAGCTGCATCAAAGCCGCGGGGCTCCGCTATCCCAAACAACGACCACTGGCCATTTTCGTAGCTCAGAGGGGCTTGTGCGGGTATTAATTATAGTTTTCCACATGGAAACCATTACAATAGCTTGTTCGGATCAACTCCTAATATGCTAGCTAAATCATAGCTGTCTATGTTTATCCTTTTACGTCGATAGCAAAATGCGTAGCGTAATACTTGGAAATGAGCTGACTGGGGATCGGTGTCTCGAGCTCTATTTAAAGCCCCAACATTCGTTAAGTAAATTTCAAAACTGACCTCTGATCAGTCCTCCGAGGTTAACTTCGCCTTTCCCCGCCTGCTCCTCCGCCCATGCTAGGTGTCTGCGGGGTCCTAGAGACCCAAAATTGGCAAATTGGGACTTAACCTGTCAACCCTTCGATCCGGGGGGGGTGTAACGGCACAAAAAGCTAAAGCGGCATATAGCTTAGAAAGCGTCACAGGTTAAGCGGCATTGTAATGAGGCAAAATTTAATATTTCCTTTACCTTTTTCGTTCAAACAGACGAATGTGGCGACAAACGTCAGCGCAACTGTGATAAGGCAAAATACGAACATCTGAATCTGTTGCGGCATGCTGTCATTCATTCTTTAACTCACTACAGCCACCGACACGCGAGGCTTTTCCACGAGGGAACCCCCCCTTGTTGAACACAGTTCTTCTTACCTAAACTGCAACTGCGCTTCAACGCTGAAAACTGTACACAAACGATCCTGCTCATGAGGCTTCCTATCCCAGTCTAGTAATACAGGAAGAAAACACTAAAGACGCCTTCAAAGGCTCCTCGGAAACTCCCTCATCACAGTAGGTTGAAGTGCAAGAATTGGTAGATATCGAATCAGCCTCTGGATCGTACTTGAACGTCGCCGCCATGTTGGGGAGGTCAACACCGACCAAACACATACGGATAAGGCAAACTGGATAACTTTTTCTGGATAAGCAAAATAATGTTCATATTTCTTAACCGCATTCAATGAGTCGTTTTTCACATCCAGAGCTTTACGATCTCTGTGGTGTCAAAAAATGTCCGCCATTCATGCATAATATCATCAATTCATTAAGTTTTACAGTAAGCAGAATAGTCTGCTTTTTTCAGTATTTTGTTCGTGACACCCATCCTAGAAAGCAAAGGCCTTTGTTAGTGTGTACTGGCAAACATCTAATAAAACTTATGCACATACCAGCTGTGCAAGTGAAATGGCAGCTTTTACATCAGACACAGATATGTTCCAACCTTGAAACATAATCAGGACTTGTTGTGTTCAACGTTTTGATCTTATTGAACATAATAAACATTAACTTTATATGAGATTTGTAATTTGTTTTGCATTAGTTCCTTTCAAGTGTCACATCTAAAATGCACACGAAATTTGAGGGAAAAAGTTGGCCTAGAATTAGAGCTTCTATATAAGTCGTTAACAATCTGTAATATTTAGTGTTAAAATGCAGAGATAGTGGGGACAAATGTCACTCTTACTCATACATAAATAATTATTTTTTACTTTGTCATATGTTGTAAGAGCAGAGTGAAGTATTTCACACACCGACATTGCAAGTGCTGTGATGTCGCTGCGACCCGACTGAAAAACAGTTCCGACAGTACCTGAATGCAACACTTAAGTTGACGGAACTGTCAGCGATTTCAACCTTGATTTACTTAAAATAGGTCCATAATTTTCGTACACAAGCACTGATGTGAGAGTGGCTGATGGAGGAGTACCTCAGGAAAACCTCTGGCCTCCATCTCTCCATCTCTTGCCCCAGGCTACTGATACACAACTGATTGTTGAATGACTGAAACAATTGAATCAATGCAAAAGAAGGTAGAGAGTGTGTAAGTCACAATCCAAGGTTTAAAACAAAAGTAGCATACAAAGGAAAAAAGTAACAGTCTGCACAATGAATATTGAGACCTTAAAATCTTTCATGATAATGTTCTGTTTAAACAAAAAAAGACTCGCCTTAATAATATCTTGAAGACTAAAAAGCTACAAAATTCAATCACTGAACTTGTATATCTGATAAATATGCTACATACAGTAGCCAATTTGAAAATGCCTAATCTAAAGAAGAGAAGGGTTGTTGACATTACAAACGAATTCTACCAGCACTTGTAAATCTATCTAATTAATACACTATTACTCATTTGTTTAATTCATACAAAAACCTGAACCTAAAAACAACTTGCCATTGTATGAGGGTTAATGTGCTGTTGTACAGTAAAAAGAATCAGTGAAGTCCAAGCTGGCTAACTCCAACTCCAGTCTAAGATAGATGTCTCCATGTTGTCAGTCTTTATGCTAAGCTAAGCTAACAGGCCGCCTGAGGAAGCTCCATGATTTCCATGCATCTCTCAGAAAATATTACCGAAAATGTTGAGCAATTCCTTTTTCTGCTCTCGCAGCATACAGTGTGCAAACCAACTCTCATATGTACTTTACACAACTACATTAATGCTTGAATTTTTTTGTTTTGAAAATTAGATATAACTGCTGTTTTCCTGTGACTTTAATAAATGCCAGTGACTAGTTGATGGTTTATTTTAATGTTTGTTAGCAGTGGCGGTTTGTCAATAGGGGGCGCTGGGGCGCCGCCCCCACCAAAATTCAACAGAAGAATTTTACTTAAACA
>JAPZDV010000005.1:8351292-8440528 GCA_029814665.1 Acanthurus lineatus
TTTATGAATTTGCATTTGTATTTTAATCCCACTGTGGTTCTGTAAATTTTCTCGGATATAACAGTCTGTCTGATTTCTTTTGTTTTTTGCTGGCTTGCAAAGTGATTTGTGGGTAGTCGTACATATTTTCACTAACCTGAAAGCTTTTTGGCTGCACAGGATGTTTGCTCGATCAGCTTCATAAATGACTGAAAACATGAGGTTCTCGTGAGGTCACTTGCAGGTCTCCTTTACTTCCTGCATTATTTTAGGATGATGCACACACATACAAGTGTACAGAGGCTCTCTGTGGTCACAACACAAATTCTTGAGGTTACAATGAGCTAAAGGACTTGCTTATGTGTCTTCATGAGCTGCAATGATTATGCCAACAGAAAAAAAATCTACCCTATAGAGTTTAACCACAAAGCGTATTTTTGTTTTCATATTAACATTTAGACTGGATGTGAAGCTGCTGTGTCTACACAGCTGCTATGAAAACTGACATATGTTATGTAACAGCCTGATATCTGTAAAGTCTAAGACTGGATAGGCTTGAAAGGCAGATGAAGAAAATGTAGTATTTACAGGACCTAAGTGTGTGACACAGGGTGCAATAGATCCCACACCTAAAAAAGTGCTTCAAGATGAAGCTGTATTTGTAAAACAAGCGAAGTATGAATCATCACAACTGTATCAGATCAGCATCTTGAGCATTTTTTTACTCCAACTTATGATTGAAAATATGTCTAAAGTAGGTCAGTGCAGACAGGTTTTTGTCTTTTAAAGGTCTTCGTGGTAAGATCTGACACATCTCATTGCAATCCACCTTGGGTTTTTTTTACTGGGTACATTTAAACCACAGTGGTTACAATAATTACTGTAAAGCCAAAGTTATCTTAAATCTACACATAACCTGACACAGACACCTGAGTGAATCATATTTATGCCCTACAAGCAACACAAAAACTCTGTTGTCTTCATAAACCCTAAGAAATGATGCCGCCGCATGGATATTGTTGGTTTAACTGATTGGGGATCAGAAAGAAACCATATCTGCTAGGTGTGTCATGCATTTTGTTGTATGTGTAGAAATTACTGGTGACATTTTTCCTTGTTGCTTTAATAAGACAAAGAGTGACTGCAAATCTCATTTTAGTGTAACATTATCTGCAGTTATCACAAAGGTAGAAGAGACTTACCATGGATGAGTTACGAAAATCAGACAGTGAGCAGTTATTTTCCCTATGAAAGAAGAAAAATTTTACAAGTGTGTCTTGGAGAGTCAGATTCATTTACTCCTGGCTTTTCATCGTCTAGCTAGAATGCATCTAAAACCTCCCTTGGAGTCTTTTGAGCATTCACTCTGTCTGAGCACTTTTATTTGATCCAACCAACATACATGTAGTGAGCAGGTGTAAATGAGGTCACGAAGGCAGTCAGGGCAGGCAAATCAAAGAGCAACAAGTCTTTATACATTACCAACAAAACAGGCTGTTTGTCAGTCTGCCAGCTTCAAAGAAACATTTCAAAGGCACAAATCAAGCCAAGAAAGAACAGCCTGCAGCTCCGCTTTGATACTGATCGACCTTGACCATAAAGCAGACTCTCAGTGTTTGTTGTTTTTCACACTTTCAAACAGTCAGTTCATAGGTGAGGCATGAGGATAATGCATTATGTCTGTAAACATGGCCTCGATGGGTCATGAATAAATGGTGTTGCAAACACTGTGGCAAACACACACACTTATCTGCTTGATGTTTGTGTTTGTGAGCATTTCACTCATTGAACCGACTGGATATTGAAAAGGTTTCACGTAGCACATTGATAATATTACACAGAAAAGAAAATGACCTCCCACTCCTCAGTTGTTAAAAGTGTGACCTAGTCAGGGCAGGTTATGTTTGGCTAATGGCAATCAATGGGGTTTAAATTCACAGTCTCAATCAAGCTGTAGCTATGCCTGTTATTATAGTCCTAAAAGGCCAAGATTTGATTAATTGGGCTATTTTTGTTGTCCCAGTGTACAAGAACAGAATGATGTGTGAAATTTACAAACTTTACAAACAGTCTGCTGTTCAGTGTTTCTGTCTATCCAATTAATTTTGGATATTTAACTCCCTAGCACCCACCATGAGGATATCTCCTTGACTGTGTGCTGTCAAACTTCCAGATTAAAACTGAAGTGGGACCAGCTATAATCTACAGTGTATGTGCAAAAATTTATGCCAGATTATGGGCTGACTGAAGCATATGCATGCCTTAGTAAACTGGCCCCCGACTGCATCATCTAGGTGTGCTTTCCTGACTTTGAAAGAAACAGCTATGTAGGACAAACATGTTTACATGAATTTCATGTTCAGTTTTAGCCAGACTACAACAGTAAATCCACATTTTTAAAATCATGTAAACATGCAGGATGTTTTGCTGGGATTCTGCAGGTGAAGATGGAGCCTTAAAAAGCTGAAGACCTGAGTCAAGACTTAAGAATGAAACATTATCTTAAACATCTTCAACCAAGCATTTTACAATCACAAAAATGTTTCACAGGCTTACGTAGCAAGGTTAGTCTTAGGCAACTGGACTTGATAGAGTTCTTCACAGGCTTAATGTGGTCTAACATGACATTTCCTCAGTTAAAAATGAGAATATTGGTAAAAAAGAAAAGAGTTCTGGTAACTTTAAAATGTTGTCTTGAGTATAATTGTTTAATCTGAATGCCTGGATACCAAGCAGTCTGACATACCATAGATTTAAACAGATTCAACCCTTTCACTTACTCTCAATTAACTGTTTTAACAACAAAATTAATAGTTATTTTGTCAATGTCATGTCTTATGACAAAGTATAAACACAAAGGAGACCGCATTTACAAATACACACATGATACCATGAACACACACCTCCATGCATGAACACACACACACGCAAAGTTGCATGAGAGCTTGCACACATTACAAAGACAAACATCTTATGGTTCACAAAAAAATGGGACATATATAGATTTCTGCATTGTTTTGGGCACAGACTCATGAAAAAGGATGAGTCTGATGTCATGTGTCACTAACCACACATCCTCCCACACACACACACACACACACACGCACACACACACACACCCACACACACACACACACACACACACACACACACACACACAAACCAAGCCAGTGATAGTATTCAAAATATCTTCACATAAGCACAAGAAAACACCCCACATATTTATGCAAGTTGTTATGCTGTTGACATGGAATATTACTTTAAATTCTTATGTATATCCCAAACTGTCCTACATCAAACATGAAATGTTGACATGTGTTTTTCCAGTGAATGAGTTTAAGGGTTCCTTATTTCCCAAATAATATGATAAATAATAAGTTTGAACATCTGTTCTACATTAAAAGGAGCATCATGGAAACCATCTAAACCGACCTAACAAATAATAAACAACTGAATCACAACCAGAACTATCTGTCTAGTAATAAATTTTAAGTAGTGGACAGTGGGGGGGACCATGCTTCCGTGTTACCTCCACTCCCAAACTAGTTTCTGGCTCCCTGACTGCCACTGTCTGGTTTTAGCACTGCTGAGGGTTAACTTAACTCACATGACCAGGTCAGTGCCTACCTGGACCGCCCTGCTGCTACTGATTTGGACCATCTTCCTTCTTCTCCTCTGGGGTCAGTGCTCTCTTGGTTGGGCTGCTGCTGTTGCACCTCAGGATTCCCGGCTGCAGGCATATTGTACACCATTGTGCTGTTGACCCCTCTTAGACAAGAAGGGGTGCACTGGCGCTGAACACTGGGGGCACCAGTGTCTTTCAGTAAACAACAGTCAGATACCCAGGTATCTTAGAGAATCAAACCTGGGCTATGTGCTGATCATGGATAACCTGATCAAGGCTTACCAACATAATTAGTAAAAAGTATCCAATGGATTAAGAATTGAATAAACTCTAGTTTTTAATGTTTAGAAAGAGGATAGAACTGCATCAGACATCAGACCCAGGGTGGCTGTATCATCAAATAACTTTATCATTTATTTTTTAGTAGTGCTACATGTCCTTTCTAAGAGTACAGGGTGGACAGGACCGGTGGAGTGATCCAACCCTGGAAGGGCAACAGTGATGATAGTCAAGGGTACAGAAAGGAGCCTAATGACTCTGACCTGCTTGGTATGGTTGGTGAGAAATAACTGGTAACACTCAATAGCAATAGGTTGACATTTATTCAGAAGTAACTAAGGCTGTAGGGTGTAAAGAGGTTAGGTGAAACCTACAGAGCTATCCAGCATACTGACCTTAAGATTCTCAAGGTCTTCAGTCATTATCTGCACTATATCATTGGTGGCTTCCTCAGTGCCTCTTTGGTGTGTATATACAAACTGGTAGGGATCTAGTTGTAGGCCTACATCTAAATGTAGTTTGCTCAACATCAGGTAATTCATATTCCAGGGGTCTACTGCTTTTCAGTTCTGTCTTGTATGTGGAGATTAGGTAAACAATATTTTGGTCAGATTTGGATGGAGTTATGTAACTGTAGCTTTGTAAGCATGTTTTACATTACCATAGCATTGATTTAAAGTCATTAACTTTTACACATTTAATATACATATATACATATAATAGTGTTGAAGATCTCCTATAATGAAAATTGTGGACTTTTAGGGTTCGTTGAAGTTTTTCTCGAACAGTCTATCTCCTGAATTATAGCCCTTTAGGTACATACACAGAGCAGATGAAGATTATAATCGAACCTCTGGTGAAAGTAAAATGAGACTGAGACTCTGAAACTCAAACCTAACAGTTAAAAATTCCAACTGAATGACTCCAGGCCTGTGTGCTGTCAGCACCCCTTGTCATTAAAGGAACAAGCAGATCTTTTTTGCTTTTTCCTCACTGCTCACTTCAGTCAGCACAAACGTGTTTGAACCATTATAACATGAAACAACATAAAAAATGTTTTTAAAATATATTGATGAAGTTAATTGTCAGAAGCAGCCTTAACTCACTGTTATTGCTTCTGTCTTAAATACATGGACACTGTCATTGAGAACTATCACTTTGTATTTCTAAAACTTCATAGTAACAACTGTATTACTACTGTAAGTTACATGTGCAGGAAATAAATATGCCTAAAAAACATGTCTTTGAACATTTTGTCAATCAATTTCATATTAAATGTTAAGATATTATTAAAGACCTTACATTAATAACACCGGTTAAACATACTGGTACCTGTGACAAATTTAGAAGGGGTTATTTTGTGAACGGGCACTTTGAAATATATCCAGGAATTCTGACATCCATTTGTTTGCAGTTACACCAAAAGATTTATTTCTGGCCATGTTTATATGACCTAAAATAACTTCCCACGGTTGTCCACATTAAAACATGTGTGTCTACCTATGAGTGGGTGTGATGTCTCTTTGCGTGGGGATTTAATAGCAGATACAGTGAATGAAGACGCAGCTGACAGCAATAAGGTTACCCAGGGTTTAGGAGCTTGTAAAGACGTAAATAGAGTTTCTCAGCAGTGTTCAAGGAGTCTTGTGTGTGCGTGTGTGAGTGTTAATATTAGATACAGCTTTAAAACAGCTGTGTCATCCTCAATACAGTGACGTGTCAAGAGAAAACCACTTTAAGACCATCGGGAATAAAAGTAATACAAAAATAGTAATGTTAAAACATGGTGAGTTTGAAGACAGCAACATTAAAATTTTATTCTTGGGATTTAAAGGCAGAATCACGGAACAGTTTATTTTTTGAGTGTAAATTGACCCTCCTCATGTTGAAAGAACAACATTGCCACGTGGCTGAGGGATTCTCACCCGCTGGCTGCATGTTATGGCTGAGAATCTGTCTGTTACAGCTAACTAAAATAGTCCTAGCAAAGACAAAATTAAGACCACATAAAAAAATGTTAGATTTGAATTAGCTAATATCTAGACTTCTGCAATTTCTTACCTAAGCTAACCAAGACTTAAGCTACAGAATTGCGCTAGCTGTAGGCCTAGGCTTTAGCTAACTGATATTTGGTTTTGGTGGGCGAGGAGACCTAATTGAAACAGTGGTCATATTTAGCGCAAATTTTAGAGAGAAGGACTATGTTTATGTTTATGATGGAGTTCAGGGTGGAATAACTAAACCAGGACCTTGTGACAAGGCCATGAAACCAACAGTTGCTGCAGTGTGGTTACTACAGCTTCCACAGCTCCATCATAACTTCATGATCACCAGCAGTAGCTAATACAAAGAAAACGTTAGCTGTGTACTGTAGGTTTTGTTTTCTAAAACATGCTAACTTTCAGACTGTTAAGCATCATCATTTTTCACTTTGATAAGCACTGAATGATTTTTTTTTTATTGTAAGGCAGCAAAGCTATTATTTCAAATCCATCCATTGCTAAGGTAAAGTTATTATTTTTATTATTGTATTATTGTTTGTTTTTCTCTCTTCTTTGTTTTTCTTTCTTTTTTGTTTGTTCATCTTTTTTGTTCTGTTTTTGTCTTTGTTCTTTATGTATTGAGGTTGCTTAGAGCTTTTTAAATTTTGTTTGAGAAGTGTGGACTTGGTGCAAGCCCTTGGGCTTCTTTTCCCCTCCTAGCACTGTTATTTTATGTGCTCAATAAATAAGTAAATAAATAAGTTGGTTGGCTAATGTTAGCTAGCAATGTAAAAACTGGCAGCAAGAGGTCAGATACTCTTATATCAGTTAGCCAACATTATAACAGAGAAGTCTAGTTACAGCTGGGTTAATTTTTTGCATAACACATGTAATTTATTTTTCATGTATTTTGGAATGTGGGTGTGTTGTCAAGTTTTGAGAGATACAACTACTGTTGGGCAAGTTACTTCCAAAAATGTAATTTAAAGTTACTTTTTTGCAAAATTACTGTCTGTGAAAAGTAATTGTGTGAAGTTAACAACATACATTACAGAGTATTAGCCATAGATATTGTTAGCCAATTCCTTCCTGGTCTCTTGGACATCTGCAGGCTCACTTTTGGTCAGTGACATGCAAATGAATATACATGGACAATCTCCTCAGTGTGAAAAATAGGTTTATAATCATTCAGCTGTTAAACTACACTGCTATCCTTCTGGTCGTGTTGCTTCCGCTTTGTGGTTTTTAAATGCAGACACAATTATCTCTCACTGAAATGATCACAGATGTCTGGAGCATTTGGCTTTATGTGTTGGATTTCCTGAGTTTCAACAGTCAGAGGTCTGAAAGACTGTTGACAGATTCATTGACAGATTTGTCATGGAAAACATGGACACTGCAGGTAGAAAGTTCAGGTTAAATCATGTAAGTTGTTTGCTGAAGGTGTGACATTGGATATAAATTAGAGTCATTTTACAAACAGTGACTTTGATGGCTCTAAATATGGAAACTGCAAAGATGGAAACAGCAGTTGTGACAAACTGGTGCCATGTTGTCAAGTGAGTTGATTTTATGTGACTGTGCATGCTTTTGCATGTGTGTTGTGTATGGAAAGTAGATGAAAAAAATATAAACATCAAAAGATGGAAACAGCAAAAGAGAGGAGTCAAATTATTCAATTATTTAGGTACATTTTAATGATTTATGTCTATAATTCACAAAATACTTTTCTGTCATGTTGTGTTATTTTTCAAACTCCCTAGACACACACACTCTGTATAACAACCATGATATTTGCTCCACCTTCATGCTTGAATTTACAATTCTAATATCAATACAATACCAGCTGAAATCTTTAGTTTATTTATTTTTTTTAATGATGATTCTAATGATGATAAAGAAGTCAAAAGTGAGAATTGGTTCTGAAAAACACCATCCCTCATAAAGCACATTTGTCAAGTTTATGAGTTTATGTCTCTTTCTCTGCCATCGGCACAGACATAACAAAAATCAAAACAGATTACTTGGTAACGATATAAATGCAGGCACTGCTCTTTTTTTCAACTTCTTCTAGGAACTGACTGAAAGATGTAAACACACTGAGGCTCAACCCACTCACTTTGGTTTCTGAGGGCTGGCTCAAAGCTGCTGTTGTGCTTTTCTTCTAAATTCATCACCTTTCCGTCTGCTTGCTGCCATGGCCGCATGCTAAATGCTGTACCAGGTTTAATAACTGTTTTGATTTATGGGGAAATTGCTATTAAAAAAAAGTGTAAAGTGTAACACCAAACTGGCTCTTGATGAGAACTGAGTGCAATGGTGCACTTTAAAATATTTAAGCAAAAAATAAAAGCACAAAGGTAATACAAAAACCCATGAGCATTTAGAGAATAGTGTGTCATTAGAGTCTTTCAACAAGAGGCAATTTTACTGCAAATTTACTGAGAAGAATGTTATAGATTGAGTGTGTTAAGGTCCACCTCTCATCAGTGTATTTTTTAACCAACAGCAGGCAGCCATTTGTTCACCAACTTTTTTTTCAGGAGCTGGTAGTGACATAAACAGAAATAAAAGGAGAGTGAATAACAAACTTCAGATCTCATATGAGCACTATCTGTTGCTCACTATCTAGGCTACTGTATGATATGGCATAAAAGGCAACTGTTTATCAACAAATTCAACTTAGTATCAAATTAAAGACATGATAATATGTCAGTGTGGTGTGTGTTTACAACTTGCTTCAACTTCCCCTTGGTAAAAAAAAATCCGTTGTCATGGTCAGTTTCCTGTGAGACTGTAAATGGTTATCCAATCTGGTGGTATCAAGCTAAGATGCTTACACACAGAGGGAGCATCTCCAGAGATAATCTCAATGTCACAAATCACAAAGAGGTTTGGTTGCCAGTCCTGTTTTTCCACACCAAACTCAGCAGTTCTTACACAGCAAGTAAATTATTTTGAAAGCATGTCAGTGAACTGAGCTTGTTACATAATGTCCAATTAGGGGTTATGTCACCCTTAATTGACCTTTCGCCAGACCCTGCCACATGGATGCAGACTGGCAAATTGGCGTAGCATCAACATCAGCGTAAACAGCTGCACGATGATATGTAGGCTTTAGCATCTATTTCTATCTTCATTATGTTGACGCGTTTTTGTTATTTACTCAGTTCAACATCCTGTTTATATCCTTTAAAAGCATATTGCAAGCCTTTCAGTCTGCTTCCCTCTGAAATTTGGTTTTCTTTTTAAAAACATTTTGATAATATTTCAACGGGATGTGCAGATACTGACAGGGTGGGCTCTATGTTAGCTTGGCAGCTAGATAGCGCTTGATAGAACTTGGCAGAGGTGAGAGGCTTAGTAAAAGTTACTTTAACAGATTAGAACAGTCTACCCTGATGTGATGTCATTTACATTTAACAGACCACCTGTAGTAAACCCCCTTTTCACTTGGACACACTCACAGCTTAGCAGAGGAGATACAGGTGGAGTGAAGATAATGTTGGTGCTTTTTCCAACAAGATTAGTTATGACATGCTAATATGCTGACAGATTCCGTGGGGGGGTTTGTGTTCTTAGCTGGGCAAGACCAAACCAGATCATTCATAATTTAGTTTTAATGAAAACTAACCCCCTGACATGGAGCTCAAAACTCTTTTAGAAGAAGGACATAACAAGAGTATCAAGCAAACTAGCTTCAAAAGTGGCACAATTTCTTTTTAGTTCCATGCATTGATCTAATTCATGGATTTCAAAAACTGATAAATATTTTTAATTGAGTCAATATCGCCCTCTGCTGCCATTGCCTGAAAAAACATACATCTGCGTGGTGTTGTTTTATTGATATTAGAAAATTAATTAAATTAAATTAAAATTTACCTCATGCCCTTAAAATTACATAACCTTGCTCTATGAACATCCTCTTTGCGATTAACATTAATTTGTTAGTTAAATGGACACATCATCTGTGATGAACCCAGGTCCATAAGGTGTTTTGGGTCTGAGATCATCAAACAATCTCACCTGGTGACTCAACTGGGGCAGATCAGTCCCCTGCTTGTGCACACTACACCATGGATTGTCCCTCTTGATCCACAGTCTTGATGCTTTTCCTGTACCTGTTTCCTTTACCAGTTAGTTAATTAGTCTGCAGCTCAAAAGATGTCTAAGTTTCAAATGGGCTGAGTTTTTTTGAACATTGAACATTTGGTAGATGTCTAAGTTTCATATATTTTCTATAACCTTTTAGTGCATATATTTGAAAATGTAATAAGGACCTGCCATTCACTGTATTATTGTAATTGACCATTAAAACACAGAAAAGGCCTTGGAGAGCTTCTGATCACATTGAGTAATTAGTGATTTTAGTACTCCGATTTCAGTCACATTGTATCAGCTGTGATACTTCGGATATTATAATGCTCAAAATATTTTTTTCACAGTGAATATCCACATTAAGAACCTCTCACAGCGGTCAGCTTTACTGTAGATATTCCATATAAACCCTGTTTATGAGTATTAATGAATAAGTGGGGTCAGGGGCTGGTAGGAAATCTCCTGTAAATATTAAAGAGGTTTGGGGTCACTTTGGAATGGAAACAAGATGTTTATGGGATGTGAGTGCATGAGCAATAGTCTATTCATAACTTTAAATTAGGGAAAGCACATAAGTTTTGGAACAATAAAAATTTTCCTGCTCTGGTTTAGTCAAGTCATTTATGGCTGTGTGACCGCTGAACATGTTGAAAAAATAGATAACTTGGTGTTTTTTTCCAGTGGAAAAACTACTGACTGTATGTCCACTGGCATTTAGAAAATGCTGCTTTTCCTATAGAGGATCTTGGAGATGAGCTTATATTGGGTGACAATGGTTGTACACATACACTGTTTGCTGGTCAATCACAGGGCTGTATGAGTGAGGATAGGACACTGACCTTGAAACCTGGGTTTTTCAAATTGCATCAGTACTAACAAGAGGCAACAAAGGTAAAATCAATCCCTGCCAAATTTTGGCACCTAAGAATACATCTTTAGAGTACAGAGAGAAAGAGAGAGAGCAAGACTTGAAGAAAAAGTGAGTCAGAGTAATGAAAGAAGAGCCGAAAAGGTTCACAACAGCGTTTAAACTTCTTGCTTATACATTTCTGAAGGGGCATGCATAAAACTGACATAACCAGGGCACCAGTGATGAAAATGAAATAGCTTTTATAAATGTTTATGATTGTTGTCACTGAGCGGTAGGATTGATTCAAACAGAAACAGAAAAGATTTCAGGAAATCTTCATCAGTGGTTTTGCTTTTTAACCTAGGACCGTGATAACACCTAACTTAAAAGTTAGCTGGTCTTATCTTAGTGCCTCTCCTTGCTTGTTTGGTTAGATGTGAAAATGTGATTCCATCCTTGCTGTCCATCTGAAGATGAGTGTGTGTGGTTAACTCACCACCTGCCAGGTTGCTGTCTTGTTTCCTGCAACCAGCTCACTCCAGTTGGCCAACTGGCACTTCGATGTAGTTGTTTGGTGTAAATATTTACAGTTCACAGTGGTGGGTGTAACAAAGCTCTGTTGTAACTGCTCTTTTGTCTCTGTTGTGTCACTCTTGTGACACTTTGTAGTGTCTGCATGGTTCTTGGTCCCAAACTCAGACTTTCTCTCCAGATGAGGCTCATGGCTGCTTAATGAGTTTAGAGCCACAAAGCCCACTAGTTGTCCATATAACCCTGCTTATTTTAGTTGTCCAATCACACCTGCCTGTGTAAGACAACATCATAACAATCACGAAATTCACCAACCTCTACAATATGGACAATATTGTCCATTAGAGGTCATAGGAATAAGCTGCTACAAAAAGTTTCTGTTCAATCTGCTTTTCAGCGAGGTTAGTTTTTAAGGGGTTTAAGAGATTCATAGAGAGAATATGTAACAGAATTATGAAGCTAGCTTGGCTGAAAACTGGACAAATTTACCCCAGGTAGAAATGTATTTTCAACAAAATACTTTTTGCCGTCGTGCATATATTTTACATGTCCAATTGTGCTTTTTCTTGCAACTCCTGAAGAGAGTAACACAGTAAACAAATTTTAAATAAAATATATACTATATGTAAGATTAATAATAATGAACTATAATATATGGGATCCCGACCCTTTGCTGCATGTCACTATTCCCTCTCTATCTATTACCCCGTTTCACCTCTGTCCTAGCAAATAAAGGCCGAAAAGCCCAAAAAAATATTTCAAAAAAAAAAAAAATTACCCGTTCTCACGTCGTTCACTGGAGGAGAAAAAGTAGGTAAAACAGCTTGGACCTGAACAACCCTTTGTTAAATAGTTCTGCTGAATGTCAAAATTTCTGTTTAAATTGTTCTTCTGAATGGAAAATTTCTGTTTAAATAGTTCTTCTGAATCTCAAAATTTCTGTTTAAATAGTTCTTCTGAATGGTGTTGAACAGCAATAGATTGTATTGTGATTTTGATTTGTCTTAATTTTTTCGGTTTGTTTCCTCCAGAGCTGCGCCCCCCTAAAAATTTTTAGCACCAGCCGCCACTGTTTGTTAGTTTATTCAATAGAGAGAACATAGCAAAAATGTTGTTACAAGAACAAGCAATTTAGATAGGCACCTTGCTGAAGCTAATCACCAGCCTCTCCCTGACAAAAGTTACATGCATTATATGCTTTTTAAAGTATGAAAGCTTGTGTAAATTAGAAATGACACAATCAATATCAGCAGCTTTGAATACAGAAGACATACTATACTGTAGCATCAGACTCTGCGTCTCTGTTCTAATCAGCGTCTAATTTGTTACATGATTGAGCTAATAAAACTGATTTTGTTAAATATTGAGTCTGTGTTGGTTTCTTTTTACTGTCTGTCTGCAGTTTTAAATTACCCGTGAAGCTGAACCTGTAGGTGGTTAATTAGCACTCAGGTAATTTACTGTCTCAGTGCTGCAGCCTTGCTTATCTCAACTTCATCAGTTCAGCTCTGCAATTCAAATTCTCTTGTTGCCCCCCTACTTCCACCTGATGACCTGCAGGAGAAAAAAAAACACAATTTATTATCAGGTGTACTCCCATAGCAAATATTGTGTGTGTCATATCAGATCAGAAAACACACAGCATGGAGGGAAAATGAACCAATAAACACTGAGGAAGTTGTATGAGGGCAGCAGCAGCAGGAGGGAATTTGAGGTCAGTATTGATTGGATACATGTTTTCAAATGATAATACCCTCTGATTTCACCATCAACAGTCTAAACCTGTTAACCTCTGAATTATCCACTGAAAAAAGGGCCACTAAAAAAGGGCTGATAAATTAATGTATTCTCAGCTTGTATGCATTTAGAAACTAAAACGCTGTACAAGTTATGTACATTTTTTATGAGCTGTGATCCTACCACTGACAAATTCATACAAAAAATATGTACTTTTGTATGGATTTCTAATCTCTCTGTGCAGTTTGAATATAATTTTTCATGTGCAGTGTAATAAATTAGATTTAAAAAATGAATACATACATAAAATAAATAAACACACAAGATAAATAACCACGACGAGATTGTGGTAAGCACAAGTTACAATCAAGATCAGAAAAATAGGCTAAACTAAATTAAAACTATTGATAATCATAATCTCTAAACAGAATCAAAACGTTAGCAACGTTAACGTTAACACATCAGTGCATATGACAATGTAGTCATTTGGCCCACTTCCTGGGGGCTTGGTTAAAAACCACCAGCCGCCCAACAAGACGGTCGCGTACGACAATAGAGCATTACTATGAGGGCATTTTTTGCCCTGTGTTTAGCCTCGTAGGTTAAACAGATCTTTATTTACAAGGCTACGTTGAAAATTTTAACTTTTCATTCATCTTGGCAGACTCAATGGTACCACCACGACACAACAGAAATTTATTTAAATGTTATATGTTGTATTTTCTTTGCTTAATACTTTTAATGCCCCTTTCAAAAAAAGCCTGTATTTTAAACAAATTGAAAATACTAATAAAAAACTGTATTCTAGCAAATTCTTGTTTTTTAAGCGACTGCTTATGTTTTTAATATATCATATTATAACAATATTTCCAAAAAGCATCTGCTGACAGTATCCTATTTATTTTTGACCTGGCCATGTGACACCTTTAATTTCTTAATATACCCCTTTTTCGTTTTGTAGATATTTTTTTGCCATAGTGGGCCTAAAAACAAAAACATGCCGCTAAAAACTATACACAACCGGCGAGTAGATGAGCCTGAGAGACAAAGCTGAGGGTAAAGAAGCACCATGTGACTCTTTAGCTCCTCACCTACTTCCTGTTTTACCTCAATTACTTTCTGAAGTTCAGATTCGCGCAACAGATTGAGAATGAGCCAACGATGGAAAGTCACCTTCCGCGGCTAAACTCTAGTTCATAAAATGTCGCTTTTCAGAGAAATTACCGACCACCCCGTTACAAGTTTTACGAGCTAGTCTGTGTCTCTTTACAACGGTAAAGGGAAAAAAATAAACTCTCCTGTAGGGGGACCCGACCCAGCATCATGCCCGAGATGTCGAAGATGAAGAAGCCCGATGTCAAGGTAGTTCTCCTGGGAGACATGAACGTGGGGAAGACGTCGCTGCTCCACAGGTACACGGAGAGGAAGTTCAAAGACACCATCAGCACTGTTGGAGGGGCGTTCTTCCTCAAACAGTGGGGACCTTACAACATCTCCATATGGGACACTGCTGGTAAAGCATTTCTTATGTGATCTCTGTAGACTTTTTATTTCCCACTGTTTGTTTTCAACTCGAGGCTCAAACCTCTAGTTTATCAACTGTGTTTACCTGATAACGCGTGATCCCACCTCCTGAGGCGATCACTGGCATGTGACCGCTCAGTCTGTACTCTGCACAGGCTGCAAACCTGCTTCTGCCCTATGTGTTATTCTCACATATAAATAACAGATTAAGTTATGAAGTCTGAGTTCTAATGCTGAAACAAGTACATGTCCTAGAAAGCCGAGCACAATCAAACTTTTCAGGTCAAAAAAGTCCAACACACTCAGAAAAAAAACAACAACAATATTTATGTATATATCAAACAATCATTAATTTTTTTCAAACAAAAAAGGCAACTTAAACTGCTTCATTTCATTTCTCATTTGATCTTAGGGGCAATGACTAAATGATGTATACATGTCTCAACTGGAAAGAATTATTTATATTAAGTAACTGATTGTTTTAGTTTTAGTGGATTTATCT
Organism: Acanthurus lineatus; assembly: GCA_029814665.1. Classification (NCBI taxonomy): domain Eukaryota; kingdom Metazoa; phylum Chordata; class Actinopteri; order Acanthuriformes; family Acanthuridae; genus Acanthurus; species Acanthurus lineatus. The sequence goes on from JAPZDV010000005.1 coordinate 8,366,400, forward strand.
GTTAAAATGCAGAATTGTAGTGTGCTAATAGAAGGCCATCTACCAAGCAAAAATCACTGTGTGCTCTACTTTGTGCATTATTGCTCAATATTGAACCAACATGACCTAATGAAATCGTGTGTGATTTGAGTACTTCTGCAGTAGCACTCACATCGTGAAACAGCGTGTTTTGAAATCTATGAACGGCTTCCTAAAATAGAGGCGTAAAACACTGCTTTGGTTTTGACACAGGATGGACAATTTTAAGTTTATTTAACTACTCATCTCACAATGAAAAACATCTAAAACACTGAAAGGGGTTTAGGAATTTAGAGCTCTTCCTGAGTTCCACGCAAAACATAAAACATAGCATATAAGACAATTTTAAAACGAGCACATGGTAGTGAAATCAAAATAATAATAAAAAAAATCTTTAATTGGTTTAGATGGAATTTTACTGGCTAATTAAATTGGTTATTTATCAATTGTTTCAGCACTGTATGAGACCATTTTTCTGGACATGAGCATTTTTAATGGTTTTTTATGCTGGTCCTGGTAAGACTTACTTGAATTCAAGGCACTGATTCTAATAGTCAATACGAAACTGTCATAGTTTCAAGAAGTGTGTCACTTGGTGGTCAGCTGCTTGTTGTAACCCTATATCTTAAAAAAGCAACTGGATTACTTGACATTTCTTTAGCTGTGTTCCAGCACAAAATAGAAAAGTCTGTTTATTCACATATAAGATTTGTTATATTAAGAACCAGTCAGTGATGCTCCTGTAATATTATACACTCTTTACACATACAAACACAGGCTTTTATACAACTTCTGGCCCCAAATTAACCGCCAGGGATCACAAAGAGCCCTGATAACTTAAGATTTGATTTATTTTAAATTGAATATTTTGGCTATAAAAGCAGTAGCTTCTATTTATTGCTGATAAATAATTGTAAAACTGTACAACATTCCAGTATTGTATAAACATTGATAACAGTAAACCCTCTTAGGAAAATACAAACTGCAAAGTAGAATTTGGGAGCCACAGAGACTAGGAAAGGCTGCCCATGTCACCAGTAAGCCATTTCCTGACTGTTCCCTCACTCCATGACCTCTGACAGGAGGCTGCTGCATTTTGTTTTATTTAGTCATCAGGGTAGAGAAATGCCGGACCAGTGCTGAGTCACTTCAAGGCCACAGTTTCAGATCTACCACAATAGACTGTATATCTTTGGAAGAGTGTCAGTTTAAGGGTTGTCGGATGTGCAGATGTTTGGCTCAGCACATTAAAAAAGGCTGCCTGCTGCTCATTTTCCCACAGATAATGTCCTTTTCAGTTAGACGGTTAAATTTCAAAGCCCCGTGAAAGCATTTAAGCTGTCTACCCTGTTCCTCTTAACAGTCACATGACAGGGTTATGACAGGAAGACTTGACTCCCCATGCTTTAACCTGACTTTTCCAAACTTGCGTATGAATGTACTTTTCAGAAGCACAAGGACTGAGAAAGGGTTTTTTAATATTTTGTCACATCAGCCAGTAATATGCGGAAAATAAAAATCTTCCCGCCTCAGATCTGCAGTGTATATTGAACACCAGCAGGAATTTGGGGTGAATTAATGTAATGTAATGGATACACTTTTTAATAAGTATATAGCTGAAATGATCAGTCAGAAATTTTGTTTTTATATTTTTATTCTGAGAGATGTTTTCTATTCTAAAATGATCTACAGTTGGATCAGCACCTTCAAAAAAGTTTTAATAAAAAAACAAACTAACTAACTGATGAGAATAGGACTGTTGTTTTAAGCTGCATTAGTTACAGTAGAGCTATCTGACAAAATGGCTACTGATTGTTCTTCATGATGCAATCATTGATGAAGCAGTTTAATTGTTCTATTCCCTGACTGACAGACAAGGAAAAATGTTAAGACAATCAAATAATTGTTCCAGTTATATTTTAAGCAAAAATGCAATACATTCTTTAGTGTAGGTTCCTACATTGTGAGCATTCACAGTTTTTCTGTCATGGGGGAGTGATTGATCAGAACATGGCCAAAGGTGGAAGGAGAGAGTTGTACAGCTTTCCCTACATGCTTGTGTTCTGGTTTGGGGTCATTGATAATTGTAAAATTGTTGCCCACATGTCCTTGTGACCTCTTTTGATGAACCTTCAGACTAAGGTAGCAGATGGTTGCATTGACCTTTTTTCAGTCAGTGCTAAATTACAATTTTCAGTTACTTAAAACAGAAATACCACAACAGTTTTTGCCTTAAAACTTTCTGCATAATCACTCAAAGTGTTGAAGTACATGAGTATGTGACGAGAGCCGGATAACTCACCTCCTTTCTTTTCTAGGCCATGAACTTACCAATGACCCCTCGTGACAGTCACCTCAGCACCTTTGGATTTCAGAGTGTTAGTTTGATAAAACAAGCAATTCTAAGATGTTTGCCAACAGACTGAGCAATTAAACAGTTATTTGAAAGCTTTGGCTGCAGCAAAAGAAATTAGCCATGTTCTTGAAGCATTGCCATTGAATATTAGATCAACATCTGAATGCATGTGGTAGGGCTTCTTAGAGAGTTGGAGGACGTGGACAAGTAGAGGGTCAGACACCAGCAGACGGCTGCTGATGGTGACTGCACCTGCAAGAGAGCTGTGGGCAATATGGAGCTTCTGGAGGAATAAACACAGAGTGTGCTGCTGTTTACTAACAGCTCAAACTTTTGGGATTAATGTGGATTCACAGCAACAGGCCGCGAAGGTACCAATCGGTCTCTGTTCTCCGACTGCTTAACTTATTGGAGGGGAAATGCACTTCATGAACATACATAGAGGAGATTTTTAAAAGAAAAGGGAGTAAAAAGATAAAAACTCAGTGCCTTCAGTTGTTCACTGCCTTACAGCTATTTTACAGTATCTGGCTGTTTGAGAGGAATAAAAACAGAGGATCTCGTGGTCAAACTCATGAGAGTAACACAAAGAGAAAACATGCTCATTCTTAGGGTGGTGATGTCATTAAACATACAGACAAAGATTTAAAATTCATAAAAAAAACCTTGATAAAAGCTTTGAATAATAAAAAAGAGAATGTGTGCAGCTGTAAAGAGAGCATAACCATAGGTGTAATTAACAGACTGGCGACAGAGATTTAATAAGCGATGCCCTCAGAGGCGAAATATTCACACACAATGTGCCCTTTCAAGAATCCTGCATATTTCAACAACAAAGGTTGTTTCTGTTTTCTCTCTGTGCTGCGTGTCTGTCCGCAGTGCTGACCTACAGTATGGCTGCTTTAACTCTGTGTGTTTGTGGGCTCCCTGCTGCACATTTGACACTGTTGTCCTGTCTGTCTCCTCAGGCCGTGAACAGTTCCACGGGTTGGGCTCGATGTACTGTCGAGGCGCAGCCGCCGTCATCCTCACTTATGACGTCACCAACTGGCAAAGCCTGGCAGAGCTGGAGGAGCGCTTCCTGTCCCTGACTGATACTGCTAACCATGACTGCATTTACGCTGTTGTAGGCAACAAGGCTGATCTCACAGATGTTAAAGCCCGGCTGACCCAGGACCCCGATGCGGTGTCTGAAAACAGAACTGAATGTGACGAAGAGAAGACGGGGCCACAGGTGCCGCCTGCTTGCCCCACACCCCCGGACTCTCCTGCAGTTCTCTCTGGGTCAATGCTACCAAAACAGGTGTCCCCTGAGGATGCAGCGGCCTTTTATGGCAGAATACTGCGCTACAAGGGCCTGGACGAAACGAGCAGCCTGCCTGCAGAGAAGATGTGCTTCGAGACGAGTGCCAAGACGGGCTACAATGTGGACACTCTGTTTGAGGCGTTGTTTGATCTGGTGCTGCCCTCCATCCTGAGGAAGAGAAACGAGAACCAGGGGTCTCCTACAGTGGACCTGGAGGAGTGCAGAGGGGCCAGCAACAAGCGAGCCAAGTCTTCCTGCTGCTAGGATCCTGCAAAGGAAGGTGGAGAGGCTGCCAGACGCAGAAACTTGTTTTTTAAACCAAGGACAATCATCTGGTTGGTCTGCACACCAAATACATACTGTGATTGTGGTACTACTTACTTGCCTTGAGTGAGACCCAATAGCATTAATGACCTTCTGGTAACACACACATACACTAAACACAAACACATATTCTTGATTCTGTGAAGCAAAAAAAAAAAAAAAGGCAACTAGTGTTCTCTAGTGTCCACTGATATTTCAAGCATTTCTTTGCATGGTTGCATGGGAGGGAAATAAATGCCTGTTGCTTTGAAACTTTTCACCCAAATGACTGAAACTGCACTTATTGCCAAAGATGTGTTTGAGGGCAAAAACTACACACAAGAGGTTAATCACTGCTGTTTGTTAATGTTTTGGAAAGACAATGTCACAAATGTAACAGCACTAATAGTCAGTTTGGTGGCACGTTGCACTGTGTTTATTTTAATTGTGTTTTAAGCTTTTCATAAATCACAATTCTTTTACTTCCTTTCATGCCCTGTTACCAGTGTTGTTTGTATTTTATCGGCACATGTGGAACCTTTCAATGAGTGTGTGAAAGTAAAAACCCCCTGTTGGATTTTAAAGTACCCTGTTTTTGTAATAAAGATTTTTATTTTGCCGTCCGTCTGGTCCATCAGTTTAAGATAAGCTGGTGTGAGTAAAATGACACACTGAGAAGTATTACAAACAACATTTAATCTTTACAGTAAAATGAAATGTTATTAGAATGACCATATTTATATTACAAGTAAAACAAATGTTGTCAGTATATATTTTTTTGTCCAACCAAAACAGTTTATTTCCAAACAAGTGTGTTTAGGTAGAATATCTGACCTACTTTCTAAACAGTGTAGAATAATCAAACCAGGACCAGCGACCATAGCAGGGATTTGCAACAGTGAGACCTTTGATCCAAGCTGTTTATATCCTGTCCTGTTGGCAGCTCGGGGCAGTTCAATAATTAGTAGACTTGTGAAGGAGTGTGACATGATTGGTGTTAGATAAGATATGCATTTAAACTCTTAGAAAGGGGGCATCAAGTTCATTCAGCTGATATAAATACAAGAAGGATCAGTGCATTGTGTGAACGTAAGGTGAACGGAAAAAGTAAAAAGTTAAAGACAGTTTTGCAATAGATAAATGCATTAAGCATGGATAGCTTGAAAAAAGATTCATTATAAAAATAGGTTTTTGTAAAAGCAGATGGATAAAAAAGGCAGGATAATACTGTCAATAGTATCAACCAACAACTTCTCAAGACCTCTCAATGACACATTCTTCAGTTGGCTGAGGAGCAGAGTTAGTGGCTTTATGGTGGGCTGTTCACCCTAAACAATAGAAACATCTAGATTAACTGAAGCAGTGCATACACATGGGCATCTTTGGTTCAGCTGTACTTTACGGTTAACATGTCATGTGTCATAGTAGCTGAGGTAATAAGTTAAACAGTAAGCACCAATCCACATTTGACACAAAAATACCTGTTTTTCCATTATGCTGCTGACTTTCACTATAGGTCTTCTGTTTTATCTACAGTGGGACATTTTGCTAAAAGCTCAAGGCATCGCACAGTCATTGCATATCTGAGCTCTGTGGCTCGGGGAGACACGTTTTCCATTTAGGTTAATCTAATCAGCATTTCAGATCTCCTTTCATTTGGTTTACTACCTGCACAAAGAGACGAATAGATCACTGCGAATGGAACAACTTCACTGTCAGCTTTCACAAGTTCTTCATGCAGACCTGGCAGCGGCTGATGCGGGACAGCAGCTGGCCTGCTTTGAGCGTCTCTGCTGCCGGGTCAGTGTGGAACGACTGATCCACGGAGGTTAACCAGAAGCTGTGCTTGTTAGCAAAGTAGTGGCATGTGCCTTTGGCCCCGTTACACTCGATGAATGGTGTTGTGCGGAAATCCTCCAGGCAGGAGCCAGGCGATGACAAGGACTGACCTCCGCCTTCACTTCCTGCGGCTGTGTGCTGTGGGGACAAAGGTAAGAAGGAAGGAAATGAGGCAGGTGTGAAGTCAAAATACCAAAACCAAAGATGAATTGATCTACCAGTATGATCTCAGTAGCCAAATCTTGATATCACCTATTCCTCTGTGGTTTACAACTTCATTGCCCAAAATCTATCAAAAACACACCAGCGAAGTATATTGTTGTGCTGAATAGCATGTTTTCTCACAATAAACACAAGTATCTTAGTTAACTTTGAATGATATAATCCTCCTGCAGCCATTGATACTCACTATCTGCAGCTGAAACCAGGTCCTGACAAAAACACAAGTTTTTCCTGTATGAAAGGGTTTGTTAAAATCCACAGACTGACCGTCTGTTTGTGAAATAATTCAGGCTTTCTGAAAAACTAAAAATACATATTTGTGACCCACTCGGAAAAGTAAAATGACGATCTTCATGAAAAAACCTTTTAGAATTTATTTTTTGGCAATTGCAACCTTCTTGTACCAAAATGCAGGTTTGTTAAAAGCCTAAATGGATCTTTAACAATTGAATATTGTACTTCTAATGGGTCACTTCTAAAGTGACTATGAAAAAAGAAGGTAAAAATGAAACAGCAGAGGCTGTAATATCTTTACTTTTAGGATGAGATTTGGTAGTTTTGTCATGTTATTAGGAGAAATTAGCATTTACGCTATTTGTCTAGTGTGTGGAAATAACTAAGACGCTACCCTCTTTTGAGTTGGTGACCTATCTTCCACAGGCATCATAATAATATTTAAAATCTGGCACTGAAACTTATTTCTCCAGTTAGGAGACCAGAACCCACCATTAGAAACGAGTAGCCAATCCACAGGCTGCGCCAGCCCGCGGGACACTGCGGGATGGTGATGTCCTGACTGTGGACTGCGATGGCCACTGACGGAGCTTCGCATACTGAGCAGCGGCTGATGTACGGTTTGATTTCTCCCTCTTCCACAGGCATCATGGGAAGAGGAGCAGTCGTCGACAGCCAGTAGGACTTATCATTTCTGCTGGCATAGTAACAAATGTCTCCAGGATTGCAGTACAGGAAGGGCATGGTGTTGAAGCGCTGGAGGCAGGAGCCAGCCAAACCTGAAAAGGACAAATAAATTATAGGGTGAAGAAAGGCAGGGCATGATTGCATTGATATGACACATTTAATGTAAAAACTATTTAAAGGGCCTGTGCAAAATTAACTAAACGGGTCAAAAAAAGTCAGTGTTACAGACAACACAGCAACAACTTTAAACTGGTGTTCAAATTAGACATTTAGGGTGGAAAACAAGCAGTGGAAAGGATTAGAGAACAGCTGAGAACAGTGATAGCACCACCTCAGTTAACAAGACATGACCGTGAAAAACAAGACTGTTCTTTTTTTGTAGTCAATCAAAATTATTAACCCCCTTATTTTCAGCTCATTCTAGCTCTGTTTGAGTGCCAGCAGTCAGGTCTGATGAGCCCGACCTCTACTGAGCATCTTCTGGTTGACTGGATTACAATGTCAGCAGTATGATGTGGGAATGTTCAATCATCGCTGCATCCAGACAGGACTGCACTGCAACAAACTCACACAGGCATGTGTCTAGACAATATGATGATTTTCCCCATATTACTGTAACAAAATCATAGTGGTACCCTTAAGAATACAGAAATGTCAGACCGTTAACACACTGTAGTACATTTTCACAGTTCGCCCTGGCTTACCCAGATCCTGGTTGTGGGCCTTCTCCTGGCCCTCGAGGTACAGCAGACTGTAGCCGTCCCACAGTTTAGTCATGCCCACAGGACACATGGGAGTCTGTTGTGACTGGCTGTGTTTCACCAGTAGGTAACCCACGCTGACGCTGCGGCCAGGCATACCCGGCAACCCGGGGATACCAGGGTTGCCGCGGCGACCTAATGAGGAATGAGGGGTTCAGAATTGTGCTTTAAAAAATGGACTTTTATCAATTAAACATCCACATTAACACATATACTGCATACAACTGATACGTCCCTTTAAACTTGTGTACTAATATAAGATAGACTCAAACCATGATCATTTCCTGAACCGAGTTAAAACGAATGAAAAGTGAAAATAAGCCATCTAGATGCTAAAAAATATTAATTGTAAAAAAAATAAATTGGGGTTTTATTGTGATTTTTGACACTAGAAATGTTTTTCTTTTCGTGACCCATTATCCACCGTGACCTCCTCCCTATATGACCTTCATAGTTGCTCTACATTTAGAGTCACCTGGTCATGGGTGTGAATAGCTGAATAGCTGCTGTGTGACTGTTATCATCAGGGTGCAAATAGACCAACTGATAAAGATATCTGAAAAAGGAAATACTTCATGCATGAGGCCCAATGCTTTCACAATATCCTTCAAATCCTGGTAACCAACTCTGCTCAGATAATCACATATTAGTACAAATAGACCCTTCAGCTGAGAGCTAATATTTTTCAGGTCTTATTGTTTTACTAAACTAACTCTAAAAAAAATAACAATCAAAAACTTCTTGGTAACCAGTTCCCTGCTTAAATCTCCTCCTACTTTAAATCCTTTAATCCAGCCTTATTAACCTAATCCTGAGCTGCCCCACAGAGTCAGACGCACCTTCCATGCCCTGCAGACCGGGGTGACCCATTTGTCCGACATCTCCGCGGAATCCAGGCGTTCCTGGTCTGCCACTTATCCCAGGCATGCCTTTCTGCCCGATGGGTCCCATGAAACCTGGACAGCAACAGGATACATGTATGCGGCTGAGCTGGAAGTTTCACTTAGAAACACTTAACAGCAAATGTTCAATTGTCGTGACTAACCTGCATCGCCAGGGAGGCCTTGTGGCCCTGGTGCCCCTCTAACCCCCTGTGGTCCTCGGATACCCTGTGGTCCTGCAGGGCCCCTCTCTCCTGGAAGTCTGATGGGAGTTGGGGGAGGGCCCTGGTTGCCTTGTAACCCACGAAAACCTGAAGCACATAAAGATCGTGTAATGATGAGAACTGAAAACACAAAAGCATTCTGGTACTTTTTGTCAAAATGAATAATCTACCTGGGGGTCCAGTGTTTCCTTTTGGACCAATTAGCCCTCTTTCTCCCTTAACACCACTCGCACCAGGAACTCCCATTACACCTTGGTCTCCTCTCCCTCCTGTTAAAAATAAGTATTTCACAGTGGCAGAAATCATTAGAAGTGGAAATCAACACAAACAACTCAAAATGTTATTTAATCAATCAGTATTTTCTGGTCTTTCAAAATAGAAACAGCCATATACCTTTCATCTGTTCTACTTAAAGATATATTTTCATTTTAACCTAAAATTCTTTTGCAATTATTTATGGTACTTTAGTCATTCTTACATGTTTAGGTTTTAGGTTATTTGATTGAGTTATAAATCTGATGACACACACACTTCATTTTTAGCATATTACATTGCTGATATTTTGTGTGATAAAGTATATTTTAATATTATTACATTTACAGAAAATGGATCTAATGATATAGTTTTACTGGTATACTGGCTGAATGTTGTCCTGTTTGCCCTGCACTGTGGGCAAGACTCTGACTAGAGGTGCAGACCTCACTCAAATATTCATCTATGACTCTTACCAAAGTATCATGAGAGGATACAGTGACACTGTTGTCAGATAATGTGCCACAATATGTCATATCACCATATTTCTTGAACTGATTATGTCATTTCAAACTATAAATCATTATATTATGTATTTAAAATGTTCAAAATGACCATCAATGACTTCACACAACAGTGGGAGATTAAAGTTTTCCCCACGAAAAGATTATGTGTACCTTTCTTCCCAGAAATACCGTCTGGCCCCCTGTATCCAAATTGACCTTGATCCCCTTTGAATCCTTTCCTACCAGCAACTCCAGGAAACCCATTAAACCCTGATATTCCCTTTTCTCCAGGGACACCCTCCAAACCAGGAAGTCCTCTGGGTCCAGGAAAACCTAAAAGACAATTTATGGTCAATGAATACACTTAGTACGTAAGATGAATTTCTCAGCATCCAGAAAAGTGTCATGTGTGTTTAGTTTTTTTAACAGTTTAGATTCATCATCATTAGTATTAACATTTGCAGCAACAGCATCAACATGCTACAAAGATGGTCAATTTTCTCTGGCTTCACCATTAATTACTTTAATCAAATAACTATCATGCAAATTGTCACTTTTCTCTTCTCTACCAAGATAAACAAAAGGCCAAAAACTGGTAATTTGTTCTATTGCTACCACTGTTAATTTGAACAGTGACAGTAGTTTTTAGTATCTTGTTCTGCTAACAGTCCAGTGAAATGCTTAACAATTTCATAGCAGTGACCGTAGAGATCAAACTGTCCTCACCTTGGAACCCTTTAGGTCCTAAGAAGCCAGTCTCCCCTCTTGGTCCTGATATGTCTGCGGTCCCCCTTGGTCCTTCAGGGCCGCGGAGTCCTGGCAGTCCTTGTTGACCATGGTCACCTGAAGTGAAACATGATCTCAAGTTGTTTAAACCACATTACAGTACACATTATCTGTTACTGTGCATCATTAATTAATGCACATCTTATGACTCGTGACTTGTTTATTTAAAAAAGCGATGGCTAACCTTCAGGTCCCTGGAAGCCTTTCAGACCTGCTGTGCCAGGAAAACCTGGTTGCTTGTTGGGGTCACCATCCTCTCCTTTTTCTCCTTTGACCCCTGGTTCCCCAGCTGGTCCAATGACATCTTGACCTGATGGAAATACCAACAGGAAACACGTGTCTTTAGATATCAGAAAACCCATAACAATGTTTGTACTCCACGATCACTGGATGTATTAAATAGTTCAGACATTTACCTCAAACAGCTCACCAATTTGACAAAAGCATTTACTTCCTGTTGTTAAGCCTTTTGGAGCCTTTCATTTATTTATTTTGTTATGTAACACAAAGTATTCATGACTAAATAAAATGCAACCAAGTTATCAAAGAAAAAAACCTATTTGGATATATTTCTTAAGAGTTTAACACCAAAAATAAGCTAATCAGTTACATCAGGACTGTGTGGGTGTGGCTCGATCAAATTTTCAAACACTGACCAAAAAACTCACCAACTCTCATCAGTTTAAGATTCAAATGAGCTGAATCCTGATTGGTGCACATAAGAGCTTCACATCACCCTTTTCTAACCAAGCCCCGCCCACTTTAAATAAATGACAAGAGAACTTACCAAAAAACACAAATGGAAATGTTTGATAAAGGAATGACAAAAACGGTTTTAACTTTTAGTAACAGTCACAAAAATTTTACAGTATGTTCATGTTGGCAGTAGCATACGGCTAAAATTTTAACTTGCAACATATGTGGTCAAATACCTGCTGTTCCCTGAATACCCTTTTGTCCCTTCAGTCCATGTAATCCATAAAGACCCTTCAGGCCGGGGAAACCTGCAAAAGTTTGCATAGGTTAGATGTAAGAATTCGGTGTAAGAAAGTTTAAAGAAGCAACGTGTACGATAAGGCCACAGTTTACTCTTTCTGTCCTACTCTTTGGCTGCAGCTAGAAGCGGCAGGAAAATAGTAGGAAAGAGATGGCACAGGTCTGATCACATTACCTCTGTTTCCTGGGAAGCCGGGAAAGCCTGTAGGCCCGTCTTTTCCAGGAATTCCAGGAAAGCCTTTTTGACCTTGGTTACCAGGGGTTCCCCTCTGCCCATCTGAGCCTGCATAAGGCAAAAAAGTTCGTCTCAGAGCAGTTGCCATACAATTCTGCTAAGTTTTGAGTATACTACTTAAAAAAAACTTAAATTACTTTAATTGCTTAGTTTGTTACAGGGAATTTAAGAGCAGTCTCTTACCTGGGAATCCTATTATTCCTGGACCACCTGACTCTCCCTTTCTCCCTTCGATACCATCAAAACCTTGCACACCCCTTTCCCCAGTTGGTCCACTTGATCCTGTCTGGCCTGTAAAAGGTAAAAATACATTTTATCAGCCAAGAATGAGCCTCTGAATGTTAAATGGTGTTGATCAACACCAGAGGAGAAGCATCAAAAACTGTGTGAGCTTTAATTTGTACCTGCATCTCCCGAAAGGCCAAATTCTCCTCTAAATCCTGGTGTTCCTGGAAGGTCTATACGAGGGCCTCTCTCACCTGCGATGGTAGTAAAATTTTACTATCACTTAAAATATTTAAATCGCTATCACTTAATAATTAGGATCTAGGTCCTGATTTGTTTGGAGTTTGAATCTGAGGTTGTACCTTTGGCTCCCTTCCTTCCTCTGTCTCCTGACGCACCATAAGCACCAGGGCTTCCTTTACCTCCCTGAGAAGAAACAAATTAGCATTTAACAAACATATCAAACATTAGAATATATCACTTTTGCACTGGATGTTGCAATGAAAGAAATAGAGCATTTATTTTTTGATAAAGTGGTAAGTAGTAAGTAACTCATAAAGTAGAAGGACAAGTACGAAACAGATTACAAAAAAGAAGGGTCAAAATGAAGAAGTTAAGATATCCTGTCTTTAAGCCTGAATCATCGCTTCTTCAACTTTCAACATTGCAACTACACAGCATCTGATATTGAACCTGCTCTTTGTTGGTTTCTTGGAGGCTACAGAAACAAGCTGCAACAAAATACTGACAATTTAAAAACCTTTAAGTTGATACGGTGAAAAAGCTAGCAGAAAAGTGCCACTTTAGACATCTTAAAAAAAGCTACTTTAGCAATCGTGTGGAGTCACATGTCTTTCCACTTTTTAGCACTGCTTTCTCCTTACTTGTCTAGCTGCTATATGCTCTACTGTGTTCCCCTGATAGCTGCTAACCTTACCTGTAAGCAGTTTGGTGCTGGGCAGGCAGTGTTGAGTTAGTTTTTAGAGCTTTTTTAAATGAAAACCCTACACAGCTGAGAGAAACCATGGAGTTGTATGATTATTCTCTAAGGGTTAATTACTAAAAAAACCCTCTGCTCACCTTGTTGCCAGACATTCCCTCAAAACCAGTGATTCCTCGATTTCCAGTTAGCCCTGGCATTCCTTTGATCCCTGGCAGCCCCTGTGCACCTGAGTCTCCTGACACACCTTTCTCATTGCTGGGGTCTCCAGGGAGTCCATGTTGTCCTTCGAAGCCTGGCACACCAGGTAAACCCTTAGCACCTGTGGAAAAGTGGTGAGGAAGTGAAGCATAAGAGCACAGAGGATGCAAGAAGGAAATAGTGACTGATATCAGATTGTGGCTGCACACCTCTCGGCCCGGTGAAACCTTGATTTCCTTGATGTCCATGGTCTCCCTTGGCTCCCTTCATTTCTTGTTTCATAGTGGGAGGTAATTCTGGCTTGTCCCCTGGTGGTCCGTCCAAACCACGTTCACCTGGCAGACAATGGTGGTCATGAGAGAGAGAGAGATGGTGAGTTATGTGGAATAGAGTTTATGATTTCAACAACAACAGAGTACACATAAAACCTATTCTAAAGCAGAACTGTCCCACCTTTTGCTCCTTTATAACCTGACATCCCTTTTAGGCCAACTTGGCCAGTCACTCCAGTTTCTCCTCTTTGCCCGCCGAAGCCCTTCACTCCTGGATCACCTCTGATCCCCTCAAAACCTGACATGCCAAAAGACCCTTTGTAACCTGAGAGAGAGAGGGAGCGTCAGAAGTCAGAAAAATGAGCTTTTCTTACAAAACTGCTTGAATAATGCACAACGTGCACAGATTTCATATCATCTGATATCAAATTCTCTCTGCATTTTTAAGGAGTAGTTTATAAAAGTTAATATTTGTGAGACAAACCCTTCATTCCCCCAAGTCCAGGACGTCCACCTCTACCAGGCTCTCCTGGGTCACCTGTTGGGCCAGACTCTCCAATGGGACCATCTTCACCAAATTTTCCTCGGATGCCTTTTAATCCCATTGGACCTGGAGGGCCCGGCTCTCCTTCAGTTCCCCTCTCTCCACTGAGACCTGATGAGCAAGATGATGTACCAAAGAGCAAACCATGTCATATATGAAAAAGGACATATGTAAGAGGTGGGGCATCAGTCTGTAAATTTGTCTAACCTGGCTGTCCAGTGGCACCATGTGGTCCTGGTTGACCTGCTCTCCCAGGATCACCAGGAAAGCCATATTTGCCTGATGGTCCAGGCCTTCCTTCTTCCCCTCGCAGGCCTGAAGGGCCAGTCTCACCTTTGATGCCAATCATACCTGGCATGCCAGCCATTCCTGGAGCAATGAATGATTAGGAAAATGAAACAATAGCTCAAAAATCCTTTGTTGATGTTAATGTAAGACAACAAGGCAAAGCAAGACCGAGTTACAGGAAGGTTAAATAGTCTCTTTCATTTTAAATTAAGCTAGTATCAATGTGAGGACATGGCTTACCTGGAAAGCCAGGTTCACCTTGGTCACCACTTGGGCCTTTATTCCCTTGAAGCCCTGGCAGCCCCCTGACACCAGCAGGTCCTGGAGATGCTCCTAAGATCTCTCCATGAACACCCTTCTCACCCTGTGCCCCATAGCGACCGGGCATACCCGGCTGTCCGGGGAATCCTACTGAACCTTTGCTGCCCGGGATCCCCAGGTCTCCACGAGGGCCAGGAAAACCTGGTTTGGAAAACCATAAATGTTGGTACAAGAAAATGATCTGGACTCAAAACGATATTTAAATCAAAGATTAAATGTAATCAGTTTAATCTATCTGACTCTTTCTTGTCACTTCTTACCTGGCGGTCCAGGAGGTCCGCCTATGCCTTGATCTCCTGGTTCTCCTTTCTCCCCCAGTGACCCCAGTGGACCCTGTAGTCCTTTTTGGCCTGGAATACCTGTTGGTGAACAAATTATGAAAAATGTAATTATATAAAATGACTCAAAGTAAGTATCCTACACGCAAAACTCAGCACTAGTGTATCGTTGTGTTACCTGGGATGCCTGGTAATCCACTGGGTCCTGGAAATCCAGGCAGCCCCGGAGGTCCTGGGAAAGTATCACAAGGACCTAAGAGGAAGGTAGCACAGTCTTTAGAGCAGCGTTATGATTGGATGAAGGACTGTTCATGTAAAAACGACTATTTTGGTGCAAGTGATCTTATTCAGCTGCCCAGCGTGACTGTTTTTTGTTTTCAGAACATGTTTTTTATCGTTACTTTAGCCGATATCTCCGTTAACTTAAATAAAAATTATAAACAAGTAACAAAAAAATCATGCACACAAGTCAAATAATCCAGAAGCAAAGCACAACAGAGTTGTTACGAAGGGAGCAATAAGGTGAAAACTTTGTTATACCAGCTACCTGTTACATCCACCTGTCCTCCATCTCCTGTTGGACTACAGCCGCCTTTCAGTTGCAAATGAGAGAGAATTAAAGAGAGAGGCATTCGGAACAAGAGTTATTCAAGAGCACAAGCATTATCTCAAACAAGCTCAGCTGCAGCTGGTTTGAGGGATGCAGCCTGTGCATCAAGGTGACAACAGGAGGCGAAGAAAGACAAACATTTAAAACAGCAAAATATACTTCATGCTTTTATCTCCCTTTTAATCACAAGCCATTAATGTTCATTCGCATTTCACTGCTTTGCATTAAATTACCAAAGAGAGTGTTTCAAAAGAGGAGAGGTAAGATAAAATACTTATTAGAGTGAAAATTGCTGTAAAAGGATACAGGGTTAAAGTAGAAGTATGTAACATCATATTAAGACTGTATAAAAGGAAAAGGAGTCAGTCAGGTGTTCCTCACCTGGGCTGCCAGGTGTTCCTGGAACTCCATGATAGCCTGCAAGGCCGTCGTCACCCGGGAAACCACGCTGGCCTTTGAGGCCCTGCAGGTCTGCACCTGGTTCTCCTCTTATCCCCGCTGCACCAGGTAGACCAGGCTGACCTAGGAAACCTTTTTCTCCATGTCCTCCACCGAGAGCTTCTCCCTGTCGACACAAACCAGCACAATCAATGTACTGTAAAACAGACCAGTCATTTGTCATAAGAGAAATTAGAAAAAAGGGGAAAAGAAATGAAATCCATGAAATGGGCTGACTCAGATGAGTATGTAGAGTATGAAACTTTCATTATGGAGGTGGCTGGTCAACTCACTGGAGGCCCTTGGCTCCCAGGGTAACCAGGTGAACCAGCTGGGCCAGAAGCACCTGGTACTCCAGGTTGACCATTTGGCCCTGGCACCCCTGAGTCTCCAGCATATCCTGTGGTGACACACACACACCAAGAAAAATACACATAAAATGACACATTAACACATAATGGACCAAACAAACACACATACATACAGTGCAATACACATAAATCAGTGATGTACAAGGGGAGAGGAAGCAGTACCTCACCTGTTGATTTTAGATGATGGTTGTACCTCTTGATCATTTCTTCATACTCATAACTGTATTAAGTTTCTTTTCATTCTTATTTCAAACTTTCATAATTCATTATTTGTCTAACTTAGACCAGTAAAAATGGCTTTTTTCAGCTCCTTTTGCTACTAAAAAAAAGTCATTTTTGAATCTCTGCTGAGGCACAGCCTCTGTGTCTCTGTCCGCAGAGGCCAACATGTTCTCAGATTTGCTCATTAGTTGTCATTTCTCACACTATGCTGAGTCATCAACAGAGGCACGGACCGACGCTGGCTGTTCAGTGTCACATGATATGACACCCACGCATATGTGGCTTCA
The DNA here is from genome assembly GCA_029814665.1 of Acanthurus lineatus. Lineage (NCBI taxonomy): Eukaryota > Metazoa > Chordata > Actinopteri > Acanthuriformes > Acanthuridae > Acanthurus > Acanthurus lineatus. Next base: position 8,383,003 of record JAPZDV010000005.1, read on the forward strand.
TTCTTACTTGCTTAAATATCTCCTTTCCTCCAGCAGTGACAGCACGTGATGCAAGTTTTTGTATAGTCTCTATATCATTCATGCATCAGCAATAATTTCCCATAACATTTTCTGTCACAATGACTGTCTTGTGTTACACAAGTGTTCAGGGTGCAGCCACATTGTAAGTTAATTGTGTCCATTAATTATGGCTGATTATGCAATAGCTCCATATCTGACTGACACTGCAGTAGGTGTGAGACACATTTATTGATTTAAAGACTAACTAACGTCAACTATATTATGTATCTGTGCCTAATATGAACTTGGCTGCTGTGTCAGTTGAATATAGATGTGTACCTCATTGATAGGTCACTACCTCCATCTATCTGTCTGCCTAGTCAAGTTTTCATCACAGTCCATTCATAAAAAGAGAGTCACTGTCTCTTTGTACCCCCTCTGCTGATCTGCATTGAGATGAAATAACAAGCACACTGCACCTTTCTGTGTGGCCACACCCGTGTTTCCTTTTTGACCCTTTGGGCCTGGCACACCAAAGAGTCCAGAAGGCCCCTGTGAGAAAACATAAAAAGAGTCTGAGGAAACAGGAAGAGGCAGGAAACAGGCCAAATGAATGAAGAAGATATTGTATTAATCCTACAGGGAATCCGTCCAGTCCGTTGGGACCTGGGTCACCCGCGTCACCCTCCTGACCGAACTCTCCAGTCATCCCAGCATCACCGGCGTCACCAGCAGGGCCACGTGGTCCAGGTATAGAGTTAACAGTGGTGCACTCACATTCCCCATGATCACCTAAAAGTGCACACCATTGCACCCGCAGGTCAAAAACACACTGTGTTGCCTTTTGTTTTATGAATTTAACTGACTAATTGGGACAAATAAAGTTTGAGAAAATTGTATCTTTTGGTGTTCAAAATAAAATCAATAAAACATCATTACATCAATAATTTCTCTTCAGCATGAACAATATGACTACCAAGGGTGGGCCAAAAGATCAGTGCAGGAATATATCAAAGTATTTGTTATTGATCCTCTGGCTCCCAATGACAATATTTTTTTATCAAAAAATGCAGAAGCTCTAAATAAATTTTACTGCCAACCCTTTCAACAGAATCACAACATCATGACAAACATCCTCTTTTTTCTGCTCTCTGCTAGTTACACCCTTTTCCAGTTACTGTCTGTTTTACATTTGAATAACGATGACTGCATAGTATCGTTACCATGGGAAATATATCATGGTAGTATTGCATCATGAGTTACTCTTTGGTAAACACCCGCATACAGCACCTTTCTCTCCTTTACGGCCTGCATTGCCAGGCCTTCCTCTCCCACCAGGAGCCCCCTTGTGAAACTCAGCCCCTAGAAACACAGTGAGGGTTGGACATTCAAAAAGAAAGAAAACAAAGGAAGATTAAATATTTCAATGTTAGTGCAAACGTATTAAAACAAGCACGAACCCACTCACTCGCTCGCTTTATTACTCACTCACTCACTCACTCACTCACTCACTCACTCACTCACTTTATTACTCACTCACTCACTCACTCACTCACTCACTCACTCACTCACTCACTCACTCACTCGGTCACTCACTCGGTCACTCACATGTTCCTTTGGGTCCTGGAGGCCCCCTGGCCCCTGGGCGCCCGAGGGCACCCGGGGGTCCTGCAATGATCGCAGGGCGTCCTTTTTCCCCCTGTTGGCCCTTCTCTCCCTTCTCCCCCTTAAAACCGAATGGCCCAAAGAAATCCAACACTGAGAGACACACACAAAAAAAAATTAAAAGAAGATTATTATTTCTGGCATCAGCGAAAACTCTTGATTGCTCAGTCTGTCAAAGGTTTCACTCATCTGGAAAAGCACTGGTTGTGATGACCGAAGCTGCCGTGTTGTGACCACAGTTTGTTCTGCCTCATGTGACTGACTATTTTGTAAATAAACTGGACTGTTGAAGACTTTTTGTGTGCAACTGTGTAACTGCTTCACTCCGTCTCGACTTCAATAGCCTCTCCTCTATCCATGTGAGGTGTAAGCTTGAGTTTTTGATCTTGTGTGTGTGTGTGTGTGTATGTGTGTTAAGAGATAATAAGATCATTTACTTAATAAAAGTTATTCACAGAATTGTTTGGGGTCATGGCTTACTTTGTTTCCTGTTTTAATTTGTAAGTTTCTCTTCTCATGTGTTATGTTTTGTTTTACTTCCTGTTTTTATTTTTTCCTCCTCTGTTGTTGCCTGTTGGTTTCACCTTTTCCCTGATTACCCTCTTGTATTTAGTCATGCATGTTTCCTCTTTTGAATTGAGTATAAGTTCTTCTTTACTTGCTCCTTGTATTACATGGTATTATGCTAACATTAAGTGCTCCTTTTTGTTCCTTAGATCTGTTTGTACTGTTTTCCTTTACTATATTTCTTCTCAGTTCTTACATTTTTCTCAGCCTGCTTTCTCAGTATTTGTTGCCTGCCAGTTTTGTTACCTGGATTCAGCACCACAGTTTCAAAACTCACTTTTTCTTCCCCCTTATCCCAACTTTCTGTTTTCATTTGTCATTTTCTACTGAGCAACAAAAAAGCATAAAATAATACATTTTAAAAATCTGTCACTCTTTTAGAAAATAGTCTTTGGCTGGAATAAATTCCATGATAAATTTATAATATTTCACATGTAGTTAGGCAGTTAATTCTAGTGTTTCCTGATACAAAAAACAGGTTTCCTCTGATGGGATATGGAATAAATTGGAGGGACCAGAAGTTTTGCTATTAAGCTCATTATTAATTTTTGGCACCTGTCACCAATCTCTGAGTTTTAATAAATATATTACCCTTTAAAATCTTTGTGCCTATAATAGCAACTTGAAAAAAGTAATCTGAGAGGAAATGTCTGCAAACAACTAATAAAAGTCTGAAGTGTGATGAGGAGCCCTGATAAAAGGAAACAGATATACTTAAGGACTTTATATGTACTTAGTTATTTCCCACCACTTGTGTTTAGTCCATCTGCCTTTCAGCTCTTTCAAATTTTGCACCAAGCTCCTTAAATTATAACACTAAAGTGATTTTGAGATTAAACTGGCAAAAAATGACCATTGCGAGCTTTGTAATGGTTCTGTCCATGAAGGTTCACATGGCAGAAAGCTGAGAGAAAACTGACTCATCTGCATGAGCAGCCCCATTTTCTGCATTGTGTTTATGGGTTGTGGGGCTTCAGCATACAGACCTAGTTGCTGTGTTTCAGAGGCCGGCTGTCCTGGGGGTCCAGGGATGCCTTGGTCTCCAACTGGGCCCCTCTCTCCTTCTGGACCAAGCTCACCAGGAGGACCGGAAGGACCAGCTGATCAAGTAAAAGCGTAATTAAATGAGGCAGTTATCAGCAAATGGACAACAGCAGTTTGACTCAAACATCACTGACAATGTAACAGCTTCAATCCATTTAACAAACAACATTTAACCTCTATGTGTAATCTGTAACAGATTACACATGAAGAGTTATAAAGAGTTTATCCTCATCTGAATAAACTGTAGGATTGACAGTGGTTGTACTGTTTATTTAAAGAGAAGTTCTGTTCTTTCTAAGACTCATGTGCTTCCTTTTCTTCTTGATCTTTCTCTCACTTTGACAAATCTGATAAAGTTCAACTGCAGTGATGTCACTGATTTACCCAGAGTTTCACTTCACTTCAGCACTGGATATACCAGAGTGCATGTTAACACTTGTCAGTCAGTTGGTTTCATAACATTTGTTAGTTTGTTTCTCTGAAATAAATCAACTCACCTACTGTGGACCAAGGCGAAGGGGGTCCTGATGAAATCAGCAATCCTGGGTCACCTCTGACCCCCTAAAAGACAAACGTCATGTCAGTCTTTCAGTTTTTAGTGGCGGAAGTTTCAATTTGAGTCTTTTGAATGTGAGTCTTGACCATAAAGATCAGATGTGACTGTGTGAGTTCACATGCTGGATGTGCACACGTCTTGAAAATGACACAGATCTTGTGGTTATAATCTGTATCCGTTTTGTCACATACTGTCTTCTTTTAACTGATAATCTTGTGTCATTCTCTGTGTCTTTTCTTGTGGCTCTTTCTGGTTAGAGCCATACTAACAACATTAAAAAAGATTTTAAAAATCATATCGAAAGGTGAGCAAAATATTGTAAATATTTTTTGCGGAGGTAAAACAGGGCATTTGTTGTGTGAGCCACTACTTCAAATTTTCCTTGGAATCAGGTTCATAGTGACTTTAGCTGTTAAAATAATCCAGTGAAGTAAAAAGTAGTGAAGAAAAATAACACGGTGTAAAAAGTACAACCAAATCAAATTATATTGTTTAGTACTTAATGCAAAGCGAAAGTAGCCGCAATTCTCTTCTTCTATTGAAAATAACTAACCTATGAATTTGAGTGCACATATTTTTGTCAGTCAGTTAAACAGCAGTTTGGATGCATTATCAGGTTTAAAGTGCATCCTCACCTTCAGTCCACTCCTGCCTCTCAGTCCTGCTTCACCAAGATCCCCCTGAAACAGAGGTGTCATCATTGATTAATAAAAAGACATTTAAATTTGATGATACAGAAATAAGGATGCAACATCTTGCATCTTTTACAGGAACATACCCTTGGTCCAGAAATCCCGTCTGCACCAGATTCACCCTAAAGCAAAAAACAAAACATCACATGAACTGACGACACGGACAGAGGACAACTTCAGTGTAGAGATGTGCAGAGATGTTCCTGTGCTCACCCGCGGTCCAGGGAATCCCATCACACCAGTTTCTCCTTTGTTGTCAGCCTGAAATGAACCAATCGAAAATTAAAACAATGAGCAGAGAAGAAGAATGCTGAGGTCTATATATGAAAGTGAGCGTAACGCATTTATGTGTAGAAAAGTATGATGAGGGATGACATACCCATGCCCCTGATTCTCCTTTCAGACCTTTTGGTCCAGGAGGTCCCTAATAAAAAAAAGAAGAGGATAATACTTGCATCTGTCAGTGTCCATAATGCTCCTTTTTATGTTTTTTTATTTTAAAAACCATCTTTGAATGTAACTACAGCAGGTAAATAAACAAAGATGAACAAGCTTTGCTGATGTACAGACCGGGGGTCCATAGGGGGGCAGAGTATGAGGATGAGTGGAGTTTCCTGGAGGCCCTGGTGGTCCGATGTCCCCCTGTGGTTAAAGTGGGAAGTGCAACAAGAGTAAGACAGTTCAGGGAGACACAAATCATCATCCAGCATGCAGATTCTTTACTTAAATAAAAGTACCAAGACAAGAGTTTCAGAACACTTTAATACATGTAAAGTCCTGCCATCAAAACTCAACTTCCCTAAAGGGTGCAGAGGTATGCACAGAAAATTTCAAAGTACATGAAAATTTGCCACTGTGTGACTGATATATTATCATACATCACACTAACCATGAAACAGCAGTTTTCTGCTTTAGCTGATGAGATAAAAATAGCTACACTGAGGCAGTTTGGTCAAGCGGTTCCCAACTTAGAGGTTGTCAACCTCCAAAGGGTCACAAGAGAATCTGGACGGTCATCAGAAAAAGAAGAAAAAGCAAAGTTCTGTTCGGACTTTTTCTTCAATCTTTGAAAATTTTTGTTTTATATTTTAACATTGGACAATTTTATTTCATTAAACATGCTATATGTAACATTTAGCACAAATTCCAACACCTGAGGCTCTCATGACTTTGTTTGAGTGTGACAAAAAAAAAAAAAATTGCCAAATCATTTGAGTCAAATTTCAATTGATAGGTCACAAAATAAATGCAGTTTGAGATCAGTTTCATGTCTTTCAGTCAACATTCAGTAAGCTGCCATACACTCTCGTGCTTCTCTATCATGGTTTATACTACACAGGAACCCTGTAATCACAACACTCATTTGACCTCTTTAGAGGAACTGTACTGTTATTAGTACTAAAATGTTACAGGTATGTAGAAGTTGAGAGGGAAAATGTTTTAAGGGACGGCAAACAACTCACTAACATCTGTGACAAGAGGAAAAACTTAACACTTTTTTGTAATTTATCAGAGGCTCAGTGGGTTGGAAAACACTTGTTTAATCTTTAAAACTGTGCTGTATTTTAAAATGTTTATTTCTATAAAATTCTTGAAATGTTAATCTGTCTGTAGCTGTATTATCTGCAGCTCTCAGAGGAACAGTGGAGTTAAAAGAGCAAATTTTCTCCAAAATGTAGTGTAGTAAAGAGGAATAAAGTAAAGTATTGGTATCTCTAAACTATACTGAAGTTCAGCACTCAAGTATATGCACATAGTTACACTTTACTGCTTTAAACATTGTGTGGGAAAGTACAGACATAGACTGGTGGATCAGATGAGATTGTCACTGATGTAAATTCAGGATTTTTCATGCAGCATCAGCAGACACTTTTGTTTTTATGGCATTTGCCTCACAGAAACATTTGATTAATTAATAAAAATGTCATTTCACAAACGTGGTCACTCACTTGATCTCCTCTGAGTCCTTTAAGCACTTTGGTCATAGTGCCCTGCCCAGAAAACAAACAGCACTTGAAGCTACAGTCATACATTCAGGATCATATCTGATAACATCTCATCGACATTTACACACTCTCACATTTAAATTAATTAAAATTCAATTTTAATATGCATATTGTTGTTGTTTTCTTACCTTTGGTCCAGGGGGACCTGGAGGCCCTGGGGGACCCTAGAAGTAAACAGGAACAAGATCCTATTAAACTATTTGTAAGATAATAGATTTTACAAACTGACATTAAAATTGCTGACTCACTCACTCACACCAACACATACACACGCACACACACTCATAAACACACACACTCTTACCTTGGGCCCTGGGATGCCTCTGTTCCCCTGCCATCCTTGGTTTCCTGAAGGCCCCTGAAAAAAAAAAGAAAAAAGTGAATGAGAACAAAGGTAACAACAGAAAACAGTGTGAAAATAAAATTGTGAAAGTGAGTTGGTGACAATTTGAAATAAACGGAATCACATTTACAGCTGTTATGTGATCGTGTGTCTAAAATCAACAAGCAGTAACAATCTGAAAAATGTGTCTTACAAATATTCCGTTGTTCCCTGGTAGGCCTGGATCTCCCTGAGAAGAGATGGTCAGAGCTAATCAGAGCTATGTTGTGTTATAACACCAATATTGAGCCACAAATGCAGATTTATAGATCCTGGATTTACTCAGATAAATAGTCATGTTTATTGTGCATTTGTCTTCCTCACCCTGAAACGCTCCATGTACACACTCAGCTCCAGAGAGTCTCCCTTCGCTCCCTTCCTGCCCGGTTGTCCCTGAGAGATGACAATAAAAACAGAGATTAATAGCCACTTATAGAAAATCAAACATACAAATGACTTTCCACACAGGTTTGTTGTTGCACTTACAGGAAAACCAGGAGCTCCATCATAGCCGGGCTGCCCTAATATCCCTGAATCTCCTTGTGTCCCGTTACAGCCGTCTGCACCCGGTTTCCCCCTGGGCCCTGCTTGTCCTGGATGGCCCTGCAGAGCGAACGTCAAATCCAAATAGTCACAACACATCCCATGTAGACTTAAAAAAATACACATTAAGCATCCAGATGAATGGATGGACTTACAGGAATGCCATCACTTCCAGAAAACCCAGGAACGCCGGTCATTCCCTGTGGGGCCACAAGAGTCACACATTAAACAATAGGAGACGCGTGGCTGTTGCGATTTTTTAATAGTTAGACAAGACAAAGAAAAATGTATTTTACCACATTTCCTTTAGGACCTATAATGCCGCCGCGACCACGGTCACCCTTCTGCCCCTTATGTCCTTGGATGCCTAAATCACCTGGTCTTCCTGGAGGCCCCTGGGGGCCCTGACGACCAAGAGGCCCTGGCTGACCCTGAGAACGGGGAGGTCGATAGAAAATTAGTTGATTCACAAAGAGGTAAGGTTGCGATACATCAAATAAACAGCCTGCTGCAGCTCACAATTTGGATCATCACTCATTTAAATAAATTAGCAGTTTATTTATTACTTATCAATCTTGCCATCATGAGCGTTAGTAGTTTAATAAAGCTAAGTTAGCAATGCTGATATGACATCAAGAAACTCATACTTACCTGTTGAAATTAAAGAGGGGAAGACTTGAGAAGAGGAGAAATATGACTGATGGACAGGTTAGAAGAAGAGCATCACAACAATGCAACAAGAAATGTGAAAAACCACAACCAGTGAGTTAAAAACACATCTCACATTTTCATTTGAAACCTTTTGTTTGTATTTTCTGATTGCAACACAAGAGGGAGACAAACTCCTTCTCCTTTGTCCAGTGAAATCCTCTCCTTTAACTCTCTACACCCATCCAGTGGTCAAACAGTGTAATTACAAATATCCACACTCCAAGAACATCTGGTTAATAAAACTGACTGCCAGACTCATATACATAGAAGACAAAAAAGAAATTCAACTTTATACATACAAACACACAAAAGGACACATTTTAATACCACTGAAGTCCTTTTAGTACTTTTCAACTTTTTAGGGACAGAATGAGCAGTCAAATTAGAGACTGTTGGATATTAATGTATAATCATATTTTTATTTGAGAATCTGCCTGAATAAAGCTTAAAAACCTAAATACTTTTTAAATTTCCACCTTTATCTTACATGAAACTAAAAGACCCTCTAAGATACACAAACACACACACGAACACAATGTTATTCCCAGACGTACCAGACAGAGCAGAGAGGAGATTAAGCTAAGGTAGATAAAGCCATACTCTGCTGTCAGATGAAAAAACAGCCCTCAGTGTGGACAAGAAAACTTTAAAGGCCAACTAAAGGACTGTCTGAAGAGGATTTTAATTACTGTCTGTTTGAAACTGCAGACAGCCTCCTAATCTGCAAACTAAATATAACATTTTGATCATGACACAAAGAGTGATGAGGGATTGAAGGCAGACGGGCTGATGGGAAGGAGGAAAAATGTGAGTCTGGCACTGGCAGAAGTATGTCTCTGTTCTCCAAGACACACCTCTGCTACATTTTTAAACATCTAAATATTAGATTTGTGATGTGTCTGCAGACCTGGTAGTAAATTATGTGACCTCTATTGGCCTACTTCACCAGAATTGCTGCTGCACGTTGAAAACAGCAGGATACAAGCTAGCAGACTGCAGCACAGGGTCATGAAAAAGAGGAGTTGTGTGAGGTTTAACTGAAAGATCAGGGTTAAACAGGTGCCTGAAACACATAAAAACACATGCATCTCATTGTTTCTCACCAACAGGATGTTTTGCTTGTCATTTACTTCTCTCCTGACTGCCATATACTGAGTCCAGCCCCTCTCTGAGGAGGAAAGCACTGATGGGAGGCCGAGAGTCAACAAGGGTTGATGGAATGGAAACAGAATAATATGAGGACAGCGCTTTTGAGAGGGTCCAAGAAAACACATGAGGGTGACGTTACCCTGGGAATAGGGTCTGTTTGTATGTTCGAGGAGTTCAGGGGGTCAATCAGCGGCGACCTCTGAGGACTGGGGGTCTGACAGTGTTCCTGTGAGAACCAACAAACACTGATGTTGCCAGTCCCCAGACAGAAAATGCTCTGGGCTTTGTTATATGAGGCTCAAGCCAAGGGTCTTGAAGGAATTAATAAAACTGAAGGGAGCCTAAACAGTGTCAGACAACAATTCAAACAAGCTCACTGATGCAAAAAGTGTGAGATAAAACCTCAGCTGAACTTGTAAAATAACTAATGGCTAGTTGTGTATGCACTCATATATGCAGCCCGTGTGAATGAGTGTGTGTGAGTTAGAGTCAGAGATTTGTCTCGTGGTGGCTTTTTGGAACAGGAGGTGTGTGTTTTGTCTGCTCTTCAATCTCGTTCCTGCAGCTGTTGCCTATAGAACAGACAACTGACTGATGACAGTCCTGAAAAAACAACCACATGAATGGGGGGGTTTGTTATACAATGTGAGCTGTGAAATTTTACATTTACAGATGAAAACAGCTGGAGAACTGGACTCAGTCACAATATGACAACTTCAATTCAGACAATTTTATCACATTAATACTGAGTGACTGATAAGTTCATGGCCTCTGATAGAAGAGGTCAGTTTTATTTTCCAGCACAGTCTTCCCCTACTTTGAAACAGTCCAGTGCAAAGGAGCATTTGGATCCCTTTGCCGGTGTCTCCAGATAGCATTCCATAGCAGAGATAACCTTATTAACTCTGTAAAAATAGCAAACAATGAGCTCCTTTTTCATATGAGAATAGAGGGAGTAGTGTGAGGATATCAGATCAGGTGAAACGTCACTTGGTAACAAACAAACTTTCTGCATAAACACTAAAAGATTTGAACTCATCTGCGTACATTGAGAGCTGCTAACTCCTCTCCCTCTACCTTAGGCCATGAACTTATCAATCATCAAATTTTCATCAATTTCATCAATAGGTGTCACTATAGTGGCAATTTTGCAATGCCCAAGAGTGTATTTTCTGATAAATCTTGTTGTGAGTTTAACCTAACAAAAGTACACAAAAGTATTATTGCACTTATTATAGCATTTGCACGGTTGGCTGTTCGGTGTTAAAAGCATCTCAGCAGAACATGACTATGACTCCCAGTCCTTATTTGATGTGGATTATTTGTTTTGTTCAAATAATTAAAAACAAAATAGTTAGAATATATAATGTGAACCTTCTTTTAATGAGTGTAGATGTCAGTTAAAGTTTAAATCTGGAAGCAAACTGACACCTGTTTCCTTTTGAATCCTCATGTTCTCTATTGTGATGATGGAAAAAAATCCCTTCAGCATAAAAAGTGAGATGAACACTATAAATACACACGCATACCTACAGTGGTAAATCATCCTCTTCATGAAAAGGAAATTAATCAAGCTGACTAATATTATAAAGACAAATGGTTCTGTCAAAGTTATAATTTAGCTGTGATTCACACAGGAGAAGTAAAATATACAGTGACAGAGGGGAGGAGTGAAGTGAGCTGGAATGGAGTGTTATAGCTGTAGAAACAGACCATGTGTGTGTTTCTCTGCATGTGGAGGTAACGAACAGTATGTGAGTGCTTAAGAGATGCTTGTCTAAAGCACTTGTATGGTACACTATGTGCACCGGTCTGTATCTTTCTGCATGGCTTAAACAGAGGGCTGATAAATTCCAGTCTCCTTCCAAAGCTGATAACAGGCAGAAGTTTCTAAGTGCATTTTGTGTGTATGTGTGTGTATGTAGGTGTATGTCTGTGTGTGTGGACTTGCAGCACCAACAGCTACAAATGCTAGATAGACTTTAAATACTGAAAAATAAAAGTATAGCAGGGAATCAGTACTTTTTCATCAAAATGTCATTTTACATAGACACACCATCAGAGGTACGCAAAGGTCCCAGATGTGAAACTTTGGTTTTTAGCCTTAAAGTACAAGGGAAGTGGCTTAAGCCTCTGATGGCAGTGCTTCTCCCTATCAAACGGGTTAGGGGTTAGGGTTAGTAAACAGTATGTCAGACGTCTATATGGATGAGCAACCAGGACGGGTTAGCCTGCCCATGTCCATTTAAAAACCAATGTTTTGGTCTGTATATTAGTACTTCTGAAGATAGAAATGGTGGAGCAAACCAATAATGGACCTGCAAGAAATACTGAGGTACTTGAAGTGACATGTATTGTACTATCAAAGATACGAGTCAACTAAAAGTGCCACAGTATGCGTAGAGAAAAAGCTTTTTTTGCTGTCAAACAGCATCTGAAATGGTTTTCTTTGACCACTCTCTCAAGTTGTCACTTTTTATTCTTCTGATGACCAGTTTTTTCGCTTCTCAAATGTACAAACAAGCACAACTTTGAAAGTTATGTTTCCAAAGTGGTTGCTCTTATTTCCATTTGTATGATTGATAGTGTTGAGAGTCCAAAGACATGTAAAAACCTTTTAGCCTGAAACACATACAGTCATTTTTGCCTTTAGAAGTACTTGGACAACACAACATAAGAATTTGTTGGTTTTGAGCCACTGAAACACTTGAGTATGTCCAAATCAAAGCAGCCAGACCCGTTCCATACGACATTCTGCAGCCTGTTGTTTAATTAGCACTCAAGATGTTCAGCATTTCCCTTTTCCATCCTCTCCAGTCCTTTTGACTCTTAATTATCAGTCCTCCACAGCTTCACTTCCTTCATACCTCTCTACTCCCCATTCTTATCTGCTCACACTACTTCCACCCAGCATTTCCTCCCCTCCTCTTCAAACTTTTGAGTGTTCTCACATCCCTCTGCATCCTCCCTTTTCTGCCCATATACTTTCCTTTCCTGCCTCAGCTGGGGTGTTATTGACCACATGGAGACCTACAAATGAGCTAGATTCACTATATGGAGAAAGTTTACACATAATGTTGTAATGCATGTCTGTGTAGGTCTGAGTTCCTGTAAGGCTGATCATAACTTTATTAGATTATCAAGCTCAGGAGACACGTGATGCCCTCTGGCTTTTTTCTCTGACTGTAGCTGTTTTTGCGTCTTTGTGTTTCTTTCTGTTTAAGAAGGCTCACATCCAACCATCAGCCTCTTATCCCATGAGCTTCATGATGGGATATAACAAGCTGTCAATCAGCAGTCAAATCTACCGGAGTCACTGTGCAAGAGCAGTAAATCTGGCAGGCAGAGAGCAGATCACAGATGACCAGCATCTCCAGAAGTTCAACCTCTGATTAAGGCCAAAGTTTTATACTGTCAATAGTTAAGAAAAGTCCATTAAATTTGGAACACAAAAATGCAAATATCCTTGCAGGAGTTTTCAGTTTGGAGGAATATGGATGGATTTGGACTGTTGGCTGGACAAATATTATTAGAAGTGCTCAGCTTGAGGCTTAAAAACTGCATCAGGAATTTTGTCTATTTTCAGACATTGCACAGACCACACAACTTTCAGCTGCTGATAAAATGAGTTAAAGTGTATAAGACAAGAATTGATGACAATTGAAACAACAAATAAATAACAAACACACTTAGTGTATGTTATTTATGCCAAAATTACCAAAACATCTTTATATGCACAGTCTGCCAGACTGATTGCTGTTATGAATAGTATTATCACTGCTGAATCAATAACATAACAACATAATAAGTGGAAACATGGAACACACGTCTGTGTAAACAGTCTGTGTTGCACAGCACCACACAGACACAAACACACACACGCACTAAAAACACACACACACACACAATCACATGCATCTTTAACCCAATTAGGGTAATACAGCATGAGACTGTGAATAATATTTAGATTGCCAAAGAAGGCTGTAGATCTGTGTGGGTTTGTGTGTGTTAGTGTTAGAGAGTTATATTAGGTCTGGGTCAGTTTGAGTGTCAAGTGAAGTTGCTGAGGAAATTTTCACACAAACTCGTGACAACATTTCTGTTATCAATTACACCTAATATAATCTGTAGAGGGCTGTATTAATGTATAGCTAATGCAAACCAAACACTGCTGCAGCTTCACACTAAAAGTATTTAAATGGCTGAGCAGGAGATGAATTTTATTATGAAGCAGTCACAAGAAACACAATGCACCACTGAGTTTAGCACTTATCACCATAGTTCATCAAAACACTGCTGTGATAGGGTAAGATAAATAAACTTTATAGGGTCAGATGAATAAAAAGTAAAAAGTCTGTTTTCAATAAAAAAGTCTGTCTTATAGCACGACAGACAGTGAATGAGAGGTGTGTGATAAGGATAGAGAAGTGAGAGTACATTGAAACAGAGTGTCTCTGTATAAACACAAGACATTAGGATTGTTAAAAAACAGAGTAAAGATTGTAAAAGAGCAATAAAACACAAGCCCTTTCTACTCTGGTCTGCTAACCGGGGTCTTTATCCAGTCACTTCTCACCTTAGCGGAGGAGCATAAATTACCACACAGAAACACACATAAAAAACAGAAACTCTGGCTACTTGAACTGCCAATACTTCAAGGCTTTTAGCTATTCCTGCTCTACCTTAGTTTTCCATGGATTAGTGCCTTCTTTTATATATAACATGCTTCACTGACAGCGAGACATCAAGCTTTACTTTTGCAGCTGTAGGAATGTGTGAGGAGGATTTTGGACAATCTCCTCCAGTTAAACCTGAGTCCTGATAAGGAGAGAGCTGGTACCCACTGTGGACCAGAGGTTAACAGCTGGTTTGAACCAGACATTTAAACTAAACAATGCATTTAAACACAAAAGAACTTTTTCAAATACTGCATGGTATCAAACTATGAGGAACTGGCTCTTTTATATGCAAGTTTTGTCCTCCTCTTGCCGCACGGATAAATAAAGGGGAAAAGCTTTGAATTTTAATAGCTACGCATCTTTAATACAATTTGTCATTGTTTGCATTTCAGTTTAATTATTTTTTTGTTTTATGCTGATAATCTTTCTTCATGTGTCTTGAGTCATTTTACCTCCAGTCTTGTTTTGTTGTTCTGCCCGTTTTTTGTGTCACATGTGTTTGATTAGTTAGTTAACAAGTTCCTTGTGTATTTCTCTCCAGGTTTATTTCCCTCTCCTTTAGCTTCCAGTTTGTCTTTGTATCATATTATGTGTCTACTCCACATGTACAGAGGTATTTTTTAAGAAGGGTTTTTACCTCCTGTGTTCTCAAAAAAAAAATCTTCATATGAGAATACTTTTACATATATCTACATCCAAATGAAACATAAAAACACTGAGGGACCTCAGATGATGATGAAACCTGAACCCAAACCCTGGCCAAGTTTGACAATCGGAAACCTGAAAAAAAAGAAAAGAAAAAAGACCCCACTTCTTCCCTCTCGTTAAGTTTTACCAGTGTACTTTGAATGCACTGTTTTTCACCGTTTTAACCTTTAAAACACCTCAGCTCTGCCTCCTCAGTCTGCATCTGGATCTAATTCCTTTTATTCTTTGTTCCCTGACGCACACAAATTTAACGCAATAACCTTGTTACTTTGGAAATCACACAACAAACACGCTCTTAGTTTGCTTTCATGTTTTACATTGTGACTATTTCTTCAGCTAAGAGAAAATCTAGTTAAACTGTTTATTGTTAGATTTGATCAATTAAACACAAAATCAAAAACACTTAAATGGAACAAAAGCTACCTAAATAGATCACAAGCAAGTAAAGTCATGATATTGATACTGCAGTGATGCATGTATACAACAGAGTGTGTCAACACCAAGACATAACTGTTGGATGGGTTGCAGGTACCAAAAAGCTCTTCTGACTGACCATGCTTGGATTAAGTAGCTTTAAAATGATCATCAGTCTCAGATATGCAGAATACATCCATCGTATTTCTTCTGCCCTAAACCAGTTTTATGCCACAACACACAATGCAGTCTGAAAGTGTGAGCGTATACTTTTTTTAAGCACAGTTTTATTTCTCAGTTGACATATTTCCACTTCTACTTAACTGCACCACTTCTGTAAACCTAAGCAAGTGCCCTCATGACATCTGACCTGTATCAAGGATTCTCTGAGAAAATCCCTCCTCTTCACACTGTATAAAATGCAGTGACCGTAATCTCTCTGAGTCCTCTCTCTGTGTATGTGGGTGTGTTTGCATTTCTCATTCCTACATCTCAGATCTATTAAAAGTTCCCCCGTCTGACACCATAAATTTCATCTGGACCCAGACTGTCCCCTGGGGTAGATGGTTTGGGAATGACCCACTAAGAACAGGATGGGAACACAAAGTCCAGTGCACACACCTCTGACCTCAGAGAGGAATAAAACAAATCAATAAACAAACGGCCGGAAGCCTCCTCAGTTATTCCATCTGTCTGACTGTCTGTCCGGAAAAACGGGAAACTACAGAGAACTTTTTTTAATTACTAAAATAATCAATATTGATATATCTCTATATAATAAAAAGAGTAATAAAAATAATTA
The DNA here is from genome assembly GCA_029814665.1 of Acanthurus lineatus. Lineage (NCBI taxonomy): Eukaryota > Metazoa > Chordata > Actinopteri > Acanthuriformes > Acanthuridae > Acanthurus > Acanthurus lineatus. Next base: position 8,398,921 of record JAPZDV010000005.1, read on the forward strand.
ATTAAAAAACGTTGATAGTATCTGTTTAAAGCATTATTTTAAATATAAAAAGGTCAACAGCATGACAAGATATGACACATCACAGGAAATTACATGTCCTGGAAACAATCAAGCCTTAAATATTCCCCATATTTCTTGAACCCATTACTTTTAATTAAACATTTTCTGTCTTCTATTTGTTGTCTTGCTCTTGCATGAGGTAGATGTGTAACATCCCATACATGACTGATCTTCCCAATGAAATGCCCCATTTTCCTCAGGGCACACATGAAAGCACATTAGCTTTTTTCCTGTAACTCAAATATAAACTTTGCTTTGTGCCTCTTTTTCAGGAATGTTTGACTTTACATCTGTTTCAAACAGTTAAAACCTAAAATCACATATGTCTTGCCCTCCTGCTGGTTGTTTATACTGTATCATCTTAGAAATAACACTGGAACATAAACAAAAAGGGTTGTGGTGAGGGAAGATTGGTGGTATGCAGCGTAAACATTATTCTCTGATGTCATCAGTGCGGGACAGGGCACTGACAGCACCATACATCCACAGTACAGACCACAGTGGATGCTCTAAAGATCACACAACACTCTGCTTTGTAAACCCTTACTGGTGACCTTACAGTCACAGTGAGTTTCTGCATTAAAAGTATGTGATGGATAAGGGAAGGTGGATAAATTATAGTCTAAGTATTATTATGGGTTAGTACTGAGAATACTGGAAGGAAATTGTATAAATATGTTCCAGATGCCAAAAACCAGAAGGTGGTGGGAAAAGTCTGCTGTCACTGAGAAGGACAAGATTAGGGCAAGCGGAGAAAACATGGCATGATTTTGGACTTTCTTATTTCGAAAAAATTCCTTGCTGTCTCACTCATTTGTATGTACAGAAGAATGAAAAAAGAGCTTGTTGAAGAGGATCAAATCCTGCACAAACTTCTGAACTGATCTGCTTCCTACAACCTACAAAGGAAATAAAGGAAACAATTTATCAAGGGAATGAGGGAAGAACGAATGGAAGTAATGAAGGAAGTAAAGTTGAAAAGAACAAATGGAGGAAGGAAAGGTGGTGTGAAAAGAGGATGTGGCAGCTCTGGGGGTGTTAAAGAATGATTTCAGATATGAAAGAAGGTGCAAAAGAAACACGAAGGAAGATAAAGAAAGAATGAATGGACAAATGGAAAGAAAGTCTTATCAAGGAAGAGAAGAGGAAAGGAAGAAGGAAAGTAAAAGAAATCAATAAAGGGAACAAGGAAGGAAGAAAAGGGGTCAGGAAGGTGAATTCCAGCACATGAACACTAAATGTCTGCCCTTTCTCTCAGACTCCCACTATCAGGCTCAGACACTTTGGTGGATTCAGTCCCACAACTTTGCAACCAAGCTCACATGTTTTTCTTGGATACATATTTTTTGGACTCATTTCCTGAAGATCCACATCCCTTTTACATGATGCCCAAGGGGGAAATGGGGCTCAGCTCCCCATGAGGGGTGAGGGAGATCAGGGGCTAGGGGGAGAAGCTCGAGGGGCTCTGCTTGGAGGACAAAGAGGGTCCTTAACTGGATGTCCTGAGGAGGACTCAGGCAGGATAAATAAACATCTGTAGATGATGTTTAGATATCTGTTAGAGTGTGTTTAGATCTCCTGGCTGAAGGCCGGGAGGTCAGCTTTCTGAATCCTCGCTTGAAGAAAATGTCCTACTTCTGAATATCTTCTGGTTGACCACGGTGAATCAATGGACATAAAATCATATGGTGAGAGTAACAGGAAAAGAAAAACAGGTGGAACAACAGCATATGGAAAAGGTATCTAACAGAGATGGGGAAAAACCTTCAGCCATACTTGGTACTTCATGATCTCCTCTATTTGCAACAAGTTCCTCTGACTCATCCGCCTGAACTTTCTCATGTGTGAATAGAGGAAGATGAAGTAGAGGGATAAAAACAGATGACGTTTGGACAAACAGCCAGTTCTTGTCACTTGCTTTGTCTTCTGCTGCTCTGTGTTTAGCCATCCAGCCCACGGGGATTTAGCTGCTTTGAGACCAGTTTATATTAGAATTAATGTGTTTAGACTCTGAACTAATTTCTGCATGTGTCATTTCTACGAAGCACGTGCACACGCATGTGCCAGAAGTCTGACAGCATCCAGACTGGAGAGAGAGGGCTGCTAATGACCAGTGGTTAGACCGTGTACGTGTGTGTGTGTGTGCGTGTGTGCGTGTGTGTGTGGGTGAGAGTCTGTATGCATTGAGGGTGTGTGTTGAAGATCAAGACTCAAGGGGGGGATCCAGGGCTGAGAACAGAACAGCTTGGACCTCCAGCTATCCCAGGGGTCTCTGGGGCCCGACACCTGTGCTATTGCCTCACATTATAAGAATGAGACGTCTCAAGTCATGTGTTTCTAAACAGGACACAGCTGCAGCTTGTGTGTATATACATACATGTGTGTGTATGTGAGAAACAGCAAATATGGCGCATAGTCTTAAATGAGGTGTTGCCCTCACCTCAGAGACCAACCACCTGTGTGCCTATATTATGTGTCTGCATGTGTCTGAGCATACGTCTGTAATGAAGTCCATCATATGTGTGTTGCCTCTATAATCCCACTGATACATTTATCACTGTGATCATAATGTTATTACAGCTTCCATATAGTGGATCGCCCAAAGCGCAGTGACCTCCTGTTTACAAAAGTCCACCAAGGAACTTTCCTTTTCCTCAATGAAATGGTTCTCTGACGTTGCACATTGCACTCAAGGGCACAAACGGCTGTATATTATATATGGAGTGTGACAGTCTGTGGGGCCACAGGAGCTTTGATGAAGTGTGAGAAAGTTTTTTTGGCAATTTTTTTCTTTTTGTGTATTTTTTTATTAGAACTTTGCTGAAAGTAGTTTCACTAATGAAAAACTTTTAACATTAAAAACATCACCATGGGGGTAGAAATTAAAGTACAATCATAGATTCAATGCTACATTGTTAACTGAGTTAATAAACAGAAAACTAAAATTTAAAGTTTCTCTCTAGCGCATGGTTGAGCGGTGGAGGGATAGTGCGCTTATAGATGGCTAACGATTAGCGTCTCAGGAAACATGGAGAGATTGTGCCATAAATGTTTGAGCCTGAGCAGATTGAGTTTAGGAGTCTGTTGTTCACCAAGAATGATGACTTGCGAGCATGATGACTTGTACACTGTTGTGTAACTTGTTAGCTAGTAACTAGCAATTGTTGCCACAGTGTTAATGGTTATGCTATTGGTAACTTTTACTCTCTGTAATAGAAGTCCATTCTCCACTGGAGATTTCACATTTTTCAGTTTGAAGTTTTCTTTTTGAAATGTGACATATTAAATCTAGCTTACCCAGATATATAACCTTCAGACTAACAAGCCTTAAAATGTATTTCACACACATTGTGTACTCGTGGGCTGGTGACATGACTGACATGGCCCAAATGGGAATCTAAGGTGGGTGTCTGCATGATCGTTTCCAAAAGTATCCATTTCTACCTGTTCAGACAATAATGCACCCCCGGATCTTCTAACTGAAACAATGTAAGCAGGGTTTTTGAAAGTCTTTTTTGCTTTATACTCTAAAAGACCAGAGTAGTGTTAACACCAGGCATTAATGTTGTAAAAATTATGGGTTTTCAAACAGAAATGTAGTACTGTAGATGTACTATCACTCAAATTGTTAAAATTCAAATAGTTTTTACCAATACAAATGGGTAAAAGTTACAACAACACAAACCAAGGGGAATAACCCAGCTTTCTAAACCCGATTTATACTGGATGTCATTGCCCAGCTGTGAGCTTGGCCCTGATCTACATGGCAGCCATTAACATTAGTGTCAGGGATACCCATGTAATCCCCAAGGTCTCTTTCTGCAACCAATTTTGCCAGCCTGGAAAAGTTTTTCAATTTCCCACATAGGGATGCAACTCCCACTGCCATTCCAGCTGCAGCACACATTCCTGGCTAGTCTGCAAGGGACCGAATCAGTGCAAAGGTCCATGCATGTACTGTACACGGTTTACTGACTGACTAAACTGTCTCAGGCGACTATCTTGAGTACACATGTATAATACATCGTGTTGATAATACCAATTCCAGTAATTTGTAAGGAAAAAACATTAAGTCACACGTCATACAACATTTCAAAATGACAAAATTACTGAGTGCTGAGCAAATGTTGTGCAACTGCAATGAGAGGCCTGATCCTTGCTCCTGAGAGAAAAGGCTACACAGAAGACAGGTCTTTCTCAGAAAAGTGGAATAAATATGAGAGGACTTAGAGGAGATCTAATTGTTTCCTTTGCAGCCGGCCCCTGATGTAGGTTTCACAACAAGGTCTGATGGGGAACACATGGCGTTGGTGTGGTGACCCACAGCTCTGGTCACATTTTTCCTACAGCCTTCTTTGTCGACCATAATGCTTCCCGACTCCTGTCTGCAAATCAAACGCATGCATCCCAGAGGATTTAAAGCTTCAACACGTTATTAAACCCAACTTTCCCATTGTGTGCATACACAGCGGACAGATTTGATTAATGTTGAATACATTGTTTGTGTGTCCATTTTACTTTTTTAATGAGACAGACTGTGAAACAGATCCAAATAGTGAGAGAGGGAGTCCAAAAAAAAGTAATGAGGAAACAGCTCCAGAAATAGGGGGAAGCTTGTTAGGACACATAAAAGCAGCTCATTTTTCTTATTTCTTAATGATCCTGTGATAAATTTGCATGATTTAGAGCCTTGTGAGCCAACAATCTTCAATTCTGGCCACATATAAAAGAATATCTCAGGCTAATTCTGCTCATCTTGATTTTTCTTCACTGTTTGTCCTTGAATACACTCAGGCCACGTGCTCTAGCTAATGATAACATAGTCAGGCTACAGATAGCTACACGAGGCCAGCGTCTATTGTCTAAATAAACACAATGTCTCACAAATACAGGAGAACCACATGACTCTAGTGAGACTAATGAAGGCTAGGTAGCCTCAAAATGATGACCGCATCAAGGTCATTAACTTAAAATCAAGGACAGAGTGACAACATTAAAATTGTTTCTTGTGCATCTTTTTACTCCCTCTCCCACATACACATGAATCCATCCAATCAACTGTCAATTCCCTAAATAATTGAAAAGCAACTTCTCATTTCTTATGGCTTTTTTGTCAACTGTTGCTAGCAAATCTTACCAGATGTTATAAGATATAACTAGCTAGCTTATTAAGCTAATGTTACCTGTCATTTGGTTAAAAAGAGGTCAGATATTCACGTAATATTTGCTATAAGACTGCAAAAGGCAGTAAGATTTGAGCATTGCTCTTATTTTCAAACAACATCTTTCAGCTTAAACAAGATAATGCTTTTACAATGAGTAATATCAGTGTTTATTTAATTTTTTTTTAACTTGGGTTGCCTGAGTATCATTCCTTCCAATTTCTAAAAAGAGGTGTACAGAGACGCTAATGTTACCTTTAAATACACTGGAAATAAATTGGAAAGTGTCTAGTAACACCTATTAACACAGAAACAGTTTTTATGCTACTGAATTGTTGGGAGTAATGCTGAGTTAATTTGTTACATCACGTTTTCTAGACAGACGTGCTAATGCTAGCAGCTTGCATTCAAGCAGACACACTTTTTAATTATTTTTTTACCCTCTTTTCCCTTGGTTTTGGTAAGCCAAAATCAAAATCTTAAACGGTCCAAGACAGGCGTCCTGTGTCCATAGTTACGGTTGCTAAGCTATGATTAGACAAAACTGTTTGGGGGAGGGGCTGGGAGAGGGACAATAATCTCTTACATGACTTAAGTACTTGACAATTACTCCATCTATAATGATGGTAAATGCCCATTTGTGTGTGTTCTTTTATGTCTGTGTATGTATGTGTGTGCAACAGTGTGTGTGTGTCTTTTAAAAAGAGATGCTCCTTTGTCCACAACAACAATGGCCCCCTTATTCCTAAACAGCACCCATCATCTTAAAATGAGAGACTGTGCCTTTTATAGGCTCTTAAAGCCGGACCACATCTGGGTGTCGGATGGCAGGTCAAACTCGGCTTTGACAGCAACAGAAAAAAAAGACAGACTGGGAAAAGAGTTTCTTTTGATTGTGGAGGCAGACGAAGATGTCACTTTAGAAATATGATAAGATCTTGTGATGTTCATTTTATAGATCATGAGGAACATTTTTGTGTCTGAAAGATGTGCCATATGAGTTGGTCTCTTGTTTTCCATCCTTTAGTGAGGATTTTTTGCAAACACACACAAACATGCTAAACAAAAATGCTAAACTTTTCCTCATGACAATGCATCTAAAGAGTATGAATTATTTAAAAGGGGTCACTCATAGTAAAGAGTGGAATATCACTACAAGTCATCTAAGCTGGATCCTTTATGCATCTTTCAGCTGTCTTGTTTTTACTGCATATTACTATTTTAATTCAATTTTACTACTCTGATTGATGTTTTTTCCCAGACGCAGCTGTTTTTGGCAAAATAAAGAGAAGGTCTAATAAACCCTACACTACTCAGCACCAAACAGCAGAGAGACAAAGGACCTGCTGGATGTGTTTATACATTAGGACACTGTTTGCTTTGCACACCTTAATAAAACAGCTATATGAAAATGTTGAACTGGTTAAAATTTTAGAGCTGTGAACTCTTTTAGTTTAGAGTCTATGAGGAGTAGAGAGAAACACACGAGGAATGTGTGAGGACTGATTTAATAGGGTAGGTAAGAGTATTATTTTCTGGGCAAATCTTCAATGACTCACTTATTTTTAACAAGTCCTCCCAGTGGCTCAGATAGCTTTAAAATCCCAAATCCATAGCAACAGCTACCGTCCCATTCCTTACCTACTTTAGGCTGGTACATCACGCATGAACACACACAAACAGCTGGTTACTGTTTGTCTGAGTGCCTCTTCAGATCTTTTCTATTGCTCCTCAGTTTTTCATACAGGACATAGCCAGCCCGTAAAACCCAATAATTTCTTCTTTTCAGAAATCTTAAGAAAGGGAAATCCTCTCATTCAAGAGTTTTAGTGATAGGGCAGGTTTTGGCCTCCCTCCACTCCCTTTCACTCACACACACTCACACACACACACATTTGTCATCATTTTTCTTCCTTAAAAGGCTCTGTCAAGGTCAGGGTCAGGGGAGCGGACGACATGAATGGATGAGGCTCCTGATTGGAGTTGTGGTTTACGTAGAGAAAACTGCCATTACACATTATCCCTTCTGCTGATATGTGAAGCTATGACAGGTCTATGATACAAACCTGCATCCTGTAAGTGCCTTTTAACCAGTTCAATAACTTATCACTCCTTCTACTAGCACACAGTTTGTTTCCATCAAAGAATATGAATCATATTGGATCAAAACAGCTGGCCATCAATGCAAATGCAGAGGACTTCAACCTTTCTTAAGTTCAAGAGTTATAAAGATTTTTTTCATATGAACAATGGTGCACACTAAGATATATCAAATGTGAAGTCAAGTCATTAAAATTACGGGGTCAAGAAAAGATCATATTTTTGCTTTAAATACCCTGTTGGGTTGCTACAAACTCATCTGGAAAAATGATGCAGATTTCTTTGAAATAACTGGTGTTGTCGCTTCAAACAGGGCGGACTCTTTAAAAAAACCCTGATTTGTCTCTTGAAATGTTTGCAAAGATGTCTCAGACAGTTGTCTGCTGTTATGACAGCACCATCTGCTCTGTATTCCCACCTCTATGTTATCTGAACCATGTCAGTTTAAATGGGTTTGTATAAACACTGAATGATACAAAGGAAATGTAACAATTTAGCGTATTTGTGGGTTGCGAAACTGTACAGAGTCAACATTTCAGTCAGGTGACTGTGCTAAAGAAGCCTACTTTGCAGATACATCAATCCATCAATACTGTCAGGTATAAAATGTGCATGTCCAAGTTAAAAAAGGTTTTAAGAATCTCAGAAAAACAACTTTGCTTCACCACGATTGTAACACAAATTAGTTTTGGCATTTGTGTTAAAAAGGTTTTCATATGGCAAGGGGTTGTAAAATGTCATCAGTGCCTACAGGTAATGATCCTCAAAACAAAGCCAGAACCTGGAAACCAAAAGCCTCTATCCTTTGGGGCGAATATATTCTGAGGGCTCTTTGATCTTTTCCAAATCTACAGCATTCCTCTCTGTGGCGCTTTCCTGTCCACCAAGCAGACAGGAAAATACATGGTAGTCATGGGGACAAAATGCGAATTTAGGTATATGGACTTGTTTTCATGGAACAAGGAAATCTCTGCCATTTATAGCTACATCCAAACACACAGACGATCTTGTTCCCACAAATACAGAGATCAGTGGACTGTCATTGTGCTGAGCTTCCTGAGATGTGTGTCATTTCCTGTTTTACATCAGCTGTGGCAGCTTTTCCCATGATGGAAAGGACGGCATCGCTCCATCTGCATAGTGTCTGTAATGGTTTCCCAACCACGTCCTCTGCTGTTCGCCTGTTGCTGTTTCGTTCTCCATGTTTTCTTTGTTCCTCACTTTCAGCTGAACAGGATGACTTGAGACCGTGAGCTCATGCAGATGAACACATTTGTTCTTCAAGCTGGAGTTGCACTTTTGCTATTAAAACCGAGCACCACTCCCTGTTTCTGAGAACTGAAAATGAAATGACTCTCAGCACAAAAGAGACCATTGATCTGTTGATTTGTTTTCTAGTGAGGATGCAGGCTGTCTTGTGGTCAGTCTCTAATGCCATGCTGTTTTATTTTTTTCTGCCTTTAATACCACACATTGCCTTGATTTACAACACCACCTAGCTTGCAAGACTTAAGATTCTTATTTTATTTGACCATATTTTATTGCCTTTTTCTTAGGGATGCCAACTCTACTGTGTGATACAAATTGTGTTTCAATTGTGTTTCAATTCATGTCATGTGAACTACTTCAAATGTTTTGTCTGCTTTTTTTCCAATTAGCCAATTAGGGATGCTTCTGCTTCTTTTTATTACCAATGTCAGGAGTCAATCCGGTTACGATCCGGTAATAATGCAGAAGAACAATGAGGACATTTGGGAATGTGTTATGGGGAGCTTGATATATTTCTGCACGCCTGCAAAGTGCTCTGTCTGCCAGGGGAGTGGGTGGTTAGGCCTGCCAGATCCACTCCCACCATCGACACCCCCAACAGCAGAAAACTCATTAAATTAATATATGTAGCCCCCACCAACAATCTGTTTCATTCTTTCTCTCTCTCTCTCTCTCTCACGCTCTCTCCGTCTGTCTCTCGTCTCTGTCCGCATTTCTATCCACACTAATCATCTCAGTTTCCCTGTCATGGGGACTCTGGGAAAATGAAGCATGGGAACTGTAGCATTCATTCATGAAGCACCTCAAGTGACCCCCTTGTCCACATATAACATAATCCAGTTCCCTTTTACTTCTGCATTACTCATATTTTATGTTTTTTATTCTGTATAAGAAAAAACCCTGGCATTTGCTCTTTAAATTTGCCTTAACTGAACTTTTGGCCTCTAGGGGGCAGCACAACAAACTGTTAAAAAAACAACATCTATTATCTTTAATGAATTTACAGCCATATAATACAATTAAATTAAATTGCTTTCATTGACTTAATAGGCAAAGAATCTGCACACTGGGATTTAGTAGGGGGTGGTATTTACTTTTAAAATTGGCTTCCAATTTGCCACTAAATAAAGCAAAGAAGAAGAAGAAGAAGAAGAAGAAGAAGAAGAAGAAGAAGAAGAAAAAGACAAGCACAACATGCTGCTTAATTATTGAGCAAAAGAGGTATCAAATGTAGAAACACTGAGACGGATACGGATAAAAGGTCAGACAAACAGATTAAGTTGCTCAACTAAAAGAATCCTGCTAACATGTAGCGCAGTGACACCAAGCTCCCATATACTCATTAACAACCATCACCGGATCACCACAGCTGTGTCAAGTCTCAGCCAATCCCGACAGCTGCGAAGGATCAGTTCGACCCATTCAGTGAAGCGCTCATCACCGTGACTCTCCTCAGGGGAAAGATTTGGAGAGAGACAGACATAAAGTCAGAGAGACAGAAGGATGAAAACATCTGTGAGAATCCATCTTGGTTTCCATTGTGTTCACAAAGAAGTCCATCAGTTGTGTAATGCTTATACGTGAAAAATTGTGTTGGATTAAATTATGTGCTAGAGTCATAAGCCTTGGCACATTCACAGCTAAAATATGCACACAGCAAATCATAAACCACAAGTGACGCCAGCATCTTGTAAAGAAGAATCTAATCTTTCATAATGTGTGAGAGATGTTTATCTTCAGTAGAACAGATGGGTGGAGGATGTTTGTATGTACTTCTACCAAGTGCAAATGATTTCAAAGTCTGACTGCGTAATGACAGCTCTTTATTCGTCACCATCATTGTGTAACTAAATGAATGAATCCTTTCCTGTAACTGACACAGAGGAAGACTGAGCGGGAGCAGAGGAGGCAGAGAAAGGTAGTCTCTTGACCCCGTCGGGACTTTTGCATCCTTAAGATGTGGAATGTGGAACTTCCTCTTTCTGTCTCTCCACGCCTCCTGACAGGGTTTCCTGTATCCACAGAGTGCGTAAATGTCAAAGGTCAGACCTACTGTAAATTCTCAGTGCAGGGCTAAAAACATTTGTTAGGCCATTCCTGCATTTCTGAGGAAATTCTCCCCCTCGAGCTGCCCCTTTGCAGTAAGTGGGGAGTTTTATAAGAGTGCATATCAGTCCTTGAGTTTATCACATCGCACCACCTGAACCGGGAGATTTATTGTTCCTTTGAACACCCTGTAATAGATAAGAGAAACAACTGGCACTGGCCAGTTTATGCTCTGCAGAGTTTGCCTTTAAAACAAACAAAAGGTAGTTTAAAACTTTAATGAGTCTTCACAACATCAGATTTTCCCTACATAATTATTGTGGTCTAAAGATGATGATGTTATTGTCATATTAGAAGAAGTTATGAAAAAAATTGTTCCCAGCCACTAATGTTGTTTAATGTCTGTCTGTCTCTTTTTGGCCAAATGATCTACAGTGTAATAAGCTGAAGATAGCCTTTTACCATAATGGCAGAATTGTATAAAAATGAAAAATTCCACTTAATTTTTTCTGCTTTATGGCAGGAGGCTTCTAACATTAAGCTGCATTACCTCAATGATCAGAGGGCAGTTTGATGATCTTTTCAGCTAGTGTCTGAAGCGAAAGGCCTTTAGTCATGCAAAAACAATGGTCAATCACTCTAAGTTTGTTTTTTCAACATGTTTAGTCTATGTCTGTCTCTCTATTTCAAACTGTTCTCCCTCTCTCTTCTTTTGGTCTTATACTCCCATCCCTAAATGGGTCTCCCACACTCCAGGCATCACGAAAAGTGTGATAAGTATTTCCAACTAATGAGTTTCAGCAGCACAGTCCTCCAGGTGGCTGAAAGCCGAGGTCAGACTCATATATTCACATGATCTAACACAGAGGCTCCTAAATGTTTCCATGCCAAGGCCCCCAAATATTATTAGCTTACAGCCAGTGCTGCCCTTTTGCAAAATGTCTATTGACAGTACTATGAAGGATGTAAACAAAATAAACAGGAAAAAAAACAAAACTGAATATAGCAGTGAATACATAATTTGTATTTGCTGCCTCATATTGTAGATTGTATTTTGATGATGATGATAATTGAATTATTTTTTTTTGAGAATTAGCTTTTAGCATTTACCTCATCTTCCCTCAAATTCACTGAGGTGCAACTGCTGCCTCCGAGTGGTGGCCCCTTACTTTGAGAACCATAAGTCTAACATATGTGCATTGCATTGTTGTGACACTTTTCTTGCAAGAATGATTTAGGCCATGATCACGTATGACTCTGCTTTATGAAACAAATAAAAGCAGGATGCACTGCAATATTCTAAGTTTTTCTTAATGTCAACAAATTCCACAATAAACCCAAAACCAGCTAGTCCAGTCACTTAATCATACCTCTAAATACTAATACATTTACCAGTCTTGTCTGTGTCTGTCAACCTCAAGCTCATTCACCTTAACAGAAGATGCATTTTTTTTTTAAATGAATCAAAAACATGGTTTCATTTTTAGAAAAAAAAGGCAACATAACCTCCTAAGTCAGCAGATTTTGTTTTGTTTTGTTATGTTTTCTAAAGCAAACATTGCTCATACAGGAATAAACTGTGAATATTCTGGGAACAGTTTCAGTGGTGGATGAATAACCAACCCAGCATAAAGTGTGATTCTGACTTTTACAGCAGTTGAGACGATACTTGTGAAAAGACTTGAGTCACCACTGATTACTTTAGGGGATTTTGTTGACAATACAAAAAACACAGAATAACACCAGCCTTCGCCTTTAAATACGTGAATGTGGGAGCATTTAAATTATGAGATATGGAATGATGAAACTATAAGAAGCTATTAGATTTCCTCTGAGTTCTGCTAATTGTTTCTTTATTATCACATTGTGCAGCGTGAGAAAGGCTGAGGTATGCAAAACTCGAAGCATGAAAATGTGAACTAGTTAGGAGGAAAGTATGCACTGTTAGCAACCGAGATACTGAAATTAGAAAGCCTCATATGTGATTATGGCCTTATTTGGTATTTGGATTGAAAAGCAGGAGGTAGAGCTGGTGAACAGAGGGAGAGAAAAAGAAGTGGAGGGGGGCGGGTGTGTTTCAAACAGTAGTCACTTTCAGGGGCAGTCAGTCAGGGACTTACCCTGGCACCCTTCTCTGGGAAACATTGACAGCCTCCGCTGCAGTCTCTTCCTCCACAGGGGCCGCTGTGCTTCTTCCCACCCTGTCAGACACAAAAAACAGACAACTTGAAGGTTAGATCTGGGCTGCTGGAGGCAAGGTTACAGATGTCAAATACACAGGAAACTTCAACTTCTAATGCACTGGATGGGACGCAGTGGGGGGTTTCTGTTGTGTACTGTAGGTGTTTGTTTACACTGGTTTGTGACCTCACTTGTTGTGTACGCTTGCCTCTCTGTTGCTTGTGGAGGACTGTCTTCTGCAATGTTGTATATATCTGTCTGCTGTGCAAAGAGGATACATTGGATGTGGCTCAAATGACTCACAGTAGAGACATAAATGTGTCTATTAAATTCTTTTTATCCGACAAGCAAAGTCCAACTTCTGACAGAGACAAATTGTCTCTGGACGTCTGCATACCAACAAAACCACCCACCATCACTAGCTGATCTGTGCTAGACATGACAAAAGCACACACAGGCAGCGAGGGGTCAGTGTGGACACGACATGATCAAAGAAAGCAGTCATACAAACGGGGTTTCCCAACCCACAGGTCAGAGGTGTGAAGGCCTTGAACTGGCTGAGATAGCTGGAGACATTAATAAAGAAGGAATGGATTACTGGAGAACTTTTATGTGGTGTTTCAAATAAAAATCACATGCAAAATCCAATTAAAACCTTCGCTGTTCAGATCTTGTGCCACAAGCACATTTTTCACTCATCAGAAGCAGAAGCAAAACAATTTCAAGTTTGAGCTATCTTTAGACAAAACACAGCCTACTGGGTGCCTCACCTTAACCCACATTGCTGCAGAACAGACATGCATTAATATATTAGCTCAAATTTATTGCTTGAATTCAGATGTTCTTTTAATAGATCTGAGGTTAATCAGCAACTGTTTACACCCTCCAGCGCTGTTTCCATGCTCATTTAGATTCATGAGTGGAAACAAAGCGTATGCATTTACTACTTCCATTGAACTTTCACAGTGGTGCCTAAGAGTAAATAGTAAAAAACATACACACTAAAGATAGAGTTTATTCTGCTCCAAGTTTCCGAGGTTCTTGGAAACTGGATGAAAAGGCTCTTCAGTGGTCTTTCAATCAGCATATTTGAGTGAAACTTTGACTATGGACATGCAGAGAGGCTGCAGACATGCTGCTTTTATGGCGTCATTCTCCTCTCTCCACCTACGTCCTCCACCTACACAGCCATACCATAGCCTGCTTAGGCAGCAAATGCCTCAATAGCCTCTCCTCTTTCTTGTTAAAAAAAGTCTAAAGGGACACTTTCTGGCCAGTGGCAACAAAATGGCAGATTAAGAATCAGAATAATTCTCCCTCCTCACTTTGACAGCAGATCACAGTGGTCTCTCTCTCTCACAATGGCCACATTGAGACCCTCCTAACACACAAAGGCCTTCTTTTACGATAGAGACGCCGTCCTTTAATGTTCCCCTATCTCCACAACACAAAAGACCCTCTTCCCCTCGCTTATGGAATGCACAAGGCTGCATTTTTTTGGTTAACTCTCAGTGGATCTGAGGGGTTCCTTTCAAATCACTGTTTGATATAGCTAGACATGCTGTGATGGGTTTAATTTAGCCTGCACGCTATGGGGGCACACTCACTCTGTCCACAAACAGGATTGTTTACTTATATCGCTAATTTTAAACTGGCAAAAAAGGGTGATACACAAACCAAACATCCACTGTGGGATAAATACCTTTAAGATATTTTTAGTTTCAGGCAGGGAGACTGAAACAGAAGGTCATATCATCCTAATAAGGATGTAACAGTCACGGCATGACCTTTCTCCACCTTCAGGTGGAAGTCCAAAACACAGACAATAGACAGCGTCATCTCCGCACAGACACACAAAGGAGAGGCTCCCATAAAGCCAATTACACGTTCTGGACAAATGCGCCGCCAAAATAGCTGATAGCTGTTTCAGTAGAGGACAATAGGTTTGAGCTACAGTATCCTGTTTTCTCCAGCCACTGTCACAACGACCCACTCTTTGTCACATCACCTTTTCCACAGATACTGTTAGAAACACCTGTTGCTCCATTTATTTACATAAGTGCAGCAAAGCAATAATGTGTATGATCATCACATATATACAAAAACAGGTCAAATGATGAAATTGTTTGGATTAAAAGTTTTGCTGTCTAACAGTCTTTCTTCAGGTACTTTCACGCCTGTAATTGAGTTCATTTTGTCCCGACCAAGGTAAAATACACTGTTACATTTTGGCTCTGGTCCAGCTGGTTTCTGCACTGACAAATAGACCAGAAGTGGTGCACCTGCATTATATAGATTTTCAGGTAACTTGTGGATTGGATAGTTTTCTAACATTGAATCATCAGATAAAAACATCAAACCCAACAGGCTAACCTAAAGTACCAGAATTGATACAAACATTTTGGCTGGTAGTAAAACTGTTCACTAAACTCTGTCATGGAAGAAGTAGGTGGACAAAGGCTGCTTGAAAAGACTGATGTCGGTCTGCTACCAAATGAACAAAACCACAGCTGTAAAAACCACCTAAAAATATTTTCAGACAAAAGAAAGCAGGTCAGAGAGAGAGATTTCAACCCTGTACCACACTGGATCAAGAGCCATGGACCCAGCAGTTGCCAACATCCTAAAAAATGCAACAACAGACAAGATGAGACAAGAGGAATCCGGACCACCTAAACACCCCAGCGTGGGGTCCTACAGACTACTGCCATAAATCTGACATGTATGTAAAACTACAGAGACAGAAGAGAGGCTCAACATGCAAACCTGACTGCTTTACCAGACTCAACATTTCATCTGTGAGCCAAACTGACACATAAAGCGGCAGCAGATGCACTGCAAGGATGATGTTCATTTCCGCTACTGAAGCACAGATGAGCTGATGTCATCCTGCAGTGTCTCCCACTTTGTTATTAAGAATAAATAAATAACATCTCTATAGTTTAGAGATATGAGAGCATATTCTTACAGTGTATATGATAGAAAAAATGGCCATAAACCAGGTCAGTTCCTCGGATCTGGTTTACAGAGACCATTCATCTGGGGCTTCTCATTTACAGTAGTGTTGATCTTCTTTTACATCTTGTGAACTACCTGCAGGAATGCAGGGATTCCTCTATGATCATCTTCTCTACTTCAGAATTATAATCACATACAAAGACATGAACATGCTTTCCACAAACAACCCCAAACACCTCTCTATGTATAAAATAAACTGTGCATTTGTATACAGGACTCAGACCAGACATATGTGGAGAAACAAAATGTTCCATGGAGGACAAAGCAGAAAAATAGGCCAAGCCTGTTCAAACAGCAGCATGCTGTTTTTCTCTTAGAGCCAACGTAGGGACTCCTGAGCCAAAACAAATCTTATTCTTCTTTTGCCAAGTTCCTCAGTTTTGAAGGGTGTGTATTGAGTTTATCCATTGCTGTAAGCAGGGCTACGAGAAGAACTTAAGTGTAGATGTGAAAAACAATTAAGGGATGTTTCATCAGGCGGAAGTCTACCATTTCCCCTAAAGAAACACTTAAAGGAATACACTTGTTTGTTGTCTCAGAGTTCAGAGAGTTCGGCCAATTTATGTTGTCCACATGCCTACACCCTGTGTATCTGCAGAGGTGTCTTTTATAAATGCGAGCCATTAACATCCATTTTTGTGTTTTCTGTCCACCAGATTTTTGATGGTGCTTCCTTGAATCACATACTGATGTGCTTTGTTAACCTTAAGTCCGAGTTCTTGGAAGTGGTCAGATTAATGCCTTTCCTAATAAGGAATGTTGTTTTTGTTGCCTCCCTGTTCATAATGGCTGCACTGATATCTCACACCAAATGTACACCAACTTCTCCATTATATGATATAGTAAATATAATAAAACCACCAGGGTCAACAGCACTCTTTCTCACACTCACACTTTTCTCACTTATTCTCATTTTATTCATGTAAGTAGAAAAAGAGTCATATGTGTCTTTGTGAATAGAGACAGGTAATGAAGCGAGCTCTAGTTAACAGTTGTGCGCAACTTATTGGAAACATCTGTTGTTATTATGCAAAAACAAAGTACAGTGATGACAATGAGACAAAAATGCACAGCCCTCCCCTGCTGAGTCCACTGATTTCTGTGTCAGGAGATTTCCATGTTTATTGTCCCACTTCTAAAAGGGCATCTTACTGAGTCAAAAAAAATAAAATACTGTAACACCAGACTGTTTTCTTACTATTTGCAGGTAATAATTAAGTTACTCAGCATGTAGTTAACTCCTCCTCACTCAGAAACAGAGAGTTACAATTACAGCAAACAACCTGCTTCACTTTTACAGAGGATACACAACAAAAGAATTAAGACACTTTAGTGGCTGCTGGTCAAAAGTTAAATTGCTATGTAAGAACTTGTTTATAAAAGAGGGGTTTGATAGTTTTTTGAAACAGACTTCAATGCTTTGCTGAGAGTTAGATGGGAAGATTAACACTTTTGCATGGAGTATGTGCAAGGATTATGAGGCTGCTGTCAGCAGCTGGTTAGCTGCGCTTAGCAACATCAGGGAACACCTAACCTGACCTGGCTCTGCTCAAAGATAACAAATCAGCACATCAGCACTTCTTAATCTCACATATTGGTTTAACCTGTGCAAAAATAACTAGAGAGTAAAAACATCAATATGCTCTTTTTCCAAGGTATTTTTGTGACTGACTCTTACTTGAACTCTCTGCTTGTTGCCTGGCAACCTACAGGCAGTGGTGATAATTTTGGTAAAGATTTCCCAATTAGTTGAAAATTGGTCGAGTCAAAACAACAATACTAATAATCAAATATTGTTTAATTCCATGTATACTAACTTAAAATAGACATGAAACTGCTAAAACTGTTTATGTGTCCAAAAATATCAATTAAAAAAACAACAGTAAGTTAATCAAAGATGATTTTCCTCTTCCTTTTGCCTTGTAGTTCAGGACATTTTTAACTCATAAGTGGGAAAAAACAATCTCCTTTAGAATTATGGGTGGTTCTTGCACAAATGCAAAAAACAGATTTTTGTTTTTTCAGTACGAACTAAATGTTTTTGTTTTTGCCTCCTACCCATGGTTCACTGAGACATCTCAGCATAGTGTGTTTTTGTTGACCAATAGTGTCAAACTTATAGGAATTTTCATTAACAGTGCTTTAGAAACTATGAGCACTTTTTCAGGTCTGCGAAGTCGAATATAAATGAGTATAAATGATTTCTGCTTGATAAATGACCTTTAAACCTGCCATTGTCAATCTATATTCTAACCAACTAATCTTTACTCTGCGTGCTTCTTCAGTATTTATGTGATATCCAGCATCTTTAGTCCCAATAGTAGTTGGTTGATGTAGATTTTAGTGGTCAGCCTGACTCATCGTGGTCGTGTTTTATCCATGTAGTTTTTACATCGGGTTTACCACAGACACAACCATTTCCTCAGGCTTTATGTCAATGGCAAATGGAGCCAAAATCAACACAGCATCTCAGTCAGAAGGACAGGATGATGACAAGACCAAAAGGGGAAAAAATGCAGCCCAAACAAATTAGATGTAAATTATAAATACAGATGCAAAGAAATAACTATAAATGGAATCTGTAAAATGCCTGGTGAAGCTTCTGCCCAATGAAACAAAATCCCAAACAGGGTATAAAACACACACACTCACACACACACACACATACATATGGAGAAAAAGAGAAGAAGACAGATGGAGTCCAAGATGTCGACACACAGCTGTACATTCCACATCTCCCCCGGTAAATTACACACTAATGCATTCAGTGATCCCCACAGATTATTAACATACTACGAAACATGGTCTGGAAATGTGTGTAATAGCCTTGATTTAAAAGACTGTCATCGAATTGACACACAGGAGTGTGTTTCAGAGGAAGTCAGCAAAATTCCCGTTTTTGTCAGTGATTTTTCTCATGAGAACACTGGTTTTTGTTTGCACATCATAACAAATGTTTAGGACTTTTCATTGGACACAATATTCAGCAAAGACAGAATACTATTTCTCATTTGCTGTTGTTTAAACATCCAGATGTTAACAGATCAACTCTGATGTCACACAAAGATCTTACAGCCATCACAAAATGACAAACTGCCACTTTGAGATGGTTTCTTAGTTTTCACACATGAAACGACAAAGTGAGGCATAAACAGTGTTTGTGTGGGACCCCTTCCTGTGTTTGCGGTATCAAATGAACAGAGATCACAGACTTTTGCATGTCAGGTCACTGTTTGATCTGCGATTGGTGGTGACACACATGGATCCCTTCAGTAATTCACACTATGGGGAGGACAACACGGATGAAACTGAGCAGATGGAAGTAAAACATGGCATTTGTGGTAACAGTAATAAAGAGTCTCAAGACTACCAGAGTTAACAGAAACCAAAACTCACTACAGGAAAACCTGTGGCCATAAGTGGTTGATTTGTGGGCTGTCTGGCAGTTGCTGTTGCTCATCTTTAATGAAGAATCCAACCTGCAACCTTTCCACTTTGACCTCAGCCAAGAAGAACGTCTGATCTCGCTACACAAATTTGCTGATGTCAATTACCTTCTACAAACACTTGTCTCATACAGTGATCCCTCTAAAGGCTGCTGTCATCAGCATTTAACTTCAAAAGACATGAATAAACTAACATGAAGGCATTATTAACCTCTAGACTCCGGATTAAAGGGACAGGAAAACTATTGTATGATATAGCAGATAGGTGTAGGTGCCTGTAAGAAGCAACTCAAAAGCCTCAGGTTAATTTGAGGTCATCAGAGCACTACAACTGTAGAATTTTTAGAAAAAAATTCTAAAATTCAAGTGAGACCTGCATGGGAAGTATTACTAATACATAGGACGGCCAATTGTGTATGCACATTCAGCACTGCACAATGGTTTTTGTACTTTCGAGTTTCTTTTGGCAACAAAGAGAAAGTTCCTTTGTGAAAGGGAACAACTGCTTGAACAACGATGAAATTTCTCTCAGAAAGCCATCATTTTGCCGATGCACATCTCACCTTTTTTTACAAGCTTTGTCATGGAAATGTCCCCATGCTGTCGAGCAGAAGGAGCAATGTTGAAATACTCTATGTAAGTTATCTTTACCTTTAGCATCTGACTTGATTAGTTTCATTTTCTGAGGGTTAAAATGCAGCTGTATGATAAACTGATCCTAATGGATCGAAATCAGGAAGAGATCAAGATAACCTTGACTGCACCAGCAGTCATTGGCGGCTAAAGCCTATGGACTAACGTCTAAAACAGGTTATTCAAATGATCATTATTATCAGAAAATTATTATTTAGGAGATAATATTTAACTATATAAGTCATCTTTATGACTAGTTGCTAAGAAAGAATTCAGAAATATTGTTAAAATAATACATTAAGTGTGTTTTATCATTAATATCACACTTAACACTGCAGCTGCTGAGGCAACAGCAGTGAGGTTTAACAGACCACATGATTTAGCTCCAGACATCATACAAGTTTAAACACGTCTTAAATCTTAAACCACAGCTGAGCTGATGACAAAGCAACTGTCCCAAGTGTATCCTCAATACACAACAGACACACTGAAAGCATTTCCCTCCTCATGCAACATTTAGAAATGATGTTTGAACATTTTAAAGTTTTCTTCTTTCCCACCTTTTGCTGCTGCATTTCTCCTGATCAGTACAATGGAAAGAAACTAAAAAACACAACTATATATAAAAATGCAGATTAATAATCAGGGACATGCTTACAGAAGTTACTCTATAGTGCCACAAGTGGACCAGTGCAACTTTACAGTGTTAGTGTAGAATTGAGTCAAAATATAACTGACATTGATACATTATCCACTTAATCACTTTGTGTGTTTTGTGGGCATTTTGCATGTGTAAGTGTTTTTAAAAAGATTGTGTGTTTACATGTATACACTGCATGTCTGTTCTATTGTTGTTATCATGTGCAAAGTTAACAGCTGCTCCACTTCACAATACTGATGTGGACATCAACAAGTGAGTGCAAACCTGTTGAATTGAAACACCTGGCTGCAGTGTGTGTAACACATGTTTGTTGGAAACATGCAGCATGATATGTCTGAATGCGTATGTGCTCTACCTCTCCATGTCACTGGGTTTGTGAAACTTCTTTTACCAGATGGAAACCATCTCTGTAAAGGATTCCCTGTAAGCATGCAGCAAGTCAAGGTTCACATTTGTATCACAAGTTTACCAGAATGAAATATCTCAACGACTGTTTGATGGATTCCCATTAACTCTGACAGACAATCATGATCCAGAGGATTAACTGTCATATTTTTTGTCATATTACCTGTAACTAATGACAGCCTCAGCTTCCTTTTTTGTTGCAATTGGCAAATGTTAGCATGCTAACACATTTAGCTAAGACCATGAATTTTTTAAACAATCAGCTTAACATCATGTGAGCCTGTTAATTTTTTTCCTGAAAAGCTAATTCAAAACACTGCTGTAAATTCAACCTCCCAGCTGTTGGATGCTGTAGACTCTAACCATAATAAGAGTAATTAAAGATTTAGATGAGGATATTAGTGTGTTTGTTTCTTGTTTTTAGTAAAAAACATCCTTTTGTTTTCATGCAATCAGCTTTTAAAGACAAACAAGGGGCATTTTCTCTGTTTCCCTTGTGAAACAACTCAAATCTAATTACTTTTTTCATTGCAGAGTTTTTGCATAATTCAAAGTCTTTGTCCTCCCATTCACATGCCTTCTCCCAGCAGTTAGGCCAGCCCTGATGTAGTACAAAGCCTGTTTACTGTGAGGGTCTTGAACACTATCTGAATGCTTTTGCCACAGTGTTGCAGCCCCCGGTTTTTACTTGTAGCCACAGGGAATTTTGGATGTCATGAGGAAGAACTTTTTTGAGGATATTGTTTTTTGCTGCATAAAAAGAGGAAAGAAACATGTCTAAATGACCCCTGTGACTATGAGTGGGAGGGTATAAACATAAAACCGCAACTGTTTTTGTGTTTGAGTCTGTGACAAAATCATGCTGGTCACTGTTGCTGTCTGACCGTGTGGGCTGAAAGAAATGTTTCCCCCATGATAGAAATCAGGAAAATTGTGCCTGATAAAGCAGAAGACATGGAAACGCTTCATCACTATTGTACTTGTTCAACTGTCAATTCAGCTATTTTACTTATTTTATACACCTTATAAACAAGGTTCCCTTTTTTATTTTATATTTCAGGCTGGTAAAAGCAGGTCTTCGCATTAACTTTTTGGTTTACCAAAATACTGGCCACTCATTAAACTTATTAGCCTAAATATATCATATATGATTACATATATTAGTGACCATTAGTCCAGTTTTCTTCAAGTAATCTTTGAGCCTAAACCTAATTAAACCTCAACCAAAATGTCATCACAACATAAAAGTGCTGCTCAGTAATCAGAATAAAAATGTTTACATTTGAACAGCAGGTTTTCACACAGTTTGAGAAACTCGGAGTGTCCTGCTCATAGTTCAGTATTTAAAGCCATGCACAACACGAAGCTGGGATTTGGGCAGCAACACAGCCTGATGTCAGCACCATTAGCCCAGGAGTCAATCACAGTAGACAACAGCAGAGGAGGTGGTACCACGGTCTGGTTCAGAAATGTTTTAGTTGACTTGATTACTGGAGCAGAGAGCATCCAAACAGTCACAAGACTCTGTCTATGACTCTTCTCCACCTCTGTCACTGTTATTTCTTTGGTCTGTATTGGTTTGTAAAGTTTACAGATTGCAGTGCTGTTGCTCCAGCATTGCTTTATGTACACAGACACAGCTTGAAATTACAGGTGCATTTTAATGACAGAGTCTATATTTGCAAACACACAATCCCATCTGCCAAAGTGAATAGTAAGAGTGACAGTGTTTCAAAGCCAAAGCCTACTCGCACTTTGTGGGTGGGTGGGTGGGTGGGCGCAAACATCAAGCCCTGCATAAACAAAAATTACAAAAAAAAAAGAAACCCATCCAAACCAAATCAACTTCAAAAGTCAAAAGTAGGCCAGCATGTCAAAAGGGAGAGTTTATACTCTCTGTGCAGCTTTAGCTTCCGGCAATAGTCTCACATAGAATTGAATCAAATAATCAGATTCCAACTGTAAAACAAACACACTCACAAAACAGACAGAAACACACACACGTACATACATACATACTGTAGGTGGAAAAGCAAAACATCAAACATGACCATGTTTGTGTTGGCGTTGTTTTATTACTGAGGCATGTCTTGATTTAACACCAGATGTCCCAAAGGCCTCCATTACGGTGATAAGGGAAACTGTCGAGCAGGCCAAAATGGATCTCACAGATTTCTGCCTTGATATTAAGTGCAGTTTCTTTGCACCATTGCTTCTTCACAGATAATGCTGCTTCCTGCAACGCTGTCATCGACTTCCTGTTGAAGACTTGCATTGAGCCTGGTTTATTGTTACTATTAAATGTGTCGCATTAGTTCTCAAATATATGTACTGCACAAATACTGATAGAATTCACTATTTCTTGACACAAAGCCTACTGAAGCAGGTTTAAGTGACTTTATGGCCTGTATTCTGTCTCATTATTCATATTTTTTTAGCCATTTTTTCTTGTCAGGCACAGGATGGGAAGCCCAGAAGAGGAAGGAGGAGGGAAAATAGTAAACTGCAGAGATGGAGGGACAGGGTCACTCTGCTAAGAGCGGGACATGACTGTGAAGGAGAACATGAACTAGAGCAGAGGGACCTGAAAGAAGCAGGGCAAAAACTCCCACTGTGCTCCTCTGGCCGGGCTCCAGTGTAAACACAGCTCTGGTTTCTGCCCTGGGCCTGACACAGCTTTACCTTCCCTCTCCTTAACTGGCCTCAGGTCACACGGAGTCTCAACTCTATTTCCCAGCGGGCCTCACTTCGAATCAGTGCTTCCTGCTACAGTCCGGGCTAAATGGTAGTGGGATTAGGACCATCTCTGTTCTGGACATTAGTGCAATCCAACCTGTCAGACCTTGTTATGTTGAAAGAACTGTTGCTCACCCCTCTTAATCAGATGATCAATGACATCCAGATGGGAGGATCCATTCAGTAACAACTTGGACACCAGAGAGGCCTGAGAACACTTATGTTTGTTGTTTTTTACCACTTATGAGTTAATAATGTCCTCAAAGGAATCTAAATCTGTGGAGAGTCTTCCAAAATGAGGATTAAAAGGGTTAGATGTAGTTTTTCATGAAGTAACCCTAAAAATGACTGATTAGGTTGATCAGATGAGTATGAGTTGACTCCAGAGACAGAGAAGATGGAAACTGTATCTGGTTGATTATTTTTTTCACAGTAACAGAAACAAGACTACGAGTTTGTCTCCATGCTAGCAGTTCTGTGAGGCTGTATTCAAAGAGGTTCTTTGATCTGATTACTAATGGTAGCAAGCTAAAACACTCACAATCACAGTGTTAATTTTCCAGCTTTCAGCAGGTATCATGTTAACTGTATTTATTGTCTTAGTTTGCAAACATTGGCTAATTAATGTTAAGTACTGTATACTGTAGCAAGAGTTTCACGGAACATCTCACTATTTGACTAGTCAGCCGTCAAAACCACCTGTTGGTTTTGACTTTGTACACCATTGCACAATAATCTTTCATCTGATCGGTGGCAAAAAATGTGACAGGTGAGACAGGTGAGACAGGTGAGGTTGGTGAGAGTATTATTAGTTCTGTACCTAAGCCAATTTACTGAACACATTAAAATTTTAATCTTAAAAAAGTTATTACATTTGTTCCTCGAGGGGATATGAAAGTGTATTTCCAATTTTTTGACAGTCCATCTAAACGTTTTAAACATTTTGCTCAAAACCACAAATGTGAATCTGATGCTAGTGCCAGACGAAAAGTCTGAGGATCACCAAAATCATTAAGATTCACCCTCTGGGTGCCATTAAGGTTTATGCCAAAAAAGAAAAAAAAATCTCAGCATTCCAACCAAAAGTTTCTGAGATATCGCAGCCTGGACCGAAACAGAGGCAGACTGCCATTACCAACTCATTTACTCCTTTCTAAAAAAAGGATAAAGTCTGACGGGCATGAGGGAGACAGAGAGAGAAGATGAAATTGGACAAGGTTCGGCGACCACAAAGTGTGCATTTAACTTTGTTAATATTCTTCCCATGACAGGAAATAATTCAGTTTAATCAATTAGACCACAGCTGGGATAGAAATGAATGGTCTATGTCTCCAGTCCGTAAGAAAAAAATGTCTAAAGCTGGACAGTGAGATCATGGCCGAGATCTGACTTGATATGATAGCGCAGTGGTGAAATTATAGACGACCTACATACCACAGGATACAATTAGTTCCAGTCTACACATCAGTGCACAACAAAACAAGAAACGAATATCACAGACATCAAACTCATATAAGTGACTCCAAAATTCACTCACTGTGGGGGCACCTGTTGGAGCAGACAGTACATAATCTAACAGACCCAGAGTAACTTTGTGAGAAAAGGGGGGATGTATGGTCTTTGGGTAAACACAGCTGGAACAATCCTTCCATCTGAGCTCACTGAGAAAACTCACCTCTGCTGAGAAGAGACAGACGACCAGAGATGCACGTGTAGGAGGAGGACACGAGGGGGTAGGAGGTTGAAATGTGAGGGAGACAAGCTGAAAGAGGAAGAGCGAAAAGAGAGGGAGGACAGACCGTCTGCCAACTGTCCCTTTTCAGATGGATGGAGAGAGAGCGAGGGGACAGTGGACCAAGAGGAGATAGAAACCAGGGGCAAGAATGAGGCTATAAAAGGAAGTGAGGGACAGAGCAGCTCGGAGAGACTGAAGTCTGAGAGGACTGGGAGGACCAAGGCTGTGGAATTCTTTCAGCAGAGTCTGATGGGACCCCTGTGTCCCCCCCATTAATCACAAGAGGGGGAGTAAGGGCAAAGGACAGGGGCGGATATATACAGAGCAGATATATACAGAATATACAGCAAACAGGGATTTTCCAGAGGCCATGTCCATGATGAATTCACTTCCAAACTTGATTCCAAATCTAATAAAAGTCAGTTTAAACTGCTGGAGTTTAGTGCAGTAAATTACATTTACAAAAACTGATTAAATAAGGGGAGACAGAGAGGTGAATTAAAAAGGTTAAAAACTTCCTTTCAACAAAAAGAAAGTCAAATAAAGTCTCAAGTCAATTAAAGCTGCAAGCAGCGTTGGAAGGGCCCTTACATCCTGGTGACCATTGGAGCCGGCGCTCAGTCCACACTGTGACCCAAGCGCAGCATGTGCCTTCTTTCTCTCATGCAGGCAGGCCAGCACATAACTGCACGCACTGCTTGAAAGTGGAAATCAGGCAGTGAATCAAGTTCATTGATGTGCTAAATCCAAGCCCCCTCTATTCAAAAATTACCTGCCATTGATTCAAAATGCAAACATATCAAAGAAAAACAATGTGCCTTTATGTATTTCCTAGCAAAAAAAAAAAAAGGCTGCCAATCCCTCCTTACTGTGCCTGTACACAACGAGCAGGGTGCCGCTCTGAGCAGCTTTTTCTCACTTTCAATCCAATTAAGGAAAGCAATCAAACCCACACTTGTTTGAGCTTCGACTGGGAAAACAGAGTTTTAGCTACAGACTTCTTTCAAATTTTAAAAGAGTCACAAGACTTTGATCTATAAATCTTGTATTTACATGTTTTTTCTATCTTGTACTGTTTTTTAGTTATCACAGTTTTAGTTTTAGAGTTTTTTCGCTCCCTCTCAGGTTTTATAATGAATGTCTATTGCAGACTGCTGCACTGCTCAGAGTGAGTCACATGACCAGCAGAGTGGAGGAGGGCACAAAAGTGCGGAAAACATTTTTGAAAACCTGCTTAAAAGTATCACAAATTGTATCAAATCTTACACAAGTTACCATATTCTAATAGGAAATTTTGTTCTCTTTCCATTGGCACAGGTTTGAAAGCCATCAGACCTAGACTGTAGGGGCCTCAGTTTGACACAAGTCCCTTTTTTCCAATTGACTTTGATGGGAAGACACAGAGTAAGTGGATTTGCAGCTCCAACTTTGAGGGCTTCTAAAATCCAAACGATTCGAGTAATGACAAAGTTACACAGACATTTTGATCAGCACCGTGTCCTCAGTCATCTCTTATGTTTTGAAGCCGATACTATCGGAGGAGATAGATTTTGTTCAAAGTGATGGGTTGGGTGTGTTGGGTGTCAATTTCATTTTGAAAAGCAATTTGCACACTTCCTGTTGATTTTAGCCAAGGGGTGTCAGTGTGTGATTTGTAGGCCTTGTCGACCTTTACAATTCAGATTTTGTTTGGTCTTTCTACAGCATTCCTGTGGCCCTTTTTGTGTGCCTAGGTTGAGTTGGAGAGCACATTTGGCACTTTGGGTTAGTTAGTTAGTTTTTCCATTTTCTAAAATTTTTCGTCAATCCCGGAGTGCGTGCCATATTTGGTGAGTTTTTGAGCATGTTTAGGGGGTCGAATTAAGGTTCAAAGAGACATAAGAAAAAGAAGAAGAAGAAGAAGAAGAAGAAGAAGAAGAAGAAGAAGAAGAAGAAGAAGAAGAGGAAGAAGAAGAAGAAGAAACGAAGCAAAAACAATAGGGTCCTCACCCTGCCAGGGCTCTTTGAACTTTAACTAAGAAAATGAATGAATAAAGTAAACAACTACTCTGGCAACGTTAGTATAATCTTTCAAATTAGTTTTTGACAAAATACAACATTCACCCCATGTTGAAACAGAAATATACAATAATATAAATATTAAGTGAACATAAACATGTGTCTAATATAAAAAACAACTTTTATTTTTAATAAAGCAAAATAGAAAACACACCTTTACTTGACCTCACCTCTACACCGTGTTTGGAAATTGTCCCACAGATCTTAATTTTGCTGTGAGAATAAATTGTTTACACACCATGTTCATATAAGAAAGAAGAGTAAATTGCAAGCTAGTGACACTTGGCTCAGAGATTACGGCAGTTATTTTTAATTGAGAAGCAGGTGTGGAAAAGGGTGTGTTTCTACTGAAGTATGTGTGGTGGTATCGGTGATCTAAGCCAAAACATTTCTTAGGTAACAGTGAATTATGGCACAACACACAGCTAACTGGAAATGCCATGTTTAGATACTAAAAAGAAAAAAATAATAAAAAATGAGAATTTAACTTAAAAAAACCCCTAAACATTCAAATTGAAGCTGCAAGCAGCGTTGGTAGAGCCCTCGCACCCTGGCGCCCATCGGAGCCAGCAACAACTCGCCCTAGACACGGCTGAACGCTTGCACTCAGTACACACTGTGATCCAAGCGCAGGCTAGCCTTGCTAGAGGAGCCTTTGACTTACCGGCTCAGGCCCTAAAAAACAGTACAATTACAATAGGGCCTGAGCCCTGCTTAAAGAGGTGACGGCATCTTGTATATGCTGTATAATTCCAATTAAAGAAAGAGGTGTAAGGAAGTTTAAGGGGTATTATGCATAATAATCTCTGTACATGTCATTTTTTTTATCACATAATCAATGTACATAGTGTCATGAGGTACATTTTCTTACTCCTTGCTTTACATTATTACAATGTGGGTAGTTTGTGCAGCTGAACAATGTTAAACTTCCCTCCATTGTCCCTGCACCCACAGCCACCCATTCAATTGAGGCAAAAAGACTTTTGCTGTTGTTTGAACTACAGATTGCACTTCCGCATTTTTGTATGTCCCTCTTCACGGACACAAAGACCATAAAAGTCAGATCGAGAGAGAGCTGCCATGCTCCTTCTCACAGTTCAGGTGGATGGCGGCTCACCAAATCAAACTGTAAAAATGAGACATTGCTGAATGAACAAAGACTCAGTTTTTACAATGTTGATTTCTCACCTAAAGTGCTTTGACATATTTTCAGGGATAGTTTGTGACTAACTCGCTAGTATATTGCTTCCTGTTTCGAAACAAAAAGTCAAAACCAAGTACCACCAAACAGCTACCACACTCACCAGAGGAATGTTTATTGGTCTATGTGGAGCAGTGCATTCTGGTTGCTGTAGCAAAAGGAAATACTACAGCTCCTTTTTCTCTGTTTCTCAGGTTATATAGCACCGATTTCAAACGTGTTTAGATCTGTCTACTTTATTGGCTTCCCAGTTTTACATTAAATCATCTTTTAAGCATGGATATATTTCTTACAACCAATGCAGACACTGCTTACAGATAAAAGAGCCAGACTGAAATAAATGCAATTAATTGGCATCACTTTGCACTGCGAGGCCTTTACAGTATTTTGACCTTTTGACCTAGACCAGATAATTTTGCATTTACTGAGGTAATAACCGGCAGTTCTGATTATTAAGGGCTGTAGTTGCAGTCACTGACTGATAGAAATAAACAATTTTGCCTGATCTTTGAATGTAACTATCATCTGTCATATTTCCCAACACCAGAATATACATTACTGTCCTGCAGTTTGATTCAGTCCAGTCAGATGGCTCAGAGGACTAAGATTACACTCTGGTTTTGCAGCACTGTGGGGAAATCGATTAAATGGATAAATCTTGCAATTCTTTTTTTTTTGTGGCAAAAAATACCGTAAATATGGAAAATATATTTGGTTTCCAAATTATAGGCTAGTTAATTTATCTAAAATTGCCAGTTTTAGATGAAGGGTAAAAACTATGAAAATACCAGGTGATTCAAGCCACTTAAACAGTAGTGTGATACTCATAGATGGAAGTACACAGATAGGTGTATATACAGATACATTTTGTTGAAATGAAAGTAAACCATCCATATATACAACACCAGAGAGAGAAAAAGGGAGAGTTTGTGTGTGTGTGTGTGTGTGTGTGTGTGTGTGTGTGTATGCATGCGCGTGTGAGTGTGTGTGCCTGCACATAAACAGTATGTATAGCAGCAGTGGGACGCATGTGGTTGGTGACTGCTAGCTGTCACACATGACTGGGAATGAAAATGAGGCATGAACAGCGATTATCCACAATCAGACCACTGGTATTCCTACCTCCCTGTTCCCTTGGAGATTGACTTTTTTCTTTTACATATTTTCTCATCATTATAATGTCTAAATTCTAAAATAATAATGGATCAAACCAAACACAGCACCAAGGAGATGTCAAAAGTCCACTGGCATACACACATGAAAAATTTAGAGATGATAAATAGAATGAACAGACTGTATAAACTTGATCTAATTATAATTTATCTGTTTTAACTGTTTTTATTGGGTTACCATTGGGCATAGAGAAAACAAATTCATGAATCAAAGCATTGTTATTCATTTTGTCCTGAATAACAATGCTTTGATTCATGAATTTTGTTTTCTTGATGAAAACTGAGAAGGAACATTCCTCTTTTTGTGCTGGTATGTTGAGCTCAGTTGAAACTTTTATGATTAAAAAAACATTTTACTTACATTTTTTCAGTAATACAGTAGTCTGATGTTATCTTTATCAGCAGTTTGAATATGTAGATGTTATTGCAATTCTTGGTTCATTTTTGTATGTGTGGGGCCCCTGAAGACACCAAATATCTTTTTATGGGTTCATTCTGAAAAAGTTTGGCAACCTCAACAATATAAAATGTGAGAACACTTGTGAGAAACAAAATGTCAAACACAGAAGCTCATAAGTTTTACAGTCTATTTGCTTAACATCTAAAACGTTACATAATCTTCATGACAACTCAAATAAAACAAACAAATCTAATATCTAACCATTACACATCCAGCATACATTTCCTTCTCTCTTTCTCATGATGCTTCATGTATGGTATGAAACAGGCTGAGTTTGACTTATGAATAAACAACTCAGCGAACGCTCTCAGGAGCTGTGCAGCTATGTGGGGTCCAGTAGGGTTGTAAAGAAACTCTGACACATTTAACTCCACCCTGTTTCCTTTTTCCTGTTTAGAGAGCTTCTCTGGATAATCTATTTTCTCTTCACACAATTCTGCACTCAGGATGTTTCCCATAAAACTGAACTTTGCTAAGCCCACAAATAAACACTGCCCACACTCTCTGCACGTGCGACCAAGAAAATGAGACACATCCTGCTGTTGAGGGAGAGCAAATTGGCCCAGTTATTCAAGACATCTTTCAGTGACCTACAAGAACCTCCAAACAAATCTGATGCCAATTTGCTGACCTTTTAATCGCTCTCACAATACTCTGCTCTCAACAGTGTTCATAGTGGTAAATTGCTCGTCTAAGGAGGCAGTTTGTATGCCAATAAGGGCAAACAGCCAAGCTCCCCAGGCCTTTCCTCACCGTCACAATGCTGAAACCACAGAGACTAATCAAATAATCACCACCATAAAGTCACGTTTCCCCAAAAACCCTCCGACATTCCTCAGTTAACAATACTTAAGCAAACAAAAGACACACATACTGTAATGCATTCACATGTGTGCACGCACACACATGCCCATCTGCAGCACAAATGCAAAAAGGTCAGACAGGTCCCTCTCTGAGGTGAGGGCAACACCTCAGTGGAAAATGCATGTCACCTCTGCTTCAATCTTCCACAACACAGATCACTCTCACACACACACACACACACACACACACACACACACACACACACACACACACACAAGTTAATGCTCGAACACAACAGTGACAGGGAAGCCCCACACATGTGCTTCTCATCCGAGGCTGAGCCTTCCTGCAGAACGGTACAATGGGCTCTTCCCCCAATTGTTACAGTCAGGCACTCTCTATATCACAGCCACTATTTTGGCAGGGGATGTGCTGGCCATTTTTCTATCCTTATCAAAGGCAGACATCTTCCCCTCGCACCGGACACGCCTTCCTCCTTGCATAAAACAATGACATTTGAGAGGTAATGTCACGTTTCTGCTTTCCATGGGGTGACCCCAATATGCATCACTTATTCACAACTGGATGCAGGTATATTCCTTTAGATTTGACCAGGGAAGCTACATGGCTGTGCATCCTGACTTTTGGAGGATGCATGGAGGTGGGGTTCCCACATACGCGGTAGATTGGTGTCTGTAGAATTGGCATAAAGTCTGTATAGTCACCAAGTGTTTGAGCTCATAGGTGTGAACACAGAGCCTATGTGTAGATCTGCTGGTGAAGAAGTTTACATAAAACGAACTAAAATGTATATCCACGTAAAAGCGTAAAACACAATTTCAGTTTCAGATTCGAAATGTATTATGAGAATTTTTTTGTAGAGTATGCCAGAATATGAATACAATATTCATAAGTATGTTTCATTGAAGTAAAATCACCTGTAAATGAGAATCCCTCTATGATTCATGACCTTAAAATGAGGCTTTTATTTCTACAGAGGGAGCAGGCCCTCTTTCATGGAGTCCGGTATGTTGCACTGTCATGTTTCTACAGAAAGGCTCCAGAAAGGGCTTTTTTTAGGGAAGTCCTGCTCTTTTTTTATGCTCGGAAAGGGAGGGTAAGCAAAGGGATATTCGGTCAGGTGCAATCTGAAACTTCACCCTTATACTGCCACTAAATCCTACACACTGGAAACCTTAAGTAATGTCAACACAGTTTCCATCATTTGTATCATTTAGTCTGTTCTCTTACTGATATTAACAATGTGCTCTGTCTGATTTTGTTTGACTGCGTGGTTGTAAAATGAACCATGCCAAAGAGGCACATGCAGAAACAACATTTATCACAATCATCCACTTAGCTGAAAGGAGGGTAATTGCTCAAACAGATGTTGCTGCTGGGGTTCCAGGTACTGTAGGAATCCATAGCCAAAAACATCTCTTCAGGGTTCACTGACCAAATTCCCACAAACTCAGATTTCCTCCGCAAGCATCATCCTCCTCGTTCCATCATGCTCAAACACCTCTTGATATATCCTCGCAAACATACACAGAATCAAAAGAGACATATATTCAACATCCTGTTAACATTACTCCTTCAAGAGCTTTGCTTCCTCTGCAACCACACACAGATAAACAGCATTAGTTAGCATGGTGAAGATGTGATCTACATGCATTCATTCAGGCTTCTGCTGTAATGAATCTAATGTTTAAATATTCCCACTTAAGTCTGGCATCTCCATGTAGTAGAATGCCAAGCTAGAAAAGCAGTAAATAGGATGATTTACCACTGATGCACCATAGAGAACATCCTCAAAACTCCTTAGATTCAAAGCAGATATGACCAACAAAGCTGACAGTAAGGATTATGTTTCAGCATGCTTTAAACTGCATTCTTCAATTACTAAAGGCAAATGCAGTTATATGTTCTGCATACAGCCATAGTTCAGGGTTGGTTAAAAATTCTGTAACAATTAAGAGCTTTGAAACATAATTAACAAGGCGACTTTACCAATAAGTCATTTCTAATGAATTAACAGATGGGAATAAGGCCACTACTTGTTAGCTAATGTTAGTGTTTTCTGTTATTTAGCTAAATATTTTTAGAGTGTGGACTGACTAGTTTTGACTTTTCACAGAAAAAACAAGTGATGGATTTATTGTGAAAATAAGAGGCAGGCTAATCAATATTAGAAAGAATTATTACTTAAAGCATGATAGGGTGCACTTGTTCGACTGTCTGTTTTAGTTACAAAAACTGTGGGATGAACCCATCAACCGATAGTGACATGAAAAAGATGTAGCAGGTAAGTACTATGTTTCAATCATATCAGTGCCTTTAAGATAGTGGGATGGTAAAAATGATTAAGTGTGTCTTTTTCTCATGGAGATGGAAGAGACACAAACTTTGGACACTTTCTCTTTAAAAGGATGAAGATAATCATGTGAGGCACAAAAAAGTGGATTATTCTCAACCTTAAAAACTTGGCCAATCACTGTGTGAGGCGCTGGTAAACTCTGACCGAACTGTTTGTATGTTGGTTGAACAGCTTTAAAAACACCTTTGTGGTGTGGAATTTGAAAGTCTGTGTTCAACAATTTATGCAACTCTTCCTAAAACTAATAATCTGACATTCGCTCATGTCACGCCACATCTGGCCAGCTGTGCAGAGGTGAGCAAAGAGCTTTGGTTTATGGCTCTCCTCTTCATTTGTTACACAACTATATTTGTCACTTTTAATGTTTACAGCTGATGCAACACCAGGAATGCTTTCTAAGACAGACTTTCTGAATATATCCCCATACTTAAATGATTATCACTCCCATCTCTCCATGACAGCCGGCTCTTCATCTCGCCTTTAAGTGTGGTTATTTGGAACAAGCATAGACGCATTTACCCTCCGATGTGGTTGAACAAAATGCAACATTTTTCTCACATGACCTAGCCCTCAGTCCAAATCACTGAAACTCTTGCACACAAAGTCACAGCCCATGGAAAGGCACTTGTTTACAAAGAAAGGAGAGTACAATTCTGAAAACAACAAATAAAATCACACGTGCAAAATATCCTGAGAATAAAATTATCAAAAAAGGAGGGGAATTCCAAATGTTAAACATCACGTGCAGATGGATGGTGGGAAACAGCTGTACAGCGCAGAGGTTGGGGACTGCTTTATAGAAGGAAATCAGTCCCTGTGGGTCAGATTTGGAGTTGATATTAACAAGAAACATATTTTCTGAGACACAGTTGTAACTGTGTCGGATGGGAAACTTCAGATTGTGATGTTTGATTAATAACAGCTTTCCTCACTCTTTTTACATCAACTCTTGAGCCGCCTCATTACCTACAGCTCATAACTACCCAAACTGGCTCCCTATTATCCTTTCAACGGCTTCTTTAATGTGCACAAATGGAGATATTTTGCCAAAAGGCAGATGCTGGTTGGACGTCAGAGCCAGAAACTGAGGATATTTTGTTTTAACTCAAGCTATTTGTATAATCAACGTGAGCTGTTTCTTTATTTGACAGTTCACTTGGCTGCACAGAGCACATGGATGGTTGCAAACTAAAATTAGACCGCTGTCTTCCATGATCACTGCCTGCAAGCCAACCTGCACAATACACAGAGGAGCCGAGCTGTGTCACACGCTTTTAATCAAGGCCGGACCTAATCTTATAAAAGCAGGAGACAATGAGCCTTTTCATTACGTCCTAGAAAATAACTTTTCATCTGAGAGCCTTTAGTATGATATTAAATGTCTGACAGAACTACTGACCATCTGACATTCGAAACAAGCTGTAACAAACAGACAAGCAAAACACACTCACATGCTGCATGCTCGCAAACACAGTCCTTACAGATACAGCATCATGTGCACACACTCCTCTACTTTCATTAAGCTCACTTGGTGAGCTTGATGAGAGGAAAAATAAAATGGGCCATGCAAAGTCTGCTGGTCTGGAGAAAAGGATAGAAAGTAACTCATGCAGGGATTTTTTATGAGCTATTACTTTTGCCCAGTCCAATATTACAACCTTTGAAACATCTGTATTCGGTCTTTCACTTAAACTTTTATGATCATATGTGAGAGTAACTTTCAAGTCTGAGTGTTTGTGCATGTGGGTGTGTGAGAAAAACAATAAATTCGTTTACGTGAACTGGAGGGATTTTCCGAAGTGTCAACAAACACAAGAAGCAAACAAACACTTGTGTGTGTGTGTGTTCTCATCCAACTGCTGTTTGACAAATCTTCAATTTGTGCCCTAAAAGTCAAAACTGCAAAAAATATTGTGCAGTCGGCTCCAGTGGAAAAGTTGGTGGATCAGTAAAAGGCCAAAGTGAAATGGAGACAGACTTAATGAATGAGTCATGAACAACATTGAGCATGACTTCAAATTTCCCCTGAAGCTCCTAATGAAGAGACAAAAGTAACGACAGAAGATCCGTTCAGATCTGTGGAGCTATCAGCCTTTGCCAATTAAGCAGTTGCATAAATGGACAGAATTGCAGTTTTTCCCTCACTTTTTTCGACATTCTTTAACTGTCAGTCTCTGACCATTTGCAAAAGACAGGTAATCCAGTGAACATTCAGTCTGGAATAATCCCAGTTCCGTGATGCAAATTTGAATTTGAAAAGCATCTTTATTATTAGTTTAAACTGGATTCTTAATGGGATCTGTTAATCCATCTCACAAAACATAAAAGACTATTAGTGTCTCATAAAAGAGGGTAAATGGGTGAGGTAATATAATAGCATACAATCACACCAAGACCAATGCATAAAGCTCAACAAGTTACCATCATGCCTACAAACCATTAGTCTCTGCAAGGTCAAGGGTCATGTAAAGACATTCTGTTACCCTGAAACCCCATTTTTGCCCCATTAAATTTGCATAATTTAAACAATGTGATTGTCCTCACTTAAAATTACACCAGTCCAATCAGTTACACTGCAACATTAGTCATTTCACAAGAGGCCGGTTTGAGCTTTACTGGCTTTGCTGCTGTTTACCAGCGTGTTAGACCCAAAACCCTCCCACTGGAGGAGCTCCTCAATCCAGACACACCCACGGTCTGCATGTGTCTGCCCAGCAATTTGAAAGACAGATGCAGACTAAACCAAGTCTAGAGGCTTTACCGGCTTCATTTTTTACCCCTTAACTGCCAACAGGTTGCTGTTTGCAGCGCGCGAGAGCTCACAAGCAAAAAAATAAATAAACAACAGGTGGGAGAGAAAACTTACCGCGTGCACTCCTGACGCGAGGATGGCAAAGGAGACACAAAGAAGCAGCAGCCTGCAACGTCAATCAATGAACATGACAGCGTTAATGACGCTCATTAGTCAGTCCTGTGCTTAACATTTGCAGTAAAATGCGCACACATTTGCCCACCTCAGACTCTTCTGTCCTCTGTTGTGTTGCCCCTGCATGGTCCCGCTCATGCGAGCCGCAAACTTCAGTTTGACTTCGCTGTTTCACTCGTAGAGTCGCTTCTACAGCATGACTGCCTGACCTGATGCACACAAAAACCCACAATGTTAGTGATCAGTCTACTCATTAGTCCATAACGTACATTTGACTCGCCTGGTTTGTGTTGAAAAAGATACAGAACTAAATACTTTTTGCTAAATAATTACTTCACTAGGTGTTCCGTTAGGGAAAAAGCTCTCAGTGAACAGTTACAACGATAAAACAAATATTTAAGAGCAGGCCTCATTGTCATTATTTTCTATCACTTTAATAAAATACTTTACTTACAGTTACCCCAGGCTTGCGCGCGACTCTAAGATGAAGGAAACCGCTGTCACGAGGAAAGAGATGCGCAGGTTCCCGCGCTGAAAAGTTTCACAACAGGTACCTGTGGCACAAAAAAACTCCTCAAATATTCTCACAAAAACACCAAAGTGTGCCGAGTAGTCCCTCTCCTTACCGAGAAAAGTCAAAGTGTTTGTAACAGCAAGGTCGAGTCCGTTTGCATGGGCGAGGGTGGTCGTTTTTGGGAGGGGGGTGTGGTGCCGCTCAAACAAGACCAAGTTGCATTGATCAGAAGCTCATATCGTCTCGGACAAAGATGCAGCCAAACGTGCTGCCCGTGCTCCGCCGATAAGCCGCGAATTATTCGAAGATAGAGGACAAGAAGCGGTCAACAGGTGGTTGTCTGCGGGCACTCTGCACTGTTGCGCACACACTTTGCACTGCGCACCGCCACGATGCTGTTACCGTCCGGCACACTGTTGCTGCTGGCGGCTCTCTACTCCAGTGTAGACCTGACGGGTGCTGAGGTAAGCGGATGAAACACTTACAACAAAATGGGGGATTTTAAGTTATACTTGTGCAGAAAGTATCACATTTATTTTATCAGATTAAGTGAACTTTTGCAACTTTCTAACAGAGTGCAGCTGAGGATGATTGTAGACTTTCCTCCATGCATACACACGTTTGCTAGCCTTTAGCCTGTGTGCAACTAGTTTATAATCTGTGATATATTCTGTGTGTTTCAACAAATCCTTAACTGTGTTCATACACAGCGTTCAAATTGTTAAAATAAACACATATAAGGGTTTCAGTTTCATTAAGACGCATCTGTTTTTATTTTTTTCTTACAGATTTCAGTTTGATTTGGGCTCTGTAGTGTTATTTTTTGAGGCTTTTGTGTCTTCTTATACTCTCGTCTGTTTAGTCTAGCTCTGTCAAGAAGTTCAAAATACTGTGAGTTGAGTTTTCTCCCAATCCAGCCTCCTCCGCCTCTGCTGGAGAGGAGAGAGAGAGAGAGAGAGAGAGAGAGAGAGAGGGTGGGGCAGAGTCCTTACAGTAGCAAAGTGTGTGTGTGTGTGTGTGTGTGTGTGTGTGTGTGTTTGCATGCATCTTTTATAGAGACATAAAGCTAGAGACAGAGATATGTATGCATTTAATCATTGGTATGTTTAGTTAATCCAATAAACTTCTTCATGAATGTGTCTCTTTAGAATTGAGACAACCTTGTTATGCTCTATTGGTGTATGATCTCCAGCCAGAGGACATATAAAGGCTCTGGAAATACTTTGTATTAGGGATACATATATACTGAAGTAATGCATAACTAATGTATGACCCATGAGAATTTATGCACAAATTAATGCAGGATTGTAACATGACCTCTAGTTGCTCATGTTCAAGTCATTATAGTTTAACAAGATTAATTTAAACTTAACAGATCAGCAGCTGATTTTAGTTAATTTTAGTTACTTCAAACATTGTTGATACCCAATCATGCTAACTGGATTTGCATTATTTTAAATTGTTACTGATGCTCTTTTTTTAGTCATCAGATTGTTCTTTGTCTGTTCTCGTTCCTTCACGATGACCTTCATGATAAAAAGTTACACATTTCCATATTTTAAGAGCCATCAGGGAGGAAATACAGTAAAGGCTCTCCATTTTATTCCAGCTGGTAAAACTGATGGAGCCTGTGACTTTCCTCTCACCTTACAAAGGAAAATGTTTAACATTTGACATGAAATGTGTTTAGAAATCTAATTGTAAGAAATCTAAGTAGATGTAAAACGATTGTAGCTGTAAGTCTAATGTAAGTGTAATGCAGCCT
Organism: Acanthurus lineatus; assembly: GCA_029814665.1. Classification (NCBI taxonomy): domain Eukaryota; kingdom Metazoa; phylum Chordata; class Actinopteri; order Acanthuriformes; family Acanthuridae; genus Acanthurus; species Acanthurus lineatus. The sequence goes on from JAPZDV010000005.1 coordinate 8,437,650, forward strand.
TTTTAAAAGCTGGACGTTTCCAGGGGGAAAATAAAGTGTTGAATCTGTTTACCTCACTGTGTGGGATAATTTTAATGTTAGGTTTCGTAAAGACTAGGTATTATTGTATTAGAAAGCTGAGGACTGGTGCATGCGAGGTAATATAAAACACTGTTTTAGTCAAGCCAAGGTTTTGCTCAATAAACCTTTATTAGGACAAATGTTTGACAAGTTGGAACTTAATAGCAATAATATGGTGTTCCACTGGAAGCAGGATTTGGCCTTTTGTTTTTTCGGTAATCCTTTCAAGATTCAGTTTCTCTATTCAGGAGTAGATAGCCCGTGAATGAGATTAATGCAGAACAGCAGTTGAGGAGAAAAACTGCTGTTTCATGTCTCCCCTGAGAGCAGAAATATAGACAAAACACCAGTGGTCACCCTCTGCTGAAAGGCTTGTCAGATACTTCGAAGCGTGGGTGGAGTTTGCAGCAGAAACATCTCTTGCACATGAGTAGCAGAGATCCAGGTGAGGGGGAGGAAACACTGGTGAGCTGTGTCAAGTGTTGAGATGAGGACAAGCTGTTAATCAGTTAGTATCATTGCACAACAGAGCGATATATGATGGGAACCTGGTGTTATCAGTTGGGGAGTTTCTTAGTCTTCCGGAGTTTTCTTAAGGATATATAATCAGCTGTGATGGATTGTAGATGTGTCAGAGAGCTCCAAAAGAAATATGAGGAGCTATTGATAAGTTACTGGCCTAGGAAAGAAGGAGTCAACTTTAGAAAACCTAGCACCTTTTCTTTCTCCACGTAGTGCCCTCCTACATGTACATACTTGGTCTAGTGGTCCTGGAGCATACTGATCCCTTGGCGTCTTGGCATTTAGACAGTGAACCATAGCAGCAGTGACATCGTCTGCTAAACGTTTTATTGGTTTGTTGGAAGAGATAGCAGTCTGAAGGTGTCAAATCAGGGGAATAGATGTTGGATGAGTTAGATGACTGTGCAAAGGCCGATGTTGTTCACTTTCTCAGAGAGCGCTATCTTACAATGTTCAGTTACCCAAAACTGCTATATTAACTCAAACTTGTCTGTATAATCACATAAAGGGTTTGACTCTACGTGCGTTTAATAAGAGTTGTATAACTCATCTCCTTTGGTCCTAGACCACAACCTCATTTAACACCCCTCACCTTTGGGAAAAACCATTCAGAATATTACAATACCCAGCTCAAGAATGACATGTTATCAACAAGACATGTCCATCTATTTTGCAGGCTTTGACCCCCCTCTCCAGATAAATCAAAAAAAAAATCACAGTCCACTTTTTTATTCACAATAGTACATACTCCTCCATTCAGACTGAGCTGTGATTCAGGGATCTGCGTAGGACAGAAGTGTCGGGTTAAACAGAGCAGCACTTTTATCCTCTTTCTGTCTGGATTTAGAAGCACAAACACGAGACAGACACAGGACATCTGGACAGTGTAGGGGTAGAGGATGGGTGGGGAGGTGTATGTCTGGCTGAACATCTTGTCGCTGATCAGATGACACCGATGAAATCAGAGTAATTCAACATTCTGGTTTTATTGTTGTTAGTTGCATACTTTCCCATCCACCCTGGGGAGGTCCCCAACAGGAAGCTTGGGATCCTGACATCTGAAGCTTCACAGCGAGCAGAGAGGGGCTTTCCTAATCAGTAACATCCAGAGCAATGACGCAGATGTACTTAGCTGAAATGCAGCACCTACATAAACGTGAATCAGGCAAAAGACACAAGTGTTTGGCCAAAGTCCACAAAGTGCTTCTGTGTGTTAATCTCTCCTTTGTCTTCACATACACAGGGACGTGATGTTAACTCCTTCACAATCACTGAAGCTAAACTGAGGCCAGGAGTGAAAATAAAGTATAAACAGTTCATGATAAACTAAAAAGGCATGCAAGAAGACAGCCTAGGATAGGTCAGTCTGACTTTAATAAAGAGATAATGTAGGACAGCCTCACCCTTACCCCCGGTACTCTATCTAAGGGTGAAATTTTAAGGCAGATATTTAGATCTAGAAAAACCTTTGCTTCTAGTTTTTGTATCACCACATCTGATCCTGATTTTTCCACTGTTTATTTAGTATAAACAGGGCAGAGTTTTTCTTTCTAGGTGGTCAGAATAAGTCATTAGTAATTCCTAGAAGAGAAACAAGGAGGAGAGGGCAGATTAGCAGAATCCTGCAGTGAGAGTTTGTGTGTGGGATGTTGGATGGAGTGATTGGGAAAGGCAGTAGCTAGTGGGAAAGACAAGCATCTGCATGCTGCTTGGTTCCTCCCCACAGCTTTGCCATGGCTTTCCAGGACATGGGGAACCCCAGGGAGGATGGACACGCAGCTCGATCATGAAGTAAGCAGCACTGAGAGCCGTTAATCCGCGTACAGCCAGAGGAATGTGTGTGTAGCGTCTGTTGAAAGCTTATCATTATTGAGACCTGATCCATGGGTCATGTTGCCCAAAGTGCAGACAAGGCTGCTTGTAGTTTGGTCTAGGCCTGACCCTGTAGACCAACCTCCTCCCTATCACCCTCCCACCCCCCACACACACATAGACAACAGCTGACTCTGGTACTGTGACGGGCCACCAACCAAGCAGTGCACCCTGGGAAGGCACAACCTGCCTGACCCTTGTCCCACCAGTGTTGTAAAAATGCCTACATTTGGAAGAGTTGTGATTGTGTTCATACCCCTGTATTTTGACAGCCGTCACTGGGTGGCAAAGATAATTCTCCCCTGACCTTGATACCCAAGCAGTGTGGCAGGTTTGCCCCACTTTATTGTGTATGTGTATGTGTGTGTGTGTGTGTGTGTGTGTGTGTGTTTCTCTGTGTGTGTTCCCTGTATGTGCCAAGTGAG